>CM053790.1:798201145-798346145 GCA_028749045.1 Cupressus sempervirens
CATTTTTCCTATCAATGACCTATATAGGGTCTGGTTTACATCAATAGAATGATCAGTCTTAGATAGCCTATGTTCTGTCTAATAGTTGTACTCACTAGTCTTGAATCTTCCATATCAAAAGTCTTTCATATTTCCTTGATGTATTTGATTTGTGAAATGAAAATACCAAACTTCATTTGGCACACTTATAAACCATCAAAGAATTTGATCTCACCAAACATGAACATTTCAAATTTCTTTTTCATTTCATTAGCAAATGATTTACATAACACTTATCTTCCTTAAAATATGATAACATTAACCAATATTGTAGATAACTATATTTCATTATCCTTTCCATTCTTCAAGTATAGATTGATGTTATCATTTTTTCTCTCAAAATTTATTTTCACTAAATAGTTATGCAACCTTTCATACCATGCTCTTGGTGCTTTCTTTAATCCATAAAGAGCTCTATTTAGTTTACATACCATGTTCCTCTTGTCTAGATCTACAAATCCTTTAGGTTGTTCAATATATACTTATTCCTTCAATATACTATTCAGAAATGCAGATTTGACATCCATATGATATACCTTGAAGTACTCGTATGTTGAGAATGCAAGAAGAGTTCTAACTCGTTCAAGTCTGGCCACATGAGAAAAAGTTTCTCCATAGTCAACTCCTTATGCATAACTCTTACATACCATTCTTGCTTTTTTTCTTGTTACTTCACCACTTTCATTGAGCGTATTCTTGAAAAACCCACTTTTTCCTAATATATTTTTGTCTTTAGGTCTTGGTACTAATCAAATTGCCTTTTGTCACATTGTAGGTTGGAGCAACAAAACTAATCATGTTTTTTGCAGGTTTTTCTTAAAATGACCTTGAATGTTTAAACATTTTTCCTTTGAATGAATTTTGCTGAAATATAATCTTGAATGCCATGGATTAAAATCAACCTTTCTTGGAATGCATGCTTAAAACAAACAAGCTCAATCTTGAATGCAAAGGATCAATTAACCATTGCAATATCATCACACTTCATCTTTTGGGGCATAAAAAGAATCCACATTTTAAAAATTTCCTAAGTTACAAAAACTAATTAAAGATTCTTTGAGTGAGTTTGTAGTTGGACTCACCCTCTTTAATCATTCATCAATTTAACCATTGGTTGCAATCTCAGTGCCATCTATGGGGATGGGTCTACCTAAGAGGGTGTTAAGTGCTCCACGCAAATCAAACTCCACTCACTTGGGTTTTTAGTATTTTTTCTAAGTTAAAAAATCTCTTGAATGAGCATTAGTCTCACTAACACTTCAATTGGGCATAAAAAAAATTGAACAAATCTTAACGTGGAGGGCCTCTAGGCATGCGCTTGACAATCAAGTTTCACACATCTTTGTTTTGGGCTTAAAATAAAATCATACCAACTCTTGAATACCTTAAAGGAAATTAATCAATACTTGCATGGAGGGCCTTCGAGCATGTGGGTTTACTTTCTTGTTGACGCTAACTCTTCTTCTTGTTCACATTCTTCGTTCGATTTTGCTTTGTTGGCACATTTAGAAGTTGGAATTGAACATTTGCATCTTAAACATGAGTGCTTGGAAATTCTAGATCAGCACACATAAGAGTCAGTTGGTAAAAGAAAAAATGTGGTTTTTTAGCCCAAGATCATCCAAGTCTTCTTTCCCCTTGTCGTCTTTCGAGGCCATCTTGGGTGCATAAGATTAGGATCCAAAATATTGTTTAAGTTTTAGGAGGCCTACTTGAGGATTTCATCACCCATTGGGATGACATCAACTCCAGCATTCTAGTGGAGTATAAATATTAGGAGGTGAATCCAAAGACACCTCTCTTGGAATCAAGATTTTGTCGCTTAGGCTAAGCCTCAAGGAACTTTATACCCTTGAGAAGTGAAAGAGGAGCAGTGGGTTACCGCTCCTCTTGGCTGTGTGACATTGTTTTGGTTTCATCTATGGATTTGGGCCTCACATACATTGGGTATATCGAGGACTCCCTAGCTAAACCAATTGTTAGCCTTGAAGACAACCATCTAGGGTGTTAATGTGTTTGAAGTGACTGATCAAAACATTTGTAAAACATACACACTCCTTGGCACAAGTATCACATTCTGAGAATCAAAAACTTCTATCTGGTTGTTCCTATCTATTGCTTGATTTTTTATTTGTTGAATGAATGTTTGCCAAACTTGGTCGATCCTAGCTTAGGGTACACTTAGTGTAGTCACTGCCTATTCCAGAAGTTGAACAAGTTGAAGCAAAACAATCGAGATCTCTCAAAGCCAAGCAGATTCAAGAATTTATGTCAGAAAAACCCAAACCTAAACAAAAGTTTCATAAAGCCAAACTCAAGCCATCTCAGGTATACCAAGAAATTGTAGCTAAGAAGAAGGAAGTAACACCAAGCCCTCAAATTTACAAACTCCATAAAGTAGAAGAAAAAGCTACCAATGAAGCGCTTCAAGAAGCTTGGTTAGATTGCACTATCAAATTTAGCCAACGTCCAGGAGTTAACCCTGCTTATGCATTACCAACTAGGCATGCTTTCTATGATTAGACCCCCTTGTTTCTCCACATATTCTTGCATAAGCTCCACTTTAGAGTCATCCTTGTAGGAAATCCATCCATCTTTAGTCCTCTCCTTAAGGATTTTATCTTATCGACCTCATTTAGAAGCAAACCATCTAGCTAGCAATCCAAAAACTTCACATCCAAGCCTTAAAAATTGTTGTCACCTTGCCAAAAGTTTGCCATTCCTAACATCTTCCAAATCCACCAATCTCACCAAGGTTATCCCTTTGATAGAGCTTTGTCACTTGTTATCCCTCATCACCTTGAGCTAAAGGTTGGGATCCACAAGTGGTCAATCTCGTGTTCTTCCTAAAGGATCATCAGTCTATCCTTAAGTTGACACAATCACCACCAAGCTTGCACATAGGAAAGCAGACCTTTCATGCTTTGGCAACATATCTTTGAATTTAGAATCCCCAACCCAATCCTCCTTAGGTTTTTTCATACAACTTTGCCTCAACCTAGGAAATCATTTGCATAGAAAAGCCTTCCACTTTTGCATCCATCAGTATTGTTGCATCTCATCCTTAAGAACATTCTGCATTTTCATGCCACCCATCACTTGCTTAGCCAAGAAGAAGAAGGAAACAATGGAGCCCTATCATTTGGATCAAACAGCTTCACTCCCCTTGAGAAATCAACCATCCTTCAGCCCAAAGAACACTATACCATCACCTACTGGCATTGAAGCTTTCATAAACTAACCAGGAAATGCAGTATTGGTGAATGCCATTATAGACAAGAATAAAGAAACAATCATGGCTAACTTTCGAAGGGACAACATAGGAGCCTTTGACTTTAGAAGACCTCCTCCCTTATTAGATCCATCTCACCCATTTTTTGGACAACTCCCACCACCCATAGGCTCTTATGATTTGAATTATCCTCAATATTTGCCAAAAGAAGAGCCTCAACTCACCCCATATGATCCAACAGACCCAAACATACCAGCCTCCACTCAAGTTGAAATCTCCCTTCTGCAAACCAATCTAGCCACCACCACTCCACCATTGGTCCATACCACTCCATCCCAAACCCCCTTTTCCCAAAACACCTCATCATTCACTCCCTTCACTATTGTTGCTGCTGCTCTTCAACCCAGCCTTCCAAACCCACCCATCTCCCAAATTAGTGCTAGCATCTTTGGCCAACCTCAATAATATACAACTAGGATGCCACCCATGGGGCCAAGTAATCAACCTTTCATCACCCTCAGCTTGTTTACCTCAGCTCAGAGCACAATTCCATCATTTCCACTAGGTCCTTGGAGCTCAGTGCCATCAGCCACAAATCCACTAGCTATTATCCTCACTCCACAAAGCTATCAAACCCCACCAGCTACTACCAATGTTCTGCCAATCTCTCAAGTGACCCAAGCTCCTGCCACCACTCTACCAAGCTTTCAAATCTAGCCACCAAGATATCAAACCTCGTCAATTCCATTTCCAAGCTCTCAATTCCCACCACCTCCACCACCAACTAATCATTACCTCCTATTACCAACTATTTTCCTATGCCACTTCTAGGAGGAAATCCACCACCACCAACCACCAATTACTTGACCTCTTTTTCCATGCAGATACCTTCCCAAATGGGGGCACAACCCACATATATTGGTCAAACTCCTCAAATCCAAAGTCAAGTTCTACAAGCTCCCCGATCCTTTCCCCAAACTTCACAACCATCTTATACCTTACCTCCACAAAGCAATCCATTTATCCAATAGCCAGCTTATGTTCCTTAATCCCAACCTCAAATCTAATATCAGTAGCAAGCCTCACAACACATGCAGCAATATGTGCCACCTCCACCTCAGCAACCCATCATCCACCATTCAGTTTCCCAAGCCTTGTACAATCCCTACCAGCCCATACCTCAAATCCATCCATATTCCATTGCCCCATCTAGCACATACCTACCTTAGGGCACTCATACATTGGGGGCACCCCAGCCATCACCTGTTAATTCAAAATAGGAAGCTATGAAGACAGCTTTGAAAAAAATCCAGGAGGGAAATGATCCAAAAACCTTCAAGTTTGAGGATGTGTGTCCTTACCCATTTGACAGAGCCATTACCATGACACCGTTTCCCAAGCATTTTGAGACACCCAAATTTGACAAATTTAGAGGAAAAGGAGACCCTGTCACACATATCAAAGAATTTTACATGCACTGCCAAGAAGTGGCATATGATGACATCTTCCTCTTGCATCTCTTTCCCAAAAGCTTGGCCGAACCAGCTCTTGAATGGTTTTATAGAATCCCCTATGGCACAATTAAAAATTTTGCTAAATTATCTTAGGCATTTGTAGCCCAATATGCCCATCTTCTTGAAACAGAGCTATCAGTAGTTGATCTTGTCCACTCTAAGCAAAAAGGTGGAGAAAGCCTTCCTGAATATCTACAAAGATGGCAAACCCTTACCAGCCACATATCTTGCACCTTGCCAGAGTGCCATTTGGTGAAAATGTTTATTGATAATGCCCATCCTAGCTTGGCTCACCACATGACCATGAACTATTTGCAGACCTACAAAGATATCAAAGAGAAAGGAATGATCCTTGAGCAAGGACTCATTAAAGATGGTGTGGTCAAGATTTACAAGGAAGCCAACCAAAATCAAACACATTCAAATGACAAGTCTAGATATTGGAATAAAAATAAGCACGTTGCAATAGATGGCATCACTAACACTAGACATGTGAATATTGTTGGTCCTTCTCAAAACCAGTCCAACCCACCATATCAAACAAACAATCAAAAAGCCATCAACTACCAACACTAGAATAACCAAAGCTATCAAGGCCACAATCCAAGACCCAACTTCCAAGGGTCTAGCAATCAAGCTAATGCCATCAATGTAGCTGTAGGGCAAAAGCCCAAATTCCAACCTGCACCTAGAAATTATACACCCCTTGGTGAGCCATTGGATGTCATTTTTGAGAAATTGACTAAGGAAAACCTCATCAAATTTCCTCCTACCCAGCAAATTGACCCAGGCCAATCCAAAGCTGCATGGTACAAAGATAATGAGTACTATAAATTCCATAGGGTAAAAGGTCACACCACCCTTAGATGCATGAAACTAAAAGATTATGTGTAGGATCTCATTGATCAGAAAGAAATCACCATGGTGCCCAAACCTCTCCCAATGCAGGCTTACAGATCTATCAAAATGCTTTTCCTCCTCACAACAACCAAAATCTTGGAAAAGCACCTATCCAAACCAACAAAAACAACACCAACAACCGCCAACCAAACCAATAGCATGGGAAGAACAATGACCACACTTCATCCTATATAGACTATGGTAGCCTGATAGGTTGTATATCCGAGAAAGAGCCTTCTATCAATGCTATCAATATCCAAGGACCAAACAATGAGTGTGTAGTCACCACTTGCAGAGCACCATTTAATATCGCAGGCCCACCCATTTCACTAGCACCATCAGCTCCATCAAAAATCTAGTACAATATCTTGGAACACCTCGGGAACATGCCAGCCCAAATCTCCATTATAGACCTTCTCTGCACCAATCTTTTGTACAAAGGCATCCTTGACAATGCTCTCATAGAATCCCATGTCCCTTCAGATATCAACACTATTGATTTTTGTAATCTTGTCGGACACCTATCCTCCTCATGTGCCCTATCATTCAAACCCACCGACATACCCACGGTCGAGCCAGATCACACCCTTCCACTTCGCATAGCCATCATGCTATCCAATTTTGCCATAAAAAGAGTAATGATAGATAATGGATTAGCCTTGAATATTTGCACCTTAAAATTCATAAAACAAGGTAGGTATACTGAGGTAGATATCATCAATGAGGTTATCACCATCAAAGCTTATGACAACTTGGAAAGAACCACAGAAGAAGCTATTTTGCTGCCAATCAAGGTTGGGCCAGTCATCCAAGAAACACTCTACCATGTTATTAATCTAAACATACCATTTAACACCCTCCTCGGTCACCCATGGATTCATGCCATGAAAGCCATTCCATCCACTTACCATTAGTGCATCAAATTTTTGCATCAGGGCACTAAGGTAACCATCCATGTCGATCCAGAACCCTTTGCTTACTGCAATGCAGTTGAAGCTTCATTTACAAACCATTGCCCTAGAATTGATATTAGCACAGCCATCACTAGCTCATCCCACACTTGTAATGACCCAGAGACCATCCTCGCCTCCACCCTATCTACCATGAAGATCAATAACAAAGGCTATGGAGAGTATAGTCTGTCAGATGCATTTGCTATTGGGGCACTCCCACTTGATCCACATGCCCATGGATGATTGACATATCACAAAGCTAAGGAGATTCCACCTCCTTGATACAAATAGTTTGGCCCAACAACCTTTGTATCCTTGAAAATCCCTCTTCATGAGGAGCTCACTCCAGATATCAAAAATTGGTTACATAAGGATGCACCTCCAAGAAATCAAGCATGCCTTAATCACTTTAGCCAAAGTTATCCCCAAGAACATAAGCTCAACACTAAAAAATGGAACTATCAAGGTGGTGGTCTAGGACTAGAAGAAAGAGGCATGCAAAGCCCCATCGACGCACACAAGTGGGAATCGAAGTCAAGCCCTTTCTTTGGCATACCCACAACTGGGGGCACGAATATGGACGGTCACACTTTTTCAAACATTCACCACGACCTTGTCAAAATTGAAGACATTCCTAAGGAAGTTGAAAAGAGAGCCTACGATGATATCCCTAACCAAATCTTATTCAGAGACTCTATTCTCCAAGAACTATCCATCCATTTCATTGACCTACCACTCGCCCATCCATAACTCATAGATTGGGACCAACCAAGCATCATACACATTGATGAGTTCATTAGAGGAAGCACTTCTAAGATTCATGGGAGCCAAAACTCCTCACAAGAAAACAAAGCTAGATTCTGCCTATATCTATAAGCTAGATCCCAAGGGGTATTTTGGAGAAAATTCCCACCCTAGTTTTGATACACCGAAAACTAGAACTAAGATGAATCTGGGACTAGCTAAGGCAGCGAAGAGAACCCCTCAAGAAGAAAATCTAGAGTCACAAGCAGAACATGAGGATTTAGCATTGCCTCCTCAAGATAATCAACTAGAGGTGTCTTCTATTCTAATTGAGGATACTAGAGAATTCAACATCGATTCTTTAGAAATCCCTAGACTTGTTCACATTGCTGCATCCCTATCACAAGACCAAGCTGACCTCCTCTTTGAGGTCTTAATAGAGAACATTGGCCAATTTGCATGGTCATATCAGGACATGCTAGGACTTGATCCAAAGCTTGTAGTTCATCATCTTGTGGTTGATCCAAAAATCAAGCCCGTCAGACAAAAGCTTAGAAAAATGCACCCCAAGGTGGCATTACTAGTCAAAGTTGAATTAGAAAGAATGTTAGCTGCTAAGGTTATCTGACCTATCGACTACTCAGAATGGATCTCCAACATGGTCTCCATCACTAAACCTTCTGGTGACATCAGAATCTGCACTAATTTCAGAGATCTTAACAAAGATTTTCCAAAAGATGATTTTCCCTTGCCCAACATAGATATGATTGTAGATCTTACAACTGGACATGAAATTTTGTCCCTCATGGATGTATTTTCTAGGTACAATCAAATCAAGATTGCAGAAGAGGATCAGCATAAGACAACATTCACTACCTATTGGGGAACCTTTTGTTAGAACATGATGCCTTTTGGCCTAAAGAATGCCAGGGCTACCTATCAAAGAGCTATGACAGCCATTTTTCATGATCTCATCCATAGCATTTTGGAGGATTATGTAAATGATATCTTGGTTAAATCTCACACCTTCATGGATCATCTTGCTGACTTGGAGAAAGTCTTTGATAGGTTAGCCAAATATCATCTCATGCTAAATCCCAAGAAGTGTGTCTTTGGGGTCACATCTGGCAAGCTTCTAGGCTTTATAGTTTCTAAATGAGGTATAAAGATCGACCCCAAGAAGGTCAAGGCTATCTTAGACATGCCTCCTCCTCGAACACTGTGATAGCTTTGCTCTCTTTAGGGAAAGCTCCAATCTGTCTGGCACTTCATCTCCTAGCTTGTAGATAAGTGTACACCATTTGCACATTTACTAAAGAAGGATGAGAACTTCAAGTGGGATCCTTTATGTCAGCATAGCTTTGATAAGCTCAAGCAGTATCTCACCAATCCCCCTATCTTGGTTCCACCAGTTCCTGGTTGTCCCCTAATTTTGTACATATCAACAATGCCTACTGCTCTAGGGGCACTTCTAGCACAGCTTGATGACTACGAAAAGAGCCATCTACTACATCAGTAGAACCCTAGTTGGTTATGAACTCAATTATACTCCTATGGAAAAAGCTTGTTTGGCAATTTTTTTCTCAACTCAAAAGCTTCGCTACTACATGCTAAGTCATACCATCCAACTAGTCTCCAAGATCAACCCTCTCAAGTATATGCTATCTAGAATAGCACTTACAAGCCGTTTGGCCAAATGGGTTATGCTCCTTAGTGAATTTGACATCTAGTATGTGGATAGAAAGGAAATCAAAGGGCAAGCTATAGCAGATCACCTAGCTGATGCACCTCTAATAGATGCATATCCTTTGATCATAGAATTTCTAGATGAGCATATCTGTCTAATTGAAGAACAGCCCCCATGGAAACTTTATTTTGATGGCTCATACACATCTCATGGATCAGGGGCAGGAATATTGTTGGTCACACCTCAAGGAGATTACATTCCAAAAGCCTTCAAGCTACAATTCCCTAGCACCAACAATATAGTTGAATATGAGGCTCTCATAGTAGGATTAAAGATAGCTATAGAATGGAACATCACTGAGTTACAAATCTTTGGCGATTCTCATCTCATCATCAAGAAAGCCCTAAATGAATATCAAACCAAAGATGAAAAGCTATTACCCTACAAAGAGCTAGTTGATCAGCTAACCCAACATTTTACAAAGCTTTAGTTTACACAAGTGCCTCAAATGTAGAACAAAGCAGCATACGTTATGGCTAGTGTCGACTCACTCTTGGAAATTCCCCAAGCAGCTACACAGTATGAGTTTTTAGTCGAGCAGCTCCTCACACCTGCCTATGCAAATGATGACTCAAATCATGTTTGTATCTTGGTTGGTCCCCAATCCCCTTGGTACCATGAGATTTATGCTTACCTTAATGATGGTATCATATCCCCTCACCTCACACGTACCTAATGCCAGAACCTCATCCAAAAATCATCTTGCTATGTTATCATAGCCAATACCCTATATTGTCGGGGTTATCTCGATACTCTCTCGATATTTAGATGAAAATGAGGCTATGATGGTGTTAAAAGAAGTACACTCTAGACTTTGTGGTGCCCACACAAGTGGTATTTTCCTAGCATGAAAAATCCTTAGAGCAGGCTAGTATTGGCCTACCATTGAAGAAGACTCCTGTGACTTTGTCAAAAAATGTCTCCCATGTCAGCAACACGCAAATCTTTTGCACGCTTCAGCATAGGATCTATAGCCTATTGCACCACCTTGGCCTTTCGCTTGTTGGGGCCTTGATCTAGTTGGAACTATCACACCTATCTCATCTAATGACATAAATGGATAATAAGAACTATAGACTATTTCACTAATGGGTGGAAGAAGTCCCCCTAGTCTCAGCTACAGGAGTTTAGGTCTCCAAGTTCATCTTGTACCACATTGTTTGCCACTTCGGCATCCCATCCACCATCTTCACCAACCACGGAGGTAACTTTGAAAATCTCAACATGGAAGAATTATGTACTTTCCTCTACATCCATCACCTCTTTTCTAGCCCATATTTCCCACAAGGTAATGGCCAAGAAAAGGCAACTAACAAAACCTTCCTCAAAATCCTAAAGAAACTTGTCAATGATTCTGGCCATGATTGGCACCTACAAATAAATCCAGCCCTATGGGCCTATCAAATCTCCTTCCATACATCCACAAGCACAACTCCATACTCCCTAGTTTATGGTTCCAAATTGGTACTACCCATAGAGGTTGAACTTCCCTCCTTGCACATATCTTTGCGAGGGCAAATATCAAATGAAGGATATAGAGTAGCTAGACTCACCCAGCTAGATCTCTTAGACAAGAAGCAACAACAAGCCTATGATCATCTCATTGTCTACCAAACTCATCTCAAAAGGAATTTCAACTAGAAGGTGCTCCAACAAAATTTTTAGCTAGGCGACATGGTCCTCAAAGAAAATATGAAAGTCCAAGCTGATCGAGAAAAGAAAGGCAAGTTTGAACCTACCTGGCTTAGTCCTTATATTGTCACTGCATCCTTTGGCTCTGGAGCCTATCAGGTATCTATACTGGAAGGAGAAATCTTGAATGATCCTACTAACATCATTCATCTCAAGAAGTTCTATGCTTGAAGATCCTTGGTATACCCAGCTTTTGAAAAATACAAAAAAATAGTAAAGAGAAATAAGCATCCAATGGTGAAAACTTGGCAATTCAAGCACCTTGGGTAGGTACCTTGGTGAAAAATTGGTAATTTAGGAACCTTGTGTACTAAGACTAATCCATTATATATCACTATCCTATCCCTCATCCATTCACCCACCATCCCATAAAACACCTGCTTGTTCCCTTGGTGTTCCAACCAAATATCCAAAATCTAATGAAGCTTGTAAATACCTCTTGTACAACTTGTAAATCTTGTACCTTAGCTTGTAAATCTTGTACCCCAGCTTGTAAATCTAGTATCATAGCTTGTATATCCAAATCTTGTCCAAAGCTTGTACCATATTCCAGCTTGTATTAAATGCCAAATCTTGTATCCTAGTTTGTATCCTATCACATGCACACAAGGAACCCCATTTTCACTTAAGCTTTTCGCAAACCATCTACCTATCCACCTATCAACTATTACAGACATCCCACCCTTCACAAACATTTCCATCTCACAAAAACCAAAGCATGAAAAAACCCTTGTACATTTGTAACATATCTGAGTCTGTCAGCTTGTACATCCTCTTTAGCTTAGTACCATTGTATCTATCCAGCTTTCATGTCAGTTCATCCTTGATCAACATCTTGCACACATCACACATCTTGGTTAGCTATCCCAATGCATCCTTTAGCTAGATCTCCTATCACCAAAGTGTCATCCTTCTTAGTTCAGCTTGCTAGATGCATCACTCATCCAAATCCACCAGCTTAGGTGGTCTCCGATAGATCCTTGTAGGATATAACTTTCCTCATGTCTAATCTTGGTCCATTAGTACCTTATCCTACCCATCTCATTGAAAAAAGGTTCTCTTTTGAATTTTTGCTTTCTTTTAATTTGGAATCTTCCCTTTTGGATCTTGAGGTATCATTTCCAAGAAATCTCCTTGTTCCCTCCTCAAGGTTGTCATGATCTTCCATATCATAGTACACTACGAATGGGGCAATCTGAGCGTAAGGTCTTGATCTAGTCTTTTGTTTGTTTTTCTTTTCTACTTGTGGGTTACCCAGTGTCAGTTCCACTCTGATTCTTTCGAGATTCATGTGTGATGCTAGGGAAATCCTTGCGTGTTTTTTTTGAGTCAGTTCATCAATCCTCTAGATAGTTGGTGCAAAAGCCTTAATGTTCTTGGTAACCTTGGTAATTAACCAATAGTCCTATAGAAAATGTAGTGCTCAACTACATGGTTGTACTTCTCTTTGAAGTATCCCCCTGCTCAAAAAGCTTCAATAGATTCCCTTCATCTCCATTATCCCCCATCCATCTCCAACACCTATCCCAACTTATGCATCAGTATCTCTTTGAATCAATCTTCACTTTTAGCTTTAGGGATCCACAATCCTAGTCTTAGGGATCCATCAATCCAATCAATCCACCAAGCCTCATCTTTTGAGATTCACAATCCTAGTCCTAGGGATCTCTGAAACCTATCTTCTGCCAATTTAACTCTTTGAAATCTTATTGCATTATCTTAATAATCCCATCATCCCTCCCCTCCTCCTAGATTCCTTTTTATAGCGCTCTGCTCCTTCATCCTCCCCCCAATCCTAGAACATCTTAAGCTTGCTTCCTTTTGAGCATCTAATCCTCCCTTTATCATTCTCCCATATTGAGTGTTTGAGCTAATTCAACCCCTTCTCTTTGCCACTCTGAGTCTCCTTGCTTATCTCAGATTCTTGTCTTTTTCAAGAAGCCGTCGAGCCTCATCTTCTCTCCCCACTACCTTCTTGAGGGGGCATCTCTAAATCTAGTCTCTCCTCTTCTTATCTGAGACTGGGGTAACCTTGTTGCTAAAACATCTTCCTCGTGTCATCTCCGTTCAAACTTCTTTGAAATAGTGTTGTCTCAACACTATATCAAAGAGGGGCAAAATGTAGACACCTAAATTTGATTACACCACTTTGGTAATCCTATTTAGCTATCTCTAAAGGCATCATTAATTAAATTCCTATTTAATTAATCCTTTTCCATCCCCTAGTTGATTAATTTAATTAATCATCTATAGTCCTAATTGATAAATCAAATAACCTATCATTTATCAATTAAATCCTATTCTCCTATCTAATTCCAAAATCTTAAATTTATTAAAATCACTTTAATAAATAAAACCCTCAAATCTAATAGCCCCTAACTTATCCCTAATCCTCCATTTAGCCTAATCCACCCCATCCACCCATACTAACATAGCTTAGCCACTAACTCACCCACCCTCATGAATGCCATCCACTTGCACATCTCTAACATCCTTAATCTAATCCTAAACCAAGCCTAATCCCCCCCCCCACTAACCTTGTCACATTCCCTAAGTGAGCTTAAGACTTTCCTAAGCCAAATCAAAGTCTCCTCCCTCAAAATATCTCAACCATAAAACTTTATCCCAACCAAAAAGCCTTCAATTCTCTTACATGCCCTTAAAAGCTCTTACAAGACATTATGAGGGCCATTTAAGGCCTTGAGCCTCCTTTTTTGACTCATCCTTGCCCTTTCCTCCATCCACTCACCTTGTGACATGTGTCACTCCCTGATTGGTTGTAAAGAAGCACAATCCATGTGCTCTCCTCTCATGCAATCTAAGCCCTCCATAAGATTTCATCTCTCCTTGCATCTTAACCCTTCATCCCTCAAGCCCTTGGCCTATAAATTAGATCCCCTCCCAAGCCATTTCATCACAATCCTTGAGCTAAAGTTATAATGCTAGTTTGAGAAGCCAAATCTATATCAAAGCCATCATCCACACCAAAAATCCCAAATCCATAGAAGCTATTTTGAAACTTGAGCATATATCCCAAATCTACATAATAGACTCATCCCCAAATCAAGTGACCATCCTCATTGGGAGAGCCATTCCATGGCTCATATTCTCATTTGAGGGTTTCACTTTGTCTATCTCATATGTTATGATTTTTATGCTAGTTAATGCTTTTAATTTAGAATAGATTAGTATTACTTGCTATCATATTTTCTCATATATAAGTGCTAGATGTAAAATTTGTCCTACACAACCTAAACAATTCTTGTCAAAAAGTACTCATAAATTTACTATCTTGATCATTGACAATAAAACTAGGTAGCCCATGTAACTTGAATATCTCTCTAAAGAAAAGATCAACCACTTGTGCTATTGTATAAGTGGATAGAATAGCGAAGAAGTGAGCATACTTTGTTAGCTAGTCAACAATCACATAGATGCAATCTTTCCCCTGTACTCATGGTAACCTAGTGATGAAGTCCATAGAAATACTTTCCCATTTCCCATCTAGAAAGGGCAAAGGTTGTAACAATCCTATAGGATATGTGTGTTCTCCCTTATTCTGCTAACAAAATACACACTCTCTGACATGCTTTTGAACATCATCCTTGAGCCCTTTCCATGTGAACCACTCACAAATCTATCTGTAGGTCTTAAATATCCTTGGATGTCTAGTTATAGGTGCATCATGGAATACCTTCAGTATTACTTCCCTAAATTGTGATGAAGGAATCAAATATATCCTACCCTATAACTTAATCAATCTATCTATCACCATGTAACGATCATCATGTATGGTGCCTGCAATTACTCCAAAAGCCCAAGTGTCCCTTCCATACTCTGTTGTGATCTTTTCTCCAATTTCCTATAATCTTAGCTAGAGCACAAATATGAGGTCTCCTGGATAAAGCATCTGCCACCACATTCTTCTTACCTTTGACAAATTCAATGTCAAATTCATAGGCTTGTAACTTTGTAATCCACTTCTATTCTCTATAATTCAAATCACATTGGCTCATGAAGTATTTAATGTTTTTGTGATCATTTTTGATAATTAATTTTCCCCTAACTAGGTAGGACCAAAACTTAGCGAATGCATGCATTATAGCCAACATCTCTCGATCATAGATAGAATAGCTCCTCTCCCCTCCACAAAGCTTCTTGCTCTAAAAAAAAATGGGATGCTTCTCATGCATCAAGACCACCCCAATCCCATCTCCTAATGCATCATAATAAAGCTCAAATGGCTTTGTGAAATCTAGTAGTGCTAGTATTGTACATGATGATATCACCTTCTTGAAATGAATGAAGCTTCTCTGAGCTACCTATATCCATGTGAAGGCCCCTTTCCTAGTAAGGTCTATCAAGGGTGCAGTGATATATGAAAATCCCTTAACAAATCTCCTATAAAATCCACAGAGACCAAGGTATCCCTTAAGCTATGTAAGATTCATAGGAGTAGGCCAATCAACAATAGCCCTAATCTTTTCAGGATCTACCCAAACTCCATCTATGCTAATGATATGCCCAAGGTATAGTAGCTTATTCATCCCAAACTTGCACTTAGATTCCTTGGCATACAATGACTCTTTCTCCAAAGTGGACAACACCATCTCATGATGTTGTAAATGCTCCTCCCAAGTCTTACCAAAGACTAAAATGTCATAAAAAAAATCAAGACAAATCTCCTAAGCTACTCCCTGAATACCTTATTCATGCAACTCTAGAATGTAGCAGGAGCAATGGTTAGCCCAAATGGCATAACCAAAAACTTGAAGTGGCCATAGTGACACCAAAAAACTATCTTCTCAATGTCCTTCTCCCTCATCTTGATCTGATGATACCCTGACCATAGATCAATCTTTGTAAAAAAGCATGCACCATGTGAATCCATTCTTAATAATCTTCTTATTTAATGCCCTATAATTGATGCACATGCACATTTTCCCATCCTTTTTCTTTACCAACACTACTACTAAAGTGAAGGGGCTCTTACTAGGCCTAATATGCCCTATTTCTAGTAACTCCTTAATTTCCTTCTCTATCTCATCCTTATGTTTCCTAGGATGATGATAGGGAGTAATCATGACTAGTTTGGCTTCCTCCTTGAGCTTAATAACATGCTCTAGTCCCCTGTCAAGAGGAACCCCATGCAAATTCTCACCAAATACCTTAGTGTGCTTGTCAAGTATCTCCTAGATATCTAGTGGATGACTCTTTACCTATGGCTCTTGTGAAGTTGGCATAGTGAAACATTCTGCTACCCACTCTATGTTATTATGCTAAAAAAGTCTCTACATTCTCCTTAAGGAAACTACTCTACAACTCCAATCTAAAAGTCCTCTCAGTACAACAGTTCTTCCCTCATCCTAAAACCTCATCTCCAATTTTTTTAGGTTAAGTGTGAAGTCTACTAGTGAGACCATCCATATCATGTTGAGTATGACATCATAGTCTCCCATGTCTACCACATAGAACTCATCTTCCAACTCATAGCCATCTCCAAACCTGATGTGAAGATTATATAGCTTTCAAGTGCATAATAGTTTGTTACCATTAGCTACCATGACTCTAAATCTCACTTGCTCCTTGGTCTATAGACCTCTCTTGGCTACTAATTGTGCATCTATAAAATTATGTATAGCCCCAATGTCAATGAGTGAGATCACTTTCTGCCCTTGGATAGTACCCCTAACCTTAAAAGTGATTTCCTTCTGATCCCCCGTTAATTGTGTTAATGACTTCTCATCCTCAAGAATGCTACTCTCCTCTATAGTGCTATCCTCATATAAATTAGAGTGTTGATACTCCCTCTCTAATTGTGAATTTTGTGCTGAGAAACACTCCATTTAATTTTCCTTAGCCTTGAGAGGACACTTATGAGATAAATCCCAAAGCTCTCTACAATGAAAACATAACTTCTTCTTTCTTAAATCATTCAAGGTGTCATTATCTAACTTATCTCTTTTTGGCTGAGCATCCTTGTGAAATTTTTTTTGTCCTTCTCCTTGTCCTTTTTCATATAAGAATCCCTATGCTAAAATCTTCTCCTTAATGAAGAAGGTGCTAAGTCATCAGCCTTTTCAGTGGCCTCCTACAACGTAGTTGGGTTGTGCCCCTTTACCCAATCTTGCAAGGGTTCTAAGAGTACATCCATAAACAACACTACCAACCTCCTCTCTGAAATATTTGTGACCAACATAGCTAACCTCTGAAACTCATTGATATATGTCTCAACTAATATCCACTACTTGAGTTGTGCCAACTCCTTAAACTATAATTCAGGATCCTTGGTATCAAATCTCTCTATGAGCTTCTCAGTGAACTCCTCATAAGAAGTGAATTGATTATGTCCCAAGGTTACCATGCCACGGTGCCACCACTCATGTGTTGGTCCATCTAAGTGAATAGCCAAATACTTTACAGCCTCCTCTTCAAGCATAAGATTCAGCTACAAGTATGTATCCATCTTCTATACCCAAGCTCGTGTGGTCAACTTCCCTAAAGAATCATAATAACGTAAAGAAATTTTCCCAAATTTCTTTCTTAGCTGAAGATTTTGACTTCTTCCTCCTAATCTAGGCATTTGTCATATCCTCAAGTCCAAGTAATATTTGAGAGAAATGTCTACCTAAAACTCTGGTCCACTAGCCTCCCAATCCCTCATGAAATAATCTTGTAACTCTGTAACCTATGGTTCATTAATTGGCTAAGCTAGATCTTTGGGTGGGAAGGTGAGTAGAAGATGTCTTGAGCTAGCTATTTGAGCTGGGCATTCAACATGTTTAAAATTATTAGCCTCGTACCCATTATTGTCATGTCCATTATTACCATTAATGTTCCCTTGGCCTCCATTATCATTGCCCCTATTATTGTTGTTTCTATTGTTGGCATCACTCGGATTAATATTGATGCCCATCTATTTAGCCATAAGCTACAACATCATATCCATTTGCCTATTCTACCCCTGTTGCATCATATCCATTTGTCTATTCTACTCCTCTAATGTATCTAGTAACCATAATATTACATTTTCTTGATCTCAACTAGTATTCCTATCATCTTGGTCACCTATACTAATATCTTGTTCAAATAATATCTCCTCTATATTTGTATGACTAGATTGTATGTCTGTTTGCATGGATGAACTATGTTGTTCATTCTATAAGTCTGAACTCCTACTTTGTCTTGCTCTGTTATTGTGGAAATTATAAAGCCCTTGTTGCATGCTCAAACATAGATGCTGAAGATATCCACAGGATGGTAGGACTTATAGCTCTGATACCACTATAATGGGTAGCTCTAATACCACTATAATGGGCACCTTAGAAATGCCCAAGAACTAAACCAATTGCTGAAAGAGATTGTAATGTCTTTGCATAGATTTAAACCACATAACATAAAAAAAAGGAATTTATGAAAACTAAAGATTGTAAAACTACTAAAACAATATTAGTTTTCAAATTGATAAAATCAAATACATAGCAATGAATTCCAAAGGACAAACCCCAAGGGAATGACGTCTAGAATGTCACAAGAGAGGATAGGTGTCCTCTAATGCCAAGAATAGAACTATACATCCAATTTCTTATTAAATGTAATTCACCATCATTTGATGCTCAACAATGACTTTCCCACCTCTATTTATACTTTTCCTACACCCTTCTAGAAGGAAATCAAATATTAATTAATTGCAAGTACTAGAAGCTTCCCCCTTCCAATAATTAATGCACTCTCTAGAAACTCCTCCCTTGCAATACAATAATTAATTATGCTTCTAGAAAATTAAATTACTAGAGGCTTCCCTCTTTCCAATAATTAAGAAACACTCTAGAAGCTTCTCCCTTGTAATACAGTAATTAATTTAATTAATTAAATAAAAGACAGGGACATTACAAATAATAATGTGCCACCTTTAATTTTTCTCCTTCTCATAACACTCAATTCAATATCTCCCATTATTTGATCATGTTTATGATGTCTTATCACATATTTTGATAATATAGGTAGCTTTCTTCTTGGTTCTTCTTTAGGTTCATTTGGAAAAATAATCTCAAGTTCATTTCCTCTTTTTTGTTCTAATTTTCGTTCAAGTTTTTAATACTCAAAATTCATTCTCTACTGGTCAACAATACCTATCTGTGACTCAACTTTTACAATTTTTTGCTCAGTACCCACTCTCTATTGTTCAAAAATTTATATTTCCATTCCATCATTTCCTGTCTAATGGGAACTTGTAGCTTGATTTGTCTGTTCGTTTTGATTGTTGGGAGCATCATCATCCACATAGATGAATGTACTATAGTTTTAAAGTTCTTCATTACATGAAGCATCATATTTTTTTGCAAACTCATCAATTCTCACATTTTCACTTTCCACAAATTTGTTAGTATTAGAATTTAAACACTTATAAGATTTTCCTTTTGTGGAATAACCTAAGAATATGACTTTTTCACTTTTTGCATCAAGTTTTTCATCTTTGCTATCTTTTAATAGATAACATTTATTTCTAAATATTTTAGAATATTTAACATTAGGAGAATAACCATACCATAGTTCAAAAGGTGTAGCATTTGTACATTTTTTTTACTTGAACTCTATTCAAGGTATAGACAATAGCACTAACCACTTCTCTCCAATATTTCTATGATACACCTCTCTCCATCATTAGTGTTCTAGCAAAGTCCATAATTCATTTATTCCTTCTTTCATCTATCCAATTCTAAGGAGGGGTCCTTAGTGCTAACATCTCTCTTTTGATTCCTCTATCATTGCAAAATGTGTTGAACTCATGTGAGATGAACTCACCACTTATGTTAGATCTCAAACACTTCAGACTCTTCCCTATTTCCTTTTCAACTCTGGCTAAATACCAAATACCAGTTGAATAACTGAAAGGCACAGTCATCATTCTAGAATAGTCATCAACAAATTAAATGAAATATTGATCTCCACACTAGCTTTTAACACCAATGGGTCCACATAGGTTAGTATGAACCAATTCCAAAATATCACTAGCAATATATGTTTTACTCTTAAAACTAGACTTGGTCATCTTTCCCTATTGACATTGTTTACACATAGCATTTTCAGGATTATTTAGTTTAGGAAATTCTTTTACCTTATTCATCTTACTAATATTAACCAAATTGTCAAAATTCACATGACATTATCTTTTGTGCCATAACCAAACATATTCTTGTTGTACAGACATACATGTCTCTTTTGATAGGTCTAGATAGAATAAGTTGCCTCTTGTTTTCTTAGTAGTCCCAATTATCTTACCATCACCATCATGTATCTTGTCCTTCCTATCATGAAATTCAACTCTACAACCTAATTTGGTTAACTATGAAGCACTCAACAAATTTTAGTTTAGTCCTTCAACTTAGTAAACATTTTCACATGTTATTTTGTCAGTCAATTGAATAGTTCTTTTACCTTTTATAACACATGGAATATAATTACCAAATTTAAGACATCCTCCATTGCATGGAAAAATATCTTCAAATTTTTCTTTATCACCGGTCATATGATTGGAACATCCACTATCAATTATTCATGTATAACTTTTTTTCACATAAGAAATTAATGTAGTTTTCTCATCTTCATTAGATTCTTCTTTCATAGCAACATAGACAACTTCATCATCATTACTCTTAGATTCATTATGGATCTTTTCTTCAGCAATATAACAAAATTTCTTACCTTTTTTATCATTTCTTCTTTTGTAGTTTTTGTCATCTCTTCTTCCTTTATACTTGCTTTCCTTCTTTTCATCCTTATTTTCTCTATTAGGACATCTAGTAGAAATACAACTAACTTTTTTTGATGAAAGATAAATGATGGATAATTTCCCTTTCTAGTTAAAATTTGAGCAATGATAGATTCAAGTTCATCAATCTCATCATCAAAACTATCATTTTAACTCTTCACATGTTTTCCTTTCTTCTTAGTAAGAATCAATTGTGACTTAAAAGAAGATTCAATGGTAGTAGGTGTGTAGCTATCAAAATTAGACATCTCAAAAGTAGTAAGTCTACCAACTAAACCTTCTAAGGTCAAGTTATTATGTAGTACCCACCCATGGTTTTCCTTTTTGTTCTATATATTAAACTCCTTTAGACATATATTCATGCATTTGTTAGTTTTAGATATATTTGAGTTATAGTTATATGACATTATTCCATGACTTCATTTTATGGCTAGATTGAGTACTTTCATAATGATTATTCTTTAAGAATTTATGGTTAGTAATTTCAATTGCTTTCATGTCAATGTCTTACATTGTCTCTTTAAACAATGATGACTATTTCATATTCATAATGAGGTAGTTTTATATCTAAGAATTTTTTGTCTGAGTTGTGGTTATTATGATACTTACCTCATACTTGCATGTGTATGGTGCATGTGTTTGTTTTATCTTTTGTCTAACCTATTTGAATTCGTTAAGGGAGGGAATCGTAGTCACTTGCTAGTCAGGTTCTACATGATGTACCACTCCCTAATATTTCCTATTTAATTTAGACATATTTATAGACGTCTACATGCTCACCTTTTATGTAGGATACATGTACTAGGCATCGACTTCCCTGAATTTCCAGGATTAGCATGCCCTATTACTATTGAAAATAGATTGATACGATTATGAACATGTGTTTAAATCATTGTTTTGTCACTGATGTCAAACTTGTTAATTGTTGGTAAGACAATTGATTATATGATTTGAGTACTATCATTTGTTTAATTAATGAAGATGATTTTATCAAATGAGGTAAAAATAGCACCTAGAGGAGAGGTTGAGTTATGAAATGGAAAAGGAGTACAAGGATCGATTAAGACAATGATATTATAGTGCGTTAATAATCTACTTAAGGTTGCAAAGGATGGATGCACTAATTCAATTCAGAAGAACAAGTTAAATGAAATATGTCTACCAAGCTTAACAATTTGCATAGTAGGTAAAACATTTATATAATATCGGCTTGAAGAAGGACAAGCCGGGTATGGGAAGTGGAGCATGCGGAGCAAGCGGGTATGGGTTTTTGAATCAGCAGCAAGGTAGGATTGGGATTTTGAATCAGCAGATAGGTGGGAATCGAGAGAACACGGGTGTTAGGGGGCAATCCATAGCTGTAGGGCAGGAATCGAAGGTGAATGATGTAGATGCCTCAAAGGATGGGGACCCACGAGAGTTGCTGCCTCACCCAGGTGAGAAGATTCTTCCCCTTCACTTGGGTGGTGGGCCGCCTGGGGCCTAGAGGCGCTGGTCAAACCTTTTTGGAGTCAAACCATCAAGTAAGTTGACATCCTCAAAAGTCATTGATAAATCAGACAAGGAGAAGGGTATATTTGCTCTGGAAGTTCCTCGAGAAATTATAGACAACAATATCCTCAGTATGGTGAATACTCTAGTGGGAAAATTTATAGGGCCAAGGCCCAACATTGATGTTGTGAGGGTTTTTTCCAGTAACAAATGGGATTTAAAGGGGCATGTAGAGGTGATAGCAATGGCTAAAGGTTTCATGACTTTTGAGTTTTCTTGCTCGAAAGACTTTTTTAGAATCTTGTGCATAGGGAACTAGTCTTTGGGGAGATCTACTTTAATCTTGTAGAAATGGTCTTCCAATCTAGACTTGAATAATGATTTCCTATCCCAGGCTCCAGTTTGGATTAGACTCTTAGAATTGTCCATGGAATACTGGCATGAGGACGTCTTTGATGGCATTGCCAAGTCTTTTGGAGACCTTCTTTCCATTGATCCTATAATAAAAGCTAATGAGAGACTTACCTATGCAAGGATATGTGTAGGAGTGACCGAAGGATAGGATATGCCTCAAATTATAGAATTTCAATCTCGATTGGGAAGCAGAATCCAAAAGATTGACTATGAAAGTGTGCCTTTTGTGTGCTTCCATTGTAAGAAGGCAAACCACAAGGCTAGATTCTGCCCACTATTCAAAGGAAAGGGAATGGGGGGAAAGGCCCACCCTCAAGGTGGGAAGAAAGCTGCTCATGTTCCCAAAACAATTTGGAAGAAGAAAGAAATACAAGTCAAGAAAAATGGAGAGGCTGAAGGAAAAGCTAATGATTCTATTCCTGATCACCAAACTGAACCTCAAGACCTCCAAGTTGTAGTGGATGCACTAGAAGGAGAAGGGAATAAGATAACTGAGGACAAAACCAACCCTTCCCATGTGAAGGAAACCAAGGATAATCTCAAAGAGACAAGTATTATGGAGTCTCAAATCCCTGACAATTCTGAGGAGGTTGATCTGAACCTTTCCTTTGTCGCAGACTCTATGGAGGAACAAAAGGAAGGGGAACCAATGTCTCAAAACTCCAAAAACCCAGTTAGTAGGGAACCCCCTATGATAGTGAATAGAATCTTAGAATGGCTATCTGCTTCAACATTAGAACAACTGGCCAGCTAGATGCTTTGTTTGATTTATGTAAAGAAGAAGAAGAGCCACCCTGGATAGAAGTTAGAAGGAGAAAGAAGAAGAATAGTTGGGACCCCTCTCCTGGCTCTCCTGCTTCAACTAGAAGCAAGGCCAAGGAAAATCTTGGTCATAAAACCAACCCGGTGGGAAGGAAAAACAAGAATGAAATCAGGAAGGAGGAAGCAAGAAGAAACATCATGGATGGAATGTAGCGCACCATCTAGGAAGCCTGTTCATCAATTAAAGCATGAAGATCCTCTCATGGAATATTCGTGGACTCAATGGAATCCACAAGCAAGAATTTGTAAGGAATATGATAAGGGATCAAAGGCCTGATATATTTCTTATTCAGGAAATGAAAATGAAGAAAGAAAATTTGGAAAATATTAGATTCAATAGCAACATGAATGGAATTTCCTCAAACTCGAAAGGAGCATCTGGAGGGCTGCTGCTATTATTCAATAATAGACATTTCAATATTGTGCCCGAGTATGATGAGGATAACATCCTCTTCTGTAGAGTTCAACATTTGCAAACTAATGATTGCTAGTTTTTAGTGAACATTTATGCTCCCAACAACAAGAGAGATAGAAAAAATTACTGGGTCAAAGTTGGAAAGTTGGTGCATACCAGTGACATTAAGAAAGGCATAATCCTAGGAGACTTCAACTCTCTACTGGAGGACAAGGAGAAGATGGGAGGATTGCCCCTGGATTGGCAAAGTAAGCAGGATCTTTCCAATTTCATCAATGACCTGGCCCTAATGAATTTGGAGCTCTCGGGGGGTACCTTTACCTAGTCTAACAAGAGAGCTGGTCAGGATTGCATTTAGGTTAGATTGGATAGAGCTTTAAGCTCCCTGAATTGGTTGCACTATTTTAGTTGTAGATTATTTCTGCTTCCTAGAGTTGGTTCTGACCACTCCCCCATTTCTCTTGCGGTGTCCCCTCTTGAGCCCAGGAGAAATTGCCCTTTTAGGTTTGAGAAAATGTGGGCTACTCACCCTGACTTATTTGATAATGTCAAAAGATGGTGGGGGATTGGTGTTGATGGCTCAACCATGTTTAGAGTCACCAGAAAGCTCAGCAATGTGAAGAGGATGGTAAAAATTTGGAACAAGTCTAATTTTGGCCATATTTTTCATGAAAAGGAGGAGTTGTCAGACAATCTATCTATTATCCAAGATAGTATACAGAAGGAAGGATATAATGAGAGTAATAGGGAGGCTGAGCTGTTGATCCTATCAGATCTTCATAACATAATCAATAGGGAGGAAAAGTTCTGGAGGCAAAAATCTCAAATCACATGGCTTAAGGATGGAGATCAAAACATGAAGTTCTTTCATCTCTCCACCCTAAAACATAGATCTAACAACAAGATCTCTAGAATCAGGAAGGGGCTGGTGTTGTTGTCTGAAGATCTAGATATCTCGGCTGAAGCGGTCTCCTTCTTCTCTTCTCTTCTCTCCGAGGACCCCCTGCTTTCCAAGGAGGACCAAGAGGATATCATCTCTTGTATTCCTTAGATTATTAAACCTCACCAGAATAAACTTCTCTATGCTATTCCTAATGCTTTGGAAGTTAGAGAGGCCCTTTTCTCCCTACCTAGTGACAAATCTCCTAGTCTGAATGGGTTTCCCACCTTTTTCTTCCAAATGTACTGGCCAGTGGTCATGGGGGATGTGGTTAAGGTAGTTCAGGAGTTATTCAAAGCTAGAAGTATTCTTAAGGAGATAAATTATACCTTCTTGGTTCTCACCCCTAAATCCCCAGGGGCTGACTCTTTCGACAAGTTTAGGCCGATCAGTTTGTGCACCTCTTTCTACAAGATCATCTCTAAAGTTCCCACTTCTAGAATGCTTAAAATCTTGCATTTGATCATATCACAGCAACAATCTGGCTTTGTTCCTAGAAGACAAATCTTGGACTTGGTGCTAATGGTTTATGAGGTTATTCATTCTTTAGAAGCTTCCAAGTGGGAAGGTATGTTGCTCAAACTGGATCTTTCAAAAGCCTATGATTGGGTGGACTGGTCCTTTCTTGGGAAGGTTCTTTAGGCCTTTGGTTTTGAAAATAAACTGTGTAAACTCATTTCTCAATTGGTGTCTACCTCCTCTCTTCCTATTCTGATTAATGGAGCCCCCACTGATTTCTTTAAACCTTCTAGAGGTCTCAGGCAGGGAGACCCCCTCTCTCCTATCATCTTCATTATTTTAGCTATATGCACTGGGAGGCTTATTGAACGTAAAAAGTCTAATGGAAGTCTTAAAGGGATTAAGCCTTCTTTGAGAAATGCCCCCTTCACTCATCAAAAATTTGTGGATGACACTATAATGGGGGGAAGCTTCTATGAAAGAAGCTAAGAATTTAAAAGAGGTTCTTGATACTTACTCCAGAGGGACTAGATAGCTGATTAACTGGAACAAAAGCTCAACCTTGTTTGTTAACACCCCTATTGTTAGACAAAGGAAAATTTCTAGAATCCTTGGTTGTGGGATGGGCTCTCTCCCCTCATCCTATCTAGGGCTCCCCTTGGGCTCCTCTCCCCTTGACTCTTTCTAGAATGGCATTCTAGACAAATTCAACAAGAAGATGGTTGGATGGAAAGGTGCCTCTCTCAGCCAAGCTGGGAAATGTTTACTGGTCAAATCCACTCTTTAGAACCTTCCCATTTATGCTCTGAGCCTCTTTGGAATTCCTGGGAAATTTTCAGAGAAAATGGAGAAAATCCAAAGAGACTTTCTATGGACTAGACTTGAAGGAAAGAAAAGGTACCCTCTTGTTGCCTGGGAGAAGGTCTGCCTCTCCAAGAGGTATCGTGGTCTAGGCATCAGAAAGCTTACCCATCTCAATAAGGCACTTCTTGCAAAACAAATCTGGTGAATCTTCAATAACTCTAGTGGATGGAGAGACATTCTAGAAAATAAATACCTCAGAAGACCTTCTCTTCATTTTACTTTATTCAATGAGGACATCCCTAAAGGGTTGACTATTTGGAATGGTATCCCGAAGGCCAGGGACTTGGCTAAGGTGAGGGTCTCTTGGAAATTAGGCAATGGAGAGGATATTCAATTTTGGTCTGACAGGTGGTTATGTCAAGGCCCTCTTTCTAACAACCCAGTATTTGAGAGATGGGTGCAAGAATGCACGAAGCTATATGGGTTTAAAGTAAGCAATTATAGGGTTGGTCAGGATTGAAGAGACCTTTCCCTCATTTCTGAGGATTTGAAACTAATAATGACTATGCTTAATTCTTTGATCCCTAGTAATAATAAGGATGAGCTGGTCTGGAGGGATAATCCCAATGGAATTTATTCTATTGCTTCTGGCTACAACTCTCTCTTAGGTTTAAAGGAGAAACCCTCTTGGGCAGATGCCTGGCTCACGATTCTCACTCCAAAGATCAACATATTTTATTGGCTGGCCCTTTAGAACAAAATCCTAATGCAAGATAATCTCATGAAGAGAGGCCATGTTATGCCCAGTAGATGCCCACTCTATAAAAACCAGTATGAGTCGAGAAATCATATCTTCATTCAATGTGAGTTTGCTAGGGAGGTGTGGAGTTCTCTTAATTAGGATATGGAGATTCTCTGGTGTTGGCCGAATAACCTTATTGACTTTTTTAGTCATTGGAAAAGCCTTTCTAAAATTGTTGGCCAGTAGGATAATTATGCCTAGTTTTTGCCTCACTTCTGCTGGAGCATCTAGAAGGAAAGAAACAACAGAATTTTTAGGGATAGAGAGGAGCTGGCAATAATTCTGAGAAGGAAGATTTTGAAAAACATAAAAGAAAACCTTCAAGTGATGAAGGAGGGGGAAGTTGATATAGGGGATAGGAAGATGATTAAAGAAAAAGACAGGAATCCCAAAAGACAATTTTGGGGAGGGGATTGTGGCCTTTGCTCTCCCGCTTGGTGCCAAAGCCACGTGTAGTGTGGTTAAGCTAGCTTTTGAAGCTGGCATTTCCAAACTTTGACTTGACGGGGACTCCAAAAACATAATTAACAACATTAATGGAATCTCCCCCCCCCCCCCCTCGTGGTCGATTGCAAATATAATTAATGAGACACGTGCCACCCTCACAAAATTTGAGAAGGTCCACGTCACTCATGCGTTTAGAGAGGTAAACCCAGTTGCTAACTAGTTTGCTAACAAAGGGGTGGGAGCAGACAAAGAGATGACCTAGCATTCCAAAAAAGATTTTTCGATGGAGGCTAAGTCACTAATCGAGCTGGAGAAAATCCACAGAAGTATGGGTCAATCTAACTGTTATCATGTTTAATAAAGAAAGATTGAATATTGGTACGAGCCATAATAAGTTTCTTGGTTTTTGTAATCTCAAGGGATTTTTTCTATCATTTCGACACGTTTGGAGGATCGTTATCATTTTCACTTGCTATTGTATCAGAGAGGTGAATGATCATGAACCCAATAATAGAAACAGAGCCAAAATCTTGGCTGGAAAAATTTTATAGAGATTAGGGCTCATGAGAATAGTTGAAGAAAAAATAGATGTCATGACTAGAGAATGGAGCAGAAAGGAGCTAGTGGGTGAAGTGGAGAAGTGGAAGAATATGGGCAAAGTCTGGAAAAAATTGGAAAAGGGCGGGGTTGTGAATTTTTTTGAGAAACTCCATGGTTTTGACCCTGAGGTCACCAATAGCATGGTGAACTCATGGAACAATGGAAAGGTCAAGGTGAATGGTGTTTCTTTCCAAATCATAGAGGAGGTGGTTGCAGAGGTCACTAGTATCCCTATGGAGGGTTTCAAATTCTACAAGGACAAGAAACTTCGTCCAATGCAGTCAAGGAGGAAAATTTTTGCAAAGATGAACAAGCTAGAAAAGAAAGAGTCTTTCTATGTGACGAAGACTATAAAGAAGTTCTGGAGGTATGTTTTATATGCCCTCATTGATTATGTTACCCTGGACCCTAGGTTTGATCGGGTCAAAACTCACCATTTTGTGATTTTAAATCATTTTCGCCATAAGAGTAGAATTTCCATTCCCTTTTTCCTTCTCACTTCTATGAACAAGGCTATCTCTAGTTTCAAGAAGAAATCCACTATTAACCCTACTTTGCATGAGGGTTTATTGCTCCTCATCCATGAGAATTTCAAGGCTTAGTCTATATGCAATAACCCTCCTCAAGTTAAGGATGTTGACAAAGGTAGCTCCAGCTCTTCTTCAAAATCTGATGACATTGAGAGCATTAGCTCAAAGGAGGAGAATGTTACCTCAAGAAAGAAGAATAAAGGTCAAGGTGGGAAATAGTCCACAACTACAACTCCCAACAGGAATAGCCCTAGGGATCACGACCAAGCTCAAGAAAAAGAGAGTTATGCTGAGGAGGAGGAGGAAATGGATACGAAAGATTCTAACAATGAGTTGGAGGTGGAGTTGGAAGAGGAGAAACCTAGGAAAAAATGGAAGAGGGAGGTAGTGAGAGTTGAGGAGACTAGAAATCAGAGCACGAATGCTATTCCTCTTCCCCTCTCCCTTGTCCAGTCTCAGCCTCCTTCAGAGGAAAAATTGAATGTCATCACTAGTGAGAATGAGGGGGAAGTGTAGGTCAATAATAGAAGAAAGGCTTGGAAAATTTTCAATGTGAGGACTGCTACTATGGGGATTTTTAGGGAAGTTATGAACCCTCAGATCCTGGTGGACAACCTGGAGGAGCCTAGGCTCAATGAGCTCATAGACCCAACTATCTTGGCCATTTCAGACAACGCAAGAGAGACTGGAATGAACCTTCTGAATAATGTCCACAGTAGTATGATTGACAACTTTAGATCAATCAAATGGATCTTCCATGAGCTAGAGGAAGTTAGAGAAAAGGTATCCCAAATGGAAAGTACTAAGAAAAAGACTGGTATTGATAGCCAGGAGGACCAGGATAATAGAGAAAGCTTAAATGAAAGGAGAATTAGAAATCTTGAAAACTACAACCACAACCTGGCAAGTCAGATGATTTCTCTCCTGAGTTTGATGAATGACAACATCCAATCCCTAGTTGGTAAACTTAAGGATAGGGGCTTCCTAGTGGAGGAGGGAGGACAGAACAGGGAGAAGGCTAGGTCGGATGATGACAAGGCCACTATCAGAATGTTCATCAGTATGGATCAGGGCATGGAGAAGATCCAGGATCAAAAGGAAAAGGAGCAACAAAAGATAATCGAGGCAGCTCAGACTATGCAGGAAATGGAGAAGATTACTGAAGATTAGTTTCTTGTCTTTTGTATTTTCATCTTTCTGGCTTTTGGCTTTTGGACAGGCTTTCTATAGTCTGTTTTAGTTTGTTTGTTTTCTGGCCTATCTGTGGACCTTTGTTTTGGGCTGGGCCTTCAGGCTTTTTTTAGCTGTTGGACCTCTGTTTTGGTCAGGCTTCTTTTTCTTATTATCAGCCTTGTTTTTTGTAAAACTTATGGGTTTTAGGATCCCTTAAAACTTGTTTATCTTATCAAAAATAATTTGCATAGTAGGTAACAAGAAAAGTTAGTGTGAGCTAAGCAAAAAATTAGTTGGAGCTGAGCAAAGTCAATTTTAGTGTAAGCCAAGTGATATAGTGCAGGCCGAGTAAAGTTTAGTTCATGTCAAGCACCAATAAAGTTTATTTGTGTTGAGTGTTTTGATAGTGGATGTCGAGCAATGCAGTATGTGTTGATCATCATAAGCAAGTTAATGTTGAACATTTGCATTATGAGAAAGATCATGAATTTGATGAATCCGAGTTGACAAGTTTGATTTCTTAGATTATGTGAACCATGTGTAAGATAAGTTTGATGAGCTAGTGGCACAAAATTCAAGATGAACCAATTTGAGGTGAATTTAAAGAGGATTGAAGGAAAATTTACTAGAAGCGAATGAAATAAAATGATGGGTAGATTCATTGAATCCCACCTCATCCAACCTAACCCTAAAATGGATAATGGAGGATGAAAAAATAAGATCTTAATTAGCAAAAATGTAAATGGTGAGTGGGAGAAATCAAGAGAAAGGACAGGGTATCGTGCCTTTTCAAAATCTAAAACCTATACTGAGCGAGATTCCATAGGGATGAGGAAATCAGAATCCAGGAATGAAGGAGGGGTTTGTGAAGTGTCAGGGGAAAGAAGAGATTGAAGGTGAAATGGAGAATGGGGATGGGGACCCTTGTGAAAAGTGCAGAGATCTAGACAAATCTGTTCTGCTACCCAAGGGGGATCGGTCTATTTTTCTGGCAAAATGGTCATCTCTTTTTGGTGTTAAACCCTCTGGTAAGTCTTCCTTCCCTCTGATTAAGATTCTTTCTACCTTGGATAAGGGGTCTTGTGTGATGCCTATTTTGGACAAGCTGGTAGATCATATTATTGCCTCAATGGCTTCTACTTTGGTGTGAAATTTTATTGGGAAAAGGTTGAACATAGACATAGTGAGATCCTTTACTTAGAAGAAATGGTAGCTTAAAGGATAGGACAATGTAACAGCTATGGCAAAGGCTTCCTATCTTTTGATTTTACTTTTCACGAGGACTTCTCAAACATCCTATGTAGAGGACCTTGAAATATAGATCATTCTACCCTTGTGCTTCAGAAATGGTCATCAAAACTAGATTTGAATGAATCATTCTTTTTGCAAGCACTAGTTTGGGTTAGGCTTCCAGAGCTACCATTGGAATTCTAGAATGAGGATGTATTTGTGAGAGTTGTTAAGTCCTTTGGGGGGCTTTTGTTGATAGACCTAGTTATAGCTTCAAGAAATAGACTAATGTATGCAAGGATATGTATTGGTGTCAAAGAAGGGGATGATATTCTCAAAGTTGTGAGCTTTCACTCTAAGCTGGGAACACATACTCGGTAGCTTGTCTATGAAAGTATCCCTTTTTTTTATTTTCATTGTCTAAAATCTAGATAGAAGACGAATCAATGCCCAAAGGTTAAAGCTAAAAAGTAAAAATTTTCATCCTATCCCCAAGGAAAGGAGAAAATGATCTAGAAAAGGAAGGGCTTCAAGGGGGATCAAAAGGATGAGGTTAATGCTCCTATCATAGGAGGAAGTAAACTGACTATCAAGGAGGATTAGAAGGATGAGGTTAATGCTCCTGTCATAGGAGGAAGTAAACTATCTAGCATGACCTCTAGGGTAGACAAGGATGTCATGTCAGGAACAAATATTAATGTAATAGGTGAACTAGAATCAAAGACTAATGGGTCAGTAGAACCAGTAAGGAAAATGGAAGATCTAGATAAGATAGTGAAAGTCCCTATTGAAATAGTTATTTTATCTATTGGAGAGGATGAAGATCTAAGGATAGTGGAAGATCCAAAAAAGATAGTGGTAGTCCCTATTGATGGTAGAGAAGAGACAGTCCTTAGAGAATAAAACGTAGTTGAGACAATTATTTTGTCTGATGGACATGAGGAAGATCTATCAATGGAGGAGGATCTATCAATGATTCCTAGATTTTCAAAGAAAGCAAATCTAGTATTTTTAAAAGATAAGGAGGCAAACGAAGCTAATTAAATTTCTTGTCATAGTATAAAGGAGGACTCCAGGGTTGAGGAGGAAAATACTCAAATGCAAGAGTGGGTGGAAAAAACCTCTTTTGAAGGGGAGATAGTGAGGGAAAATCAAGAGGATGTATTGGCTCTCCCCTCATCTCCTAAGAAGGATCTAAATGCAATATGAAATCTAGAAAAGGGAATAGAGAAGGAAAAATCATTATCCCCAAAGCCTAAAAAGAATAGTAATTAGGAACCCTCCCTGGTTTCACCAGCAGAGACTAAGAGTCATAGTAAACTAGACTTGGGTATAAGGTCTGGATTGAGAGGAAGGAGACATGTTAGCCAAGTTAGAAAAGATGAGACTAGAAGATGTTTGGTAGATGGGAGTCAAAGAACACTTCTGGTGTGTTCCCCCAATTTTAAATAAAGATAATCTCTTGGAATATAAGGGGCCTTAATGGTGCCCATAAGTAGGAAATCATTAGGAATATGATTAGAGATTAGAGACCTAATATTCTGTTGATTCCAAAAACTAAGATGAAAAAAGAGAGTTTGGGTAAAATATCTTTTAGTAATAACATGAGTGGGGAAGCCTTGGATTCTAAAGGAGCATCTGGAGGATTGCTGACCCTTTTTAATAATAAGCACTTAGATTCACTACCTTTTACAGTGATGGTAATATCCTTTTTAGTAAAGTTTTCCATAAGTATTCTAATGATTTTTGGTTCATTTTGAATGTTTAAGCTCCTAACCCCAAAAAGGAAATAAATAATTATTGGTCCAAAGTTTGTGATTTGGTTTAGACCAATAACATAATTAGAGGGATTATAATGTGGGATTTTAATACTCCATTAGTGAATTAGGAGAAGCAGGGAGGTTTGGCACATGACTGGAAGAGTAAAATGGACCTCTCCAGTTTCATAAATAACTTGGCTTATTTGAATTTCGATTTATCAGGAGAATTTTTTACTTGGTCAAATAAAATAATTGGAAGGGAATGTATTCAAGTTTGGTTGGATAGAGCTCTTATCTCTCCAGACTAGTTGCAGTTCTTTTCCTATAAGTTGTCTTTGCTTCCTAGAATTGGCTCTGATCACTCCCTTATATCTCTTTTGGTTGCCTCTTTAGAACCAAGAAGGAAATTCCCTTTTTAGTTTGAAAAGATGTGGACTTCACATCCAAACTTATTGAATAAGATATATCACTAGTGGGTGATAGAAGTGGAAGGTATTGCCATGTTTAGAGTAGTGAAGAAGTTGAGCAATGTGAAAACTAGAAAAAGACAGATTTTGGTCATATTTTTTATGATAAAATTGAACTATTTGTCAAACTCACATCCATTTAGGATACTATTCAAAAGGAAGGATACAATGATTTGAATAGAAATGTTGAGCTATCTGTTCTATCTGACTTTCATAATAAAATAAGGAAGAGAAGTTCTAGAAGCAAAGATCTAGAATTAATTGGATAAAAGAGGGGGATTATAACACAAGGTTTTTCCACATTTCTACTCTAAAGCATAGAGCTAATAATAGAATTTCTATTTTAAAAAAGGGGTAGCATATGTTGACAAAACAAGAGAAAATTTATATTGAGGTTGTTTCCTATTTCTCCTCTCTTTTGTCCTGGTATGCCTTGTTATTGAAGTTGGATCAAATTGAAATTATCTCATGTATTCCAAAAATTATTCAAACCCATCACCATAAAATTCCAACAACCATTCCTAATGCTCAGGAAGTAAGAGAAGCTCTTTTTTCCTTACCAATAGATAAGTCCCCAAGACTGGATGGATTTCCTACCTTCTAAATCCAAACTTACTAGCACGTGGTTATGGAAGATGTTGTGAAGGCTATTCAGGAATTCTTTGAAGCTAGAAGTATTCTTAAAGAGATTAATTCAAAAAAATTGGTCCTCATTCCTAAAACTCCTAGGGCTGACTCTTTAGATAAATTTAGACAAATCAGCCTATGCAACTCTTTCTATAAGATAATCTCAAAGGTTCTAACCTCTTGAATGATTAGAATTCTTCCTCTAATTATATTTCAGCAACAAACAGGATTTGTATCTGGAAGATAGATTTTGGATTCCATCATAATGGTACATGAAGTTAACCATTCAAAGGAAACTGGCAAGAGAGATGGAATGCTTCTCAAACTAGATCTTTCAAAAGCTTATGATAGGGTTGAATGGACTTTCCTTGGTTTGGTGCTCAAAGCTTTTGGCTTTGATTAGAAAGTTTGTAAGCTTATATCTCAGCTTATTTCAACTTCTTCTCTTGCAATTTTGGTTAATGGAGTTCCTTCAATTTTTTTTCAAACCTTTGAGAGGGCTTAGATAGGGGGACACCCTCTCACCTATTTTGTTCATAATTTTGGCTAAATGTATTGGAAGGTTAATTGAGAAGAACAAACAAGTTGGAAGGTTAAAAGGGTTTAAGCCATCTTCTAGGTGTGAATCATTTTCTCACCAACAGTTTGTGGATGATACAATTATGAGAGGGGAAGCTTCAATCAAGGAGGCTGAGGTAATGAAGGAGATTCTTTATTTGTATACTAGAGGATCTAGACAACTCATTAATTGGGAAAAAAACACAATGTTCTTTATTAATATTCTAGAGCATAGGCAAAGGAAAATTGTGAGGACCCTTTCTTGTGGAGTGAGAAAGTTTCCTTCTACTTATCTTGGTCTCCCTTTGGGCACTAAGCCTCTTGATTCCTTCTGGAATGGGATCCTTGATAGGTTTAGTAAGAAGCTAGTGTGCTAGAAAGGGACTACTCTTACTCAAGTTGGCAAAAGCCTCTTGGTTAAATCTACTCTTCAGAACCTCCCAATGTATGCCTTGAGCCTTTTTGGGATTCTTGTCAAATTTGTAAAAACAATGGAAAAGATTTAGAGGGATTATTTGTGGTTAGGTCTTGAAGGGAAGAATAGATATCCCCTAGTGGCTTGGGATAATGTCTATCTTCCAAAGTACTATGGTGGATTGGTTATCAGGAAACTAAAGCATATTAATATGGCTCTCCTAGCCAAGCAGATTTGGTGCATCCTTAATAGTATAAGGGAATGGAGAAATTTCTTTGTTCATAAGTATCTTAGAAGACCTTTAATTCAATTTTTGCTAAACAATGAGGACATTCTAAGAGGGTTTATTATTTGGAATGGTATTCTCAAAGCAAGAGAGATGGTTAAGGCTAAGGTTATTTGGAAAGTAGGGAATGGGGAGGATATTCACTTCTAGATGGATCATTGGCTACTACAAGGACCGCTTATTAATAACCCTACATTTGAGATGTGGGCTAATGATTATGTAAGGAAATTTGGTTTCAAAGTTAGTGATTATAGAAACAATCAGGGATGGAAGGACCTGTCGGTTATCTATGAGGATTTCAAGCCAATCATGACTATGTTGAATGCTATGGTTATTAATAACAAAAGGGATGAAGTTGTATGGGGTGACAACCCTAATGGTTTTTACTTGGTAGCTTTAGGTTACAAGTCCCTTTAGAGCCTAAAAGAGAAACCCCCCTAGGCAAAAGCTTGGTTACCTAGGCTTGCCCCAAAGATTAAGATTTTTTATTGGTTGTCTTTGCAAGACAAAATTCTTACATAGGACAATCTGATAAAAAGAGGTCATATTATGCCTAATAGGTGTATCTTATGTAAGAATAAGATGGAATCAATTAATCATATGTTTATACATTGCCCTTTTTCAAGGGAGGTTTGGGACAACATAACAAAAAAATTTGGGGTTGGCTGGTGTAAACTAGATAATCTACTAGATTTGTTTTGCCATTGGATAGGTATGTTCAAGGGTTCAAACCTACTGGACTTAAGTACCTAGACTTTGCCTCATTTTTGTTGGGGAATCTAGAAGGAAAGAAACAATAGAATTTTTAGAGACAGAGAGGAACCTACTTATGTTCTAGGAGAGAAGATTTATAGAAGCATGAAGGAAAACTACAAGGTAAGGAAGGGGGGTGCAATTGAAAATGGTGGTAATAAGAAAGAGAAAGAAAAGGATAGGAGGTCTAAAAGATAGGATGTAAAATGGTTGCTCCCTCCTAAGGGATGGCATAAACCAAATTTTGATGGTGCTTCAAAATGTAACCCTAGACCTTCCGGTTGTGGAGGAATCATAAGAAATAATTTTGGTGGAGGGGTGACACCTTTTTCTCATCCATTGGGTTTCTAAACTAACCACTTTGTGGAAGCAAGTGCTGCTTGCTATGCAATTAAACTGGCCTTTGAAATGGGGATTAAAAAATTATGGTTGGAGGGGGATTCTAATAACATCATAAGATGTATAAAAGGAATCAGTCAACCTTTGTGGTCTATTGCTAATTTAATTGAAGAGACCCAAAATATCCTTCAAAATTTTGAATTTTTCCATGTCACCCATGTTTATAGTGAAGCTAACCCTATGGAAAACTGGTTCACCAATGAAGCTGTTAGGAAAGATAAGGTGGTGACTTGGAATTAAAATGGGAATATTCTGGCAGAAGTGAGGAGTCTTATTGAATTGAAAAAAATATAGGGAAGTATGATGGAGATCTTATTGTGATAATGTTAATTTATGAAAGTTGAGATGTAAGTTATTGTAATTATTGCATTTATAACAAAAATAGTCATGAGGTGAGGTTATCAATGTCATATCGACATGTTTTGTGGGTTGATATTTTAATCTGCCTTTTTTCCTGGGGCATAGAATTTTTTGGCACTTGTTAGAGATGAGAAAACCAGACTTTCAAAGGGTTGAGAAGGGTTTGCAGAGGTTAGCATTTATGAGAATTGTAGCGGTGGAGAGTGTAGATATGGTAGAGAAATAGAGTAGGAACGAGCCTATGGGGGAAGTGGAAAAATGGAAAGAAAGGGAAAAAATATGTGAGAAATTGGAGATGGGAGGAATAGAAAATTACATTGCTACACTCCATGGCTTTGACCCAAACATTACCAACAGCATGGTGAACTCTTGGAAGGATGGGAGGGTTAAAGTGAATGGAGTTTCATTTCAGATAACAAAGGAAGTCATTGCTCTCATATCTAAAATTCTGGTGGTGGGCTTCAAATTTTATAGAGACAAGAATTTGTCGGTGAATGCGGTCAAAGATTTTACAAAGAAAATCAAGGAGAGGAATGAATTGGTAAATGTGAAATGTAATATGAAATGGATTGTAACACCCTGCCAAGGGATCCAAAAGAATTAACCTAAAGTTTTACTAATTTTACCAAACATTTCTTTTTTAAGAAACAAGAAAGAATAACATACACATCAAACATAAAGTAGTGGAAGCAATAACATACAATCATCCATAAGCATACATAATAGGTTACATTCCTTAAGGATCCCATGAGATTGAGTCACATTTATATTTAATTAATACTAAGTCTAATAGATACCACATCTACATGAAAGAATAATTAAAAATCCAAGTGCATTTAAATAATATACATTTGTTCTAAATGCCACTTGGTAATAAATTTAGAATGCTCAATCATCCATTGTACATGTCACAGGGTATGAAAGGCTAAAATAATATACATATGTAGAAATAGAAATACATCATCCTCCTCGGATCCATGATACAAAGTACAATAAAATATATGAAACCATCCACCATACATGATACATCCATCCATCATAAAAGATATAAATATCCATCATGAAATACAACCATCCATCATAAAGATACATAGATAGAATGAAAAGAAATACAGACAAGGAAGCTACGGATGGATCTCAATGGTAAGAGTGAAAAAGCACTACCAACAACCATGTGGAACCTAAATGGCCCACTTTCACTACACTGAGGAGATAGTCTCAAGTCCCAAATAGGATAACAAACCAAATATCAAAAGTAATATATAAGTCCAAGAAATCCTAAAAGATATCTAAGGTTCCAAGATAGGTTGACATCTAGACCTAGAGTCAAACATAGACATGTAGGAGACCTACTATGTAAGTAGGCAAGTGTCATTGCACAAATCATGCTAGAGTTACCCTGACATTCTCTTAGGACCCTAACCCCCTAGTGATCCGTATGTGGCCACTTATATCTCTCGTACTAACAAGGCATACTACGGATGCAAGGTCGCAACCAAGTATCCTCTCTACTCCCATCCTAGTCTGTACTAGCACCTAAGGCATGAGTGAGAACATAATATGAATCTTATTAGGTTTATTTTATTTCCATTTAGTGTAGTCTTTTCACTTATTAAGAAACTTACAATAGGTTACCCTGGTTGCCACTTAGGGCCCCAGCCTCCATTGCAAGCCACTTCCTGACATTACATATAGATAACCTACCCTAGGCTCATAAAAGTATAAATCAAACAATCATATAAAATCACCTCTATCCTATACAAGTGACTAGAAAGCATCAAAAGATAATTCACAACAACACATCAGTTCTCTATGAGCAACTAGAAAATATCTCAAAAATATTGATCGAAGACTCAAAATAGTTAAGCCAATCATGTCATAGCATGACATCATCAAGAACAAATCATACAAACACCTTAGTCCTATAAAAGCAACTAGAAAGAAATCCAAATTCAACTGATCGAAGACTCAAAATGGTTATATCAAATAGGTCACACCTTTCACCTTGGTTTCACAAGAGAACACTAGAAAGCAATAACAAGTAATAGATCAACACACATTATAGAGCATATCAGACACATTACCATGGTTGAGTATAAAAGATCGAAATCAAATCATCATAACCTCACAAACACAGAAATCCTAAGCCTCTGGTAACATCCTAAGACTGGTCAACTCTTTAGTAAACCCAAACCCAAAACATAGACAATATACAAATACAAAAGTGTAGGTTTCATTGTTTGATTTGATTTGAAAACACATTTTTGAGTTAATAGTAAGGTTTTAATTTTCATTTTCTCAAAGTATTATAATTACTAAGGTTTTTGAATAATAAAATTTTCCTAGTATTACAAACCATTTTCATATATTTGAACCATATAAACACATCCAAGTTTATAAAAGAAAACATTAATTCTCCCAAATAAATTTCTTTGATTTTTAATTTACTTTAAAATTTATATTTAAATATTAAAGTAATAAATAAAATTTTCAAATAATAAAATTTCAAATTCTAACAATACTTATTAGAATTATTTATAATCATAATTATCAATTATTACCATAATAATTTTAAATTAATTAAACTTTGAAGAAACTTTTTCAAAAAGGAAACCTACTAAATATAGAAACTTCCAAAAATAGAAACCCATTAAAAATAGAAACTTTCCAAAATGGAAACCTACTAAAAACATAAACTTTCCAAAAAAAAACCTACTAAAAATATAAACTTTTTCAAAATAGAAACCTACTAAAAATAGAGACTTTCTAAAAATAGAAACTTGCTAAAAAGAATTCTTTTCTAAAAATAGAAAGTTTCTAAAATTTGGCAAACTTAGTAAAACTTTAGGTTAATTCTTTTGGATCCTTTGGTGGAGCATTACATGGATTCCATCAAAAAACTTTGAAGCTATGTTTTACAAGCTGTTATAGAGTATATTCGTTGGATACCAAATTTGATCGGGTGAGAACCCATCACTTTGTTTTTCTCAACCATTTTCATCATGGCATCAAGATTTCTTTCCCCTATTATTTATTTACTTCTATGAGCAAGGCCATCATAGTGTTAGAGTAAACAATTAATTATTTATTAATTATTTATTCTATTACTTAAGCTTACTTAGGTTAATGAATTTATTTAATATTTTGTATTTAATGCATGTTGTGGTTAGTTGTTGACAACATGGGAGTTTGTTCCCTTCTAGCATGTTCCACCTTTTGTGGATATGTGCTGAGTTGTCATCCTTATCTTCTACCACCTTCCAGCTTGTTCTACAAGCTTCCTTGAGGTCTTTATAAGCGACCTCTCCCTCATTGTATTTTCATATCACATAAGGCATTGTGCATATTTTAAATACATATTCTTCTTGTGTTTGCATTTGTGGTATCTCATGTCCATTTAGGGTTTTTCCCTTGCTCTATGCTCTTCCTCTTCTTGGCTTCTCTTTGGTAGTTTCTTGCATGCAAGTGATCTTGGGCGTCTTCAAAGTTGTCTTTCATCAACTCCAACACATAGGATATAAGAAAAAAACCCTCTTTGAATCCTACCCTACATGAGGGATTATTGCTATTAATTTTTGAGTATTTTAAAGAAAAGACTTCAAGAAAATCCCCTCAACCTAGTGTGGATGCCTTTGAGGACTCAGGAATCTCTAGTTTTTTCTCTAATTCAAAGGATATTGAAAGTATTAGTTCAGAGGGGGAGAAAAAATGTTTACTCTAGAAAGAAGGCTAAAGAGTTGAAGAAAAAATCACCCTTACCAATTATTCCAAGCAAGAAGAGTCCTAGAGGACATGGGCCTAAAATTACAAGCCAAGGTAATGAGGAAAATAATGAGAAAGGGGAGGATTTAAAATCTGATGATGATGAGTAGTAGATGGAAATTAAGAGGGAGGAACCAGTCACAAAGAAAATGAAAAGGGAAAAATAGATGGATGTGGATGGAATTTTAGGGTCAGTCTCGAATATCTCTGCTATTCCTCTTTCCTCTATTCATCCCTAGGAGTAGGAGAAGGAGAATATTGGAGGAGAAGGTGGAGAAGTGATTATTAAGGATAGGAAAAATGCATGGAGAAATTTTAATGTTAGAACATCCAAGATGGGGATAGTTAGGGAGACAATGAATCCCCAAATTCTAGAAGAGAAATAGGGCCAACTCTAGTTTAAAGAGCTCATTGATCTAGCTATGGTGGCAATAATGGATAATGCTCAAGAAATGGGCATGAATCTATTGAATAATTCTCATAATAGCATAATTGATAACTTTACTTCAATCAAATAGCTTTACCATGAACCAGAAGAGGTCAAGGGAAAAATTGGCCAAACGAAAAAATATAGGATGGAGCTAGGTATAGGAAATCAAAAGAATAAGGAGGATAGAATCAATTTAGCTAAGAAGAGAATCCTAAACCTAGAAAACTATAATCACAATTTGGCAAACCATATGATCTCCATCCTTAATTCTATCAATAATAACATTTTGTCCCTTACTAGAATGTTAAAAACTAGAGGCCTGCTAGATGAGAGTGAGGATAAGGATAGGGAAAGAGCTAGGGGGAAGAGGATGTGGCGAATTAAATCACTTTTAGTAGCTTGGATTGAGAAGCCTAAAAAAATTAGGAAGAAATTGCTAAGGAGACTCACAAAGTCTATGAAGCAACTTAGATGATGAAGGAGCTTGAGCAAAAGACAGAAGAGTAATCATGGTTTATTTATTCCTGTCTTTATTTGTTAGTTTACTGCTATTTTTTTGTCTAGTTGGCTTTTTCTTGTTTTGGTTTTTTCAATGTAAGTTGAACTAGCCTTTTCTTTGGCCCCTAATGTTTGGTTGGGCTTTCATGCTTATTATCAGACATGTGACTTTTCTTTGTTTGGTTGGGTGTTATATGTTTATTATCAACCTTGTTTTTTTTTTTTAACATTTGTGTTTCAGGATCCCTATAAAACCTATTTTTCTTATTAAAAAACAAAAGATCTTGTTTTTTTTATTTATAGAGATAATTGGTTAGAAGAAAAGGTTGTCATGTAAGAGAACCTAAGGGAGACAAGGAGTCTAGGGTATTGTTTCATTCAGTGACCTAAGAGAAGATACTTCATTGGAAAGCAAAGCAGGAAGGCTTAAGGGTATAGATGTTTGAAGGGTGAACAAGTTGTCAAAGCTTAAGTGTGTGAAAGCCAAGAAGAATGGAAGACTCAAAATAGAGATCTATAATCTACAAAATGGAGTTGTAAGTTGTTATTAGATCAAGCCTTACTATTTCTTTCTAATAATTGTACCAATCTAGGGTAAATCTTCTAGATTAAGGTTGACCTAATAGTCATTTGTAAATCCTTTAACCAGGTGACATTCCAAGTGAATGATCTAAAGTCCTCTAACAAGGCTCACTTGTAACAAGGTGATTGAAATCCTTTAACTAGGTCACATTTAACAATGTGCATTGTAACCTTTAATAGGGTTGACCTTTCACAGGGCATCACTTTAGAAGAGGGAGAATTAGTAGTACATTACTAGTGGCTTTTCCCAAATTGGGCTTCCACATTAAATTATTGTGTCAAATGCATTATTGAATCTATTATGTTTCATGCTTACATTTCTCCAAAGTTGATTTGATAGTAACCTACAAGTTTAAGTGATTGTATGATCTAATGGATGCATGCATGATGAAAATATGGATATGGTTTCACTATGTTGTGAAAAGTTTTAATTATACATCTTGACCTTGGATAACTGATTTGTTAGTGTAGTTTTTTATTTTTCCTATTTTGGTAGGTTTTTCCTACACTTTTAATAATCTTGCTTAGGTTAATAAAGCATGTCTTATTAGGTGAATGGTTGTGAGGTGTCACCTTCCTACATGTGAGCATCCATTAGCTATCTTGGGAAGATACTTTGCTATCTTTAGTCTGATAGATGGTTGCTCCTCATTGGTTGGTGTTGCCACTTCCTTCCTCTTCCTAGCCTATATAAGCATGCTACCTAGCTTGTATTTGCATCGCTTGATTTTGCATCCTCTTAATGCTATTTTGCTTCCAGCATTTGCATTACTCTCTTAGAGACTAACTCTATAATGCTATTTTGATTTTGTATCATTTGCATTCATAGTTTAGATATTTATTCTTTGCACTAATTTTCTGGGTTATTAATCTTATCAGATTCTAACATGGTATCAGAGCTTTTCTATGTGCAAGAGTAGATTTTAGTTTCCTTATTTGAGAGATTCAAGGGGGGGCTAATAAACTTTATTATAGTTTTTTGAAAAATGAAGTATGCTCTTCTCTTGCATCTTTGGATGATCTTGAGAATCAGAAAAGTTTTGACAAAAATGATTTTTCTCTGGGGTTTCAATCTCAAATATGACAACCAACTTGCATATTTGGAGTTTTCAATTAGTTTTGTGGGTTCCAACATGCCATTGATGGACTTAGGAAGCTGATCTAGCATTTTCATGTCATATTATGGTTGCTGGGGTCATTTTTTGATTTTTGGAGCCATTTTTTATTGTTAAAGGCGTATGATTTACACTACAACAACATCTTTTGTACATCAGCAAGAAAAATGCTTTTTGGGTTTTGTTCGCAGCCCCAAAAAACCATCTAGGTATCTTTTAGATTTTGCATGCAAGCTATATATTTTTCAGAATTGAGCATGAAAAGCTACAGCCATACCCCTCTCCATTGGCAATTGCAAATTTGAACGCAGTTTTCAAATGTCTTGTTCTTGCTCATATGGACTCTAATTTTGATGATTCTTATTATGAACTTGGCTATTTTTTTGTGCTCTATCCACTAGTGGAGTTGTTTTTTTATTTTCATGCATTAATTCTTCAAAAATTGCAAATTCTCAGCCATTACTATGCACAGTTATCATTTTGAAAACTTCGGAGGATCATAACTTTCTCATACGACCTCATATCGAGACGATTCTTTTTTTGAAAGTGCATAATTTTTTGAGTAGATCACAATGGTGCTATTTGTTTCCTTGATTATTGTGCCTGAATTTTATTTTCAACATATGCTCTTCATGAGGGTTTGTAATGCATTGAAATCAAGATCACTAAGTATTTCTTTCTAGTGGTAGTTGTAAACGCACTAAAATAAAGTGCCAAATCATATTTCTTTGGGGGGGTCTTTGATTGAGTAAAAAGGGGGGGCATTGTCGTGGCTGGGTTCTCTTCTTTTTAGCATTTCTTCATCATGGATCAAACAAATATGCCCATCCTAACTCCATACAATTACTTTGAGTGAAAATCATGCATGACAATTCACTTAAGAAAAGCTAGATTAAATAGGATAACTATGAGACTTGAAATTGAACCTACTAAAGATGAAGATAAGCGTAAGTGGTTTAACAAATGTGATGAGGCATATGGAACATTGTGTTTGTTTGTTTCTCCTAACTTGCTATTTCACATTGAGTCTTTGGATACACCAAATGAAGTATGGACAAAGCTAGAAACACTATTTGGCAAACAAGATTCAATGAGGGGTCATATGTTGGAAATTGAATTAATTAGTTTGAATCCAGGCAATTTCAACACAATCTAAGATTTCTTCACCAAATTAAAATCACTAAGGCTATAGTTAAAACAATGTGGAATTGAAAAGAAAGATGAACAACTGATTCTTAGTATTCTCTCTAAGCTAAGTTCAAAATATTTTGTGTTTGTCTCTACCTTCTATGCTACTAAGGGTTCACTTGGTACTTAATTCACCATGCCATCTTTAGATGATTTTGCTGTCAATCTCACTCGAGAATAGGACAAGCTAATCCAGATGGGCACTCTTAAGTCTTTCAAGTCACATGCCTTGGCTGCCAACCAAGGCACAAAAGAACAATAAGGAGAAAGTAGTAACAATAATAGTAAGGACAAGAAACAAAAGAATAGCGAGGAGAAGAAGGATCAAATATCGATTTCTTCAAAAGCAACTATTGATACACCATCTTCCAAGGGCGATAAGCCTAAGAAAGAAAAGGTCAAATGTGCCTATTGTGAAAGGCTTGGTCATGATGAACATAAATATTTGCAGAAATAACTTGATCACTTGACATACATTCTTGAGAAGAATAATATCAGTGTTCCTGAGTCTATCAAACAAAGTTCTAATGAAGGGTCTAACAAAAAAAAAGAAAATAGCAAGGGGAAAGGAAAGGGCAAGGCTCTTTTTGTAGTTGCTTCCTCACCATCCACTTGGGTTCTTGATTCGGGTACTTCACACCACATGGATTCATCTAAGGAAGAAATCGCATCCTTGGAGCCATGTACTATGCCTTCTATGTTGATGGGTGATAACGCTCCTGTTGAGGTGTGTGGGAGAGGGTCTGTTGATGTGGGTGATGGCACATTCCATGATGTTCCTTGTGTACCCTCATTATCAACTAATCTCCTATCGGTTTACCAGATCACTCACACAAGTTTAGGCAAGCAGGTTGAGTTCACTCCTAGTTCAGTGGAGATATGTGAGTTGCACAGTGATTCTACAGTTGCAGTTGGGAGAGTAGATCATCAGTCACGATTTTATATGTTGTCTCACTTTGTTCCTGATCCTCCTTTGACTATTTTTCTCACTCACTCTAATGATGTGAGCAGATTATGACATGAGCAGTTTGGCCATCTTAACTTCCACTGTTTACATCAGCTTAACCAGAAAAGCATGGTCATAGGGATGCCTTCTACTTTGACATTGGAGTCACTTGGAATACATGATAGATCTTCCAATGGGTCAAATTCACTTAAGCAGTCTTCTACCTCCACTTTTGATGCAGAGAGTGATTCAGAGGACTCACCTCCTTCCTCTCCTAATCATCATTTACAGGTTGATGATTCTTCTCTAGATTCTCCATCTTCTAGTCCACTTTGGGCTAGACAGACCTTGTAGTTTGTAGGTGATTGGGTTGGGGATCCATTAGACACCAAGTAGACTCGTTCACAATTCCAGGATGCTCTACATATCTTCATTGCTACTGCCTCAAATCCACAGTCCTTTCATGAGGCTTCTGGTATTTTTGAGTGGGATACATTGATGCAGGAGGAGTATAGTTCCTTGATGAGGAACCACACTTGGGATCTTGTCCCTTTTCCTAAGGGAAGAAAACTTGTTCGATGTAAGTGGATCTACCAGAAAAAATTTGCAAGCTTTGTTGGGGGTGTGGGATGCTTCATCATTTGGGGGGGCCTCTTCCTCTCACTTGGAGTCCTAATTTTCTTTGGGGAGTCTCTTTTCTCTCTTTTTTTGGGGAATTTTATGTACATGGGTACCTCATTAGGCTTGACTTGTCGGGACCCATTTCTACATCCACCTAAGCTTCGCTTATGGGGGGGTGTTAGTGTAGTTTTTTACTTTTTCTATTTTGGTAGGTTTTTGCTACACTTTTAATAATCTCACTTAGGTTAATAAAGCATGTCTTATTAGGTGAATGGTTGTGAGGTGTCACCTTCCTACATGTGAGCATCCATTAGCTATCTTGAGAAGATACTTTGCTATCTTTAGTCTGATAGATGGTTGCTCCTCATTGGTTGGTGTTGCCACCTCCTCCCTCTTCCTAGCCTATATAAACATGCTACCTAGCTGCATCCTCTTAATGCTATTTTTCTTCCAGCATTTGCATTACTCTCTTGGGGACTAACTCTATGATGCTATTTTGATTTTGTATCATTTGCATTCATAGTTTAGATATTTATTCTTTGCACTAGTTTTCTGGGTTATTAATCTTATCAGATTCTAACATGATTCACCTCCCTCAATTATTCTAAAGAATTTCAACAATTACAAATACTCAAATGGTGAGAATGGGAAGATAATAATCAGGTCCAATCCCATATATAGCCTAAATACTTGTCTTGCAAGGAGGACTTGTAACATTTTGTCTACCCTTTTTAAAATCTATGAGTCTTTTGTGCATATGTAGTTTGACTCTTGCTTTGGTTAATCTTCTTTATGCATTTCTTGAGGTTTGACTTGGTCATTTGCCTGATAGACTAGCTTTTTCTAATTCTTGGATCAATTGATGATATTGATTTATCAAATGTTATTTAATTTAAAAGTGAAAAAAAGATGTTAAAATATGATGATCTTGCATTTTTAGAATTAAATGAATTTTCAGTTAAATTAAAAGATTTAATTTAAAATTCCTATTTTAGGAAAGCTACATTAAAAGGATTTAGAAATTAAATATTAATTATTGTGTAGCATTATTATTTAATTAATAAAGATTTAAAATTTAGTGGCATTTAAATAATGCACTTAAGTTATCTTTATTAATTAAATTGTGAATAAATTTTGTTTTATAAAATTACTTTAAATGTAATGCAGAGAAATAAATAAAATAGCAATAAATAAGTATTTTAATTGTGCATAAAAGGGATAATTAATTAAAATAATTGTAATTTTAGAGATTGTGGAGACAAAAACCCTAAAAGGTAATTAATGTTCTATATTAGAGGATTTTTGGGTCATTATTGCACACACAGGTCGGAGAGCTACTCTGGGGATTGGAAAATAATTTTTGGTGGCTTGAATGATTTTAGAAACAATAAAAATTCAACCTGACTGTTAGATTGTTCACATTAGCGTGAGGTAGGGGTTGAAATCCCATGAATGCATTTCATTGGAAAAGATATATTTGCTCTGTGCTTGATTGGGTGCTTGAATTATGAAATTAAATTAAATTATGAGCTAGGGTTGGGTTGAAATCTGATTGAATTGATTTTACATGTTATTTTTAGAATTCTTCTTGTTTGTTTTAAAAAATTACATAGAGTCAATTTAGAATTTGAATAGATTGTATATACTCATTGTACATCTTCATACAAAAATAAATAAATAAAAAATACATAAAACTTGCTAGAAAATTACTAGCAAAAATAGTTATATATTATTTTATTCAATTTAAAAGAATAAAACCAAAACAAAAATAATAAAAATTCATTTTTTTAAAAATGAAATAATTAAAAAAGAAAGGGGAAGTCCCACATAATAATTATCGTATTGTATAGATTTCATCCTTTATAAAAATATGAGACAAGTATGGGAGGGGCCATGTAACCCCCTTCCCATTATTATTCTTGAATGGTTAGGAAAGTAAAAGTATGGGCTTAAAAGGTAAGTTTACTTTATTAAATTAGTATGCTTCCAAAACTCAATGACATTTATTAATATAGATTATTTTGTATTGGTTTTTTTTATTTGTATCATTTTTTTAAAAAGTTGATATTTAATAAGTAATTTTTCTAATAATTTGATTTATATTAAAGAAGTATATGATTTAATTGGTTTATTTAGTGAAGTTTAGATAAGATAGTTAATATAAAAATGAGGGAATTTTCTTATGAATAATTATTATATATTAAATATCAATTAAAAATATATAGTTATTAATTATTACACAATTAAATTTATTAATATTTACATTATTCATGTCTAATTTGTGTAAGTCTTTTTGTTATAAATATGAGATATTGTCTAATGAATTAATGACTTTGAAATTTATAAGTGCATATATATTGTTGGTTTATCATCAAACATTTTCTTATAGTCAAATGAACATTCAAAAATAATTTAAATTTAAAAGCATAAGACTTAAAACCTTGTATTATTATATGTTCTTACTTGAGGGCTTGTGGTATATGTTTCAATGTCATGTGGGTTCATTTCATTTGGTTTTCGGTATTATTTTAGTTGACCAAACTAGGACATACACCAACAACATTTCCTTTTTGGGTTTTCTTACGTAATGTTTATCTATGCTAGATAGTGTGATGAGCTTGTATTTTAAAATTGGAAGTTTCTTTTATGAGTTTCTTAAAATTGAGAGATTTTTCTGAAATCCTTTTATGAAGGATTGGTTTTATGTTCATTGTGGGAGCTATAGGCATGGGATTATCATAAGGACAGACTCATTGGATCTAGCTTAGGGAGACCTTGATTTGCCATCATTTTTGGTTATATCTTTGGATTATTCATTTTACCTGGTTGTTTTTCATGTTAGCCCTTTTGGCTGTCAACTAAGGCTCTCTCATTTTTATGTTTCAGCTCCATTTCTTGTTTTGTTTCTAGTAGTTATTTTTTTGGAGGTTGAGAACTAGTGTTCTCCTCTATTTTTTTCTATTGGTTCTACCTGGTTGGTCAGGTATGAACATTTTCCCAGTTCTTGGGATGAGGGTTTGGGGTTTCGCACCATTATGCTGGCCATTTTTGCATACGATGTCTGAACCCAAATTTTATTGGATTTTTTAGGCTTTTGTGCCCAAAGACCAAATAGGCTTTAATTCCAAAGTTTTCTAGTTTTGGATTTTTTACCTCATTTTATGTGCCACCCTATTTTCTCAAGTTTTCTCGGCAAGATGTTGGTCATGGACCTGGATCATCTATTTAGATGTCAATCAGACCATTATTGCACTTTTGTATTGCATTGCATGTTGCATCCATCCTCTCAAGCTTATTTTCAATTGAGTGATAGTCTGCTTATGTTCTTATCCAACCCTTGTGTAATTATCTTTGTAATGGTGGTGTGACACACACAAGTATGTATACATATATTTGTTGGGTGAGTCATGAGGCTTGATCTTCCATGATACTTTCAGGAGTTATGATCATTTGGAGTTGGGTTGGTAATGTGCATGCCTACGGGCACTCCTCATTGGATGAGCATGGGTAGGGTAGGGTAGCATATGTATGGGACTTCTATCTCACAGCTTGGTGACCATTACCCAATAGATTTGGAAAGGATGTTTTAAATAAGTGATAACTAAATAAAACACTAGGTGGTAATAAAACTTAAGATAATAAAATGTTTGGTGCGAGAGCCTTTCGTTGGAGAGTTGAGCCACACAATCTAAGCTTGGGACCTATGATGCCAAGTGACTCTCCATTTTTTCAGCCCCTACATAGTAGCCCATTGAGTGTTTGACTAGGACCTATAGTTTATACATTATCTCTAATCTTGTTTTCAGTCATCATTACTATCTGACGTAAGTGTTAGCCATGGATGTTTTTTTTATGTGTGTGTTTGGTTGGATCATTATCTCCATCAACATAGCGAGAGTGGACCTAATGGTTCCACATGGTTGGGAGGCATAGTTACCTTCACCACTAATGGGAACCAATGTACATAGATGATCTATTGTCCTAGTGTGACTATGGCTGAATGTTTTCACTTGGTACTTTGGCTTTCAAAGTATGTTTTCTTGTGGTCAATGCTTTCATTGGAATGCTTGTATATGATGTTTAGATGATGTTAGTGTTGGATATTTTTGCCTTCCCGCCAGAATCACCACATTTGAATTCAACATAGTAACGTTCACAAGTTTTAAATATTCAAATATTCAAAAGGGCACAAATACTTTACACTTAACCTTGTATATTTCTTTCCCTATGCATTTTAATGTTTTTGTGGGTCCGCAAGTCCCCATCATCAGATCTCAAAATATCCATGGTCAGCGCTATCTCGCTATGGGAAGTTTCATGTTATTTTTCCATAGTGACATAGTGCCTTTTGGCCATGTGGCCGGTGGGTCCTCCTTTTCCTTGTTGTTTCTCTGGTGCCAGGTTTTGATAGATCCCCAAAGGGCACTATGGCGCTATCAAAAAATCTATGTTCCTCATTGTTTGCGACATAGCACCCAGACAAAAAGTGATCTTGTACTGACATCAGAAGGAAGGTGGGTCCCAAGTATGCCCCGTTGGATATCAATGATGAAATTTGGCACACACGGTGGGACCTCAAGCAACATGGAAGGATGATTGTGCTTGAAACAAGGCTTTGATTCGTCACCAGCTAGGCAGTTTGTTGATGTTAGTAGTTACCTGGACCCACGCCCCTTTCAAATGCATGAAGATTTCCTCACCCTCAAATCAATCTGGATCAATGGTGGGTGATATCTCACTATGGAAAGCTATGAGGATATTACCCATAGTGACATAGCACCTCGATGACATGTGGCACAGATGACATCATGGGCTCGCCCTTGTCCAAAATAATATTACAGCTCGTCCTTGGTCGCAGTTGTCAGGTGGGTCATAGTACAGTGAAAATTTTTCATTAGTCCACTCAGCGAACTCAGTGTGCAGTCATGCAATTTTATTGATCACCATAGATCTAAGGAAAATCAAAGGTGGGTGCTATCTCGCTATGGAAAGCTATGAGGATATTACCCATAGCAACATAGTGCCATTGTGCCATGTGGATTAGTGGGGCTAGGTCACACCAAGATGAAGATGCTAGGCATTGCCAAGTGGTTCGTGGGCCTAGGTTTTCAAGTATCTTTTAAGGAGATGGCACAGTAATATGGCGAGTCTTCACGATTGTTAGATTAGTCTGAATCTACGGTGGGTGCTATCTTGCTATGGAAAATTGCTCAGAGGATACGCATAGTGACATAGTGCCTTAGTGACATGTGGTAGGGTGGTGTCAAGTATTTTGAGACCGTCGATTGGTGCTAGTTAGGATCACGAGGTCTGGCCAGGGTATGAGTAGTTAAGGCATTGACGGTTAGAGACCGATAGTTAATGTGATTGTCATGGTTAGGGTTTGCAAGGTGGCATGGTCAGTTTGAATATCTGGTCAAATTCGGGGAGACCCACAAGGTGGCATAAAGAAATGAGACTAATTGTCCACGTGGTGTATTTTCATTGTGAGTTTTGGCTGACTTGCTGACTTTGCTAATTCATGCACCAAAAAAATGATAAGAGGTCATTTCTCCTACACGATTTGATATTTATGATCGATCCCAACCACCTTCGAATGAGTGCAGAATGAGAGGGACACTCCACTACCCATTTTTTGATCCATCTACCTGGTTAGAGTGGCTTAATGGAACCATTTCTATCTTCTCAAGGCATTATTTGACATAGAGGATCAGATATCATTACATCTGGATTCGTATCTAGATCAGATTTTCTCCATGATTGTTCTCTGCAAGACTTAATGTAGTGGTTGGGGAGTAACTTTAGTTGGAGGACATCTCAATTATGCTTGAGCTATAAAGGCAACTTCTAAAAATTTTGAATGGGTTGACCTTTCTCTATTTTCTCTGATTATTGCTCTGTAGATTCTCAGTGTAAATTCCCCTATGCCTCTAAACTACATGATTTTTTGCCTTATCTCTTTTAGCCGTTGGTATGAAAGTGCACGAACTCTTTGCCTCTTACTGGTGTCTTGTAGAGATCTATGATCTGCATGACTATATCTCTTTGGCCTATGAATGATAATATAAGTGAATCTCTCTTTCCTTGTGTCATTCATCTTGGCCTTCTGATCTACATGTGATTATTAGATTAAAGCAAGTCTGAATATGTATATCCTTAGTTTCATTCTAGTTCCATAGTGCATATATGGGAAAAGATTGGTCTGAATACTCTATTTTGGTGCATCACCTCTTTAGATTAGATTAGGTAGATTTGCTTTCATGCTCTCCTTCTCCCTTTTCCTCTCCAAGAGTAGTTAGGTGCATCCTGATAGTAAGAGGAAGTCAGCCTTCTCTAGAGACTCAACCTCATAGTTCAAGTCCCATAGCTTGAAGGTTGTTTCCATGTTTCACAAGGTCATCCTTAGGTAACAACTTTGGACAAGGGTGTAGACTTCAGTGACAACAATTTTTGGCATGCCTGGTGGGACTCTTTTTATGAAAACTTTAAGCCTACTGGTGTCAAAAGGGAATATTTCAAGATCAATACCGAGGAGATAGCACTGGCTTCAGTGTTTAAGCCTTCAAGAGGCTCATTCTTCAAAGTACTTGGTGACTCTAAGCTTCAAATACATATCTGGTTCCAAACCAAAGTTGCAGTCATTTATGCCCAAAGCTGAAACAAGGGCATCTTCTAGAGGTAAGTTTTAGTATCATGAGCTTTCATTTTCAAACCCTAGAAGAAGGAAAACTAGAATATCTTTATCACCAATTAGGAGTGCAATAGTAACAAATACACCTACAAGATCTATCTCTACTCCTCCTACTGTCAGATCTCAGCCAAGACTTCCATCAATATCAATAGATCACTTATCTATATGAAGTTGCCTAGAGCTCATACTTTTGCCACCTTGAATGGTGGGAGCCCTCTCTTATTAGCCCAAAGACATGACATACTAGTAGCTATACTCAAAAGTATACCTGATTTTACTAGTGAAACTTCTGTCTCTCCCTCAGAACACATTCAAGAGGTTGAAAATGTCTACAATATCCATGTTATTACAGAGGATGATGTTGTAGTTAGGCTCCTAGCCTCATCCTTAAAGGGAAAAGCACTACAATGGTATAAAGGTTTAGCTCATGGTTCTATAACAGATTGGGATGGATTAGGAGCAGGATTGTGCAAACATTTTGAGGATAAAAGTGACTATTTGTCACTTTTAGAGCAGTTGACTACTATAAAAAGAGCCCTCCATGAATGTACGACTTATTTTAATTATAGATTTCAAAAGACATGGGATAGAATACCTACTTCAGTGAAGCCTACCCCTAGTAATGCCTTCTTGCATTACCTTAGAGCTTTTAATAGTGATATTGCCACTACAATTCAAACTATGGGAAGAGATACCTTTCCTAATGCTTAGGCCTCTTATGCCCTTCTTTCTTGATGTTCCAAATCATCAACCAGCAATGGCTCCTCTTTCCAAAACTTCTACATCAAAATCCCTTGTCCCAGTCCCTCAAGCTTCCACATCTTCAAATGGGATAGATGAAATCAAAGAGATGATGCAATCTCTAATGTAGAACATGGATAAAAGAGAAGAACCTATATAAAAGATTGCAAGATTATGGGAAGAAGCTGGAGGATAACTCCTCTATGATGCAGAGAGTAAGCAACAAGGTGGTGACTTTAGAAAGATAGTAAGCTCAAGGTAGTAAGCCTCACCAATTTCAATATCAAACTCCAAGCAGTGGTAGGCCTCCAAATCCTAATCATTGGAACAATACTTTTGATCAGAATAGGCAGGGTGGCCATGCTTCAACCTCAAATGTAAACCAAAGTAGGGCCATAGTCCCTCAAAACAATATGGCTCAAGATAAAGATTTTTGTCCCTCTTGTAACTACTCCTATGCCTATTGTATGTATTAGAAGGCTGAATCTTTTATGGCTTTGGCAGTCCAAGAACATGTAGTAGAACAATCATACAAGGAGGACCAATTTAAAAATGCCTCAGATATGCAAAGACAGGGCGATTGCTCTTTTATGAATCATCAGATGGAGGAGCATTGTAATGTAAACTAGGATTCCATTGCTCATAACACTAGAAGAAAAAGAAGAGCTATGGTAGATGCTATCCCTCCTCCCAAGCAGGCCTCAACTTCAAATGCAATATCTCATGAGCAAGAAGCAAATAATCAATCAAGTGCCTTTTAGCAGCAAAGGAAAAATCATGGCAGAAAGGATGCAAGTGATCCTCAGGTTATTCCATCTCAACCTCATAAAATTATAGCTCCCAAGGGTTCTACCAAAACACCTACTATGCCATTTAGTGTGGTAGAGCAAATGAAGAAGACAAATGTGAATATCTCCATGTGGGATGTTGTTGCTACTATACCCGTGCAAAAGAGGTTACTGCAGCAGGAATTGGAAAGAATTGAACCAAAGGATTAGCCACCTAGTATGGGAAGTGCCACAAGCCTAGTACAACCATCAAGGGAGGTAGAAACAAGTAAAAAGGTTAGACCTCCTCCATTCTATGTTTCTCTAATTATAGGGGGCAGACTAGTCCATACTTGCATGATTGATTCAGGGGCTAGCAGTTCAATGATACCTAGGTGTGTTGGTGATGCTTTGGGAATGAAATATGAGCCCATTGTTAGGGATGTATTACAGTTGGATGGTAGTACTATCAAGACTATAGGGATCCTTAGGAATGTGGAGATAGTCTTACATGCATGCCCTAGTTGTACTGTAACCCAAGATATCTCTGTTGCTGAAATCAAGCCATATTTTGCCATCTGTTTGTCAAGAGACTTCACTGCCCAAATAGGTGGTTTAATATCTTTTGATTGGTCATATATGTCTTTCAAGATGAGATATGGAGCCAATGCTTCAATTAGAGAAGAGCCTCAAGCCCTCCATCATACTAAATCTTACACCCCAACCCCATCAACATGAATTTCCCCATTCTAGAGATGGATGAGAATGACATAGTGAATGAGCCCACCACTCCCCTAGCAAAGATACCTAATTTTTTCTTAGAGGAATGGGAAAATGTGTATCAATTCAATCTTATGCTAGAAACCCTTGAGACAGGTCTCAGTACATATTGTATATTAGAGAAAGATGCTCTAGTTCCCAATCTTGTGGGTACTAAAGAAGTTATGAGTGGGATATGGAGTATGTACTTTAATGGATCAAGGAATAAAACTGGATTAGGGGCTGCTCTGATGTTGATTTCTCCTGCACAAGCAAGGTACTACTTCTTTGTTATGCTCCAATTTAGTTGCACTAATAATGTAGCCGAGTATGAATCCCTAATTCAAGGTCTCCTACTTGCTCAAAAAAGAGGGATCCAAGCCTTAAGGGTGTATGGAGATAGTGAGTTGGTGGTTAATCAAGTGAGAAATCAGAATACAACCAAGAATGGTTTACTCAATCTTATAAACATAGGGTATGGGATTTTCTTGAAGTTTTCAATGCATTTAATATTCAAAGCATCCCTAGCAACGAAAATAGATATGCTGATAGACTTGCAGCAATAGGTGCATCTCATGATGTGCCAAGGAATTTTGGGGAGAAGAAAGAGCAACAAATCAAAATGGTAGTAAGGCCTACCATCCCTGACAATGACATCCATCGGCAAGTGTTTGAATCTAATGAGCAAATTTTCAGCTTCTTGCAGAATCAAGTAGAATTTTTAGGTAAAAACTAGTTAAGACTACAAGATCAGTATGGTGATCAGATTATTAATCTTAGTTCTAAAAAATTGCCTAAGGGTCTCATTACCTTAGAGAGTGTTTTCAATCTTGATGACCAAGCAAGAAGTAGAAATATGAACCTAGCTATTGATGAAGATGATCATATTCTAGTCATGGTTGTTGATGGAAAATCCTTGAACATGGGTAAGGTATGTTCTAAAATTGAGCAAGAGAGTTTTATTCATCTATGTCAAGAATTTAATGATATATTTGTCTGGACATATGATGATTTAAAGGGTTTTGACCCAAGGTTATTTTAGCATACTATAGATTTAGTTGATAATGGCAAACCAGTAAGACAAAAGTAGAGGCCAATGAATCCCAAGATTGAACCGCTAATGAGAAAAGAACTATCCAAGTTGATGGAGGCCAATATAAATTTTCCCATCAAGCACTCATCATGGGTAGCAAACCTTGTTCCTGTTAGGAAGAAGAATGAAGAAATTAGATTGTGTGTGAACTTTAGGTACCTTTACCAAGCTTCCCTTAAAGATCACCATCATCTCCCTTCTATGGAGTAGATTTTGTCCAAGGTCAGTGGTTCAAAGGGATTTTCATTTCTTGATGGATTTTCTAGCTACAATCAAGTGCTGGTTAAAGAGTCTGATAAATACAAGACTAAATTTAACACTAAATGGGGTACCTATGCTTATTGTAAGATGCCATTTGGGCTAACCAATGCAAGTGCTACATTTTAGAAAGCAATGGAGATGGCCTTCAAAGGATTGATTGACAAGTTTGTCTTAGTTTACCTTGATGATATCACTGTTTATTCAAAGGATGTAGAAGATCATTTTGATCATCTAAGATAGGTATTCTTAAGATGTAGAGAGTTTGGGGTTTCCCTTAACCCAAGCAAGTGTGTCTTTGCTACTAAACAAGGAAAATTATTAGGACATATTGTATCTAAGGATGGCTTAACCATTGATCCAGAGAGAACAAAAGCAATACTTGCCCTCCCTCTTCCTAAACACAAGAAAGGGTTGCAAAGTTTCCTAGGTAGGATAAATTTTGTGAGAAGATTTTAATCTTGCTACCATGGTGAAACCTCTTATAGCTATGCTCAAGAAAGGTATGGTCTTTGCATGGACCAAGGAAGGGAAGGAAAGTTTTGAAGGGATCAAGGCAGCCATAGCCTTAGCCCCTACTCTCATGAATCCAAATTTTGAGAAAGATTTCATCCTTTATACCCTAGGTGAGGAGTCAAGCATTTTTGCTATCCTAACTCAAAGAAATGATAAAGGTGATGAGTAGCTCATAGCTTTCTTTAGTGAAGGGTTTAAAGAATATGAAGTTAAATATAGCTATGTAGAGAAGCAAGCCCTTGCAGTCATCATTAGACACCTCCTATCTCATAATAATATTCATTTGTTAGTACCCCATGCCAGTGTGAAGGATTTCCTTTTGAGCAAAGATATTAGTGAGAAAAGAGTTGGTTGGATTACTAAAGTGATGGAATATGATATTGACATTCAGATTACCAAGTTGGTAAGAGGGAGGGGGTTGTGTAAATAGATGTTATCATCTCAAGAACCTGATGAGGAAGTTACTATGATACTAACAGAGTAGCAAGAGGTAAGAAATAGCAACCCAAGGAGTTGGATGGATGATATGATGAATTTCTTATTAGGCAATGGATACCCTCAAGGATTAGATAGAACTAAAAGGAGACAGTATAGATTGCAGTTAATCCCTTATGTCATAATTGATAGTATCCTTTTTAGGAGAGATTTCAATGGAACCTTATTGAGATGTATCGATATAGACCAAGCTGAAAGAATCATCAAGGAGCTTCATGATGGTCTTGATGGCAACCACTTCTTAGCAAGGACAACTACAATGAAAATCATGAGGGCTAGTTATTACTGGCCATATCCATTTCATGATTTTCATAGGTATGTAAGGAAGTGTGAAAAATATACCTTCTTCTCTGAAAAACAAAGACTTGCAACTCTTCCCCTTCATCCTATCTAGGTGGATCAACCTTTTTCTTAGTGGGGATTGGATTTCATAGGCCCTATCAATCCTTCTTCCAGTTCTAGTCACAAGTGGATTCTAGCTGCCATAGATTACTTCACTAGATGGATAGAGGTAGTTGCATTGAAGAATGCCATAGAATCTTCAGTTGTGGAATTCCTTGATGGAATTGTGACTAGGTTTGGTGCCCCTTCAACCATTATTTTAGATAATGTAAACTATTTTGTTGGAGCTCAAATTTGTGCATGGGTAGTGGATCATAATATCTATTTGAGCACATCCTCAAATTACTATCCTCAAGGTAATGGTTTGGCTGAGTCTTCCAACAAGAACCTGATCAGAATCATAAAGAGAACAATTGAGGATAACCAAAAGTGTTGGCATGAAAAGTTAAGGACAACTCTATGGGCTAACAAGATAACACCTAAAAGATCAATAGGGAACTCACCATTCATGTTGGTATATGGTAGAGAGGCAAGGCTTCCAATTTTATTGGAGTTCCCATCCCTAGAGCTAGCTCATCAACTGGAGTTGATTAAAGATGATGTCATGACAATAAGAATGGCAGAGTTGATGGAGCTAGAAGAGAAAAGAAATTAGGCCATGCAGACCCCAGAGACACATCAATAGCAGGTGAAGAGGAGTTTTGACAAAAAGGCTAGGGTTAGAATCTTCAAGAAGGGAGATTTGGTTTTGAAATGGGATGCAGATAGGGCAAAACCAGGAAGACACTCAAAGTTTGATGCATTATGGAGTGGTCCCTATCTGATTGTCAATTGCAAGCAGGCCAATGCTTTCCAATTAAGTAATTCTAGTGGTGAAATTTTTCCCATCCCAATCAATGGGATCTATCTCAAGCCGTGTTTCTGATAGGGGTTGAAGTTCTATGCATAGTTAGCTTAGTTTCATTTCTAGTTTGTTCCCTACTTTCCAAGAAGTGCACAAGCACAGGTTTGTCTCTATGAGATAGCAAGTTTCACAATTTTGAAGAACACAGAGGAGGAGCTTTGGTCTCTAGTTGCAATTGTAGGGACAAGGATTTTAGGGTTTTAGGGTTTTCCTCTTAGAGGTAGGGTTAGGGTTTCATAATGTATGTAGGATCCACATCTTTTTGACTCTATAGCCCAATGAATGCATGAGGTTACTAGTCTACGCAAAGCTGGCTTGCATCCCCTCTGAGTCACTAGATTTGTTGGTCATTTTTGCCTTCTCGCCAGAATCACCACATTTGAATTCAACGTAGTAGCATTCACAAGTTTTAAATATTCAAATATTCAAAAGGGCACAAATACTTTATGCTTAACCTTGTATATTTCTTTCTTTGTGCATTTTAATGTTTCAGTGGGCCCTCAAGTCCCCATTGTCATATCTCAAAATATCCATAGTCAGTGCTATCTTGCTATGGAAAGTTGCACATTGTTTTTCCATAGTGACATAGCTCCTTTTGGCCGTGTGGCCAATGGGTCCTCCTTTTCCTTGTTGTTTCTCTGCTACCAAGTTTTGATAGATCTTTGGAGGGTGCTATGGCATTATCAAAAAATCTATGTTCCTTGTCATTAGCGACATAGCACCCAGATGGAAAGTGATCCTGCAGCAACATCAGAAGGAAGGTGGGTCCCAAGTATGCCCTATTAGATATCAGTGATGAACTTTGGCACACATGGTGGGACCTTAGGCAACATGGAAGGATGACCGTGCTAGAAATGAGGCTTTGCTTCATTGCTAGTTGGGTAGTTTGTTGATGTCAGCAGTTACCTGGACCCACACCCCTTTCAAACACATGAAGATTTCCTCACCCTCAAATCAATCTAGATCAACGATGGGTGTTATCTTGCTATGGAAAGCTATGAGGATATTACCCATAGCAACATAGCACCTTAAAGATGCGTGGCACATATGACATCATGGGCCCACCCTTCTCCAAAATAATATTACAACTCATCCTCAATCACAGTTGTCAGGTGGGTCATAGTACAATGGAAATTTTTCATTGGTCCACTCAGCCAACTCAGTGTGCAGTCATGTATATCCTTAGTTTCATTCTTGTTCAATAGTGCATATATGGGCAGAGATTGGTCTGAACACTCTATTTTGGTGCATCACCTCTTTAGATTAGATTAGGTAGATTTGCTTTCATGCTCTCCTTCTCCCTTTTCCTTTCCAAGAGTAGTTAGGTGCATCATGATAGTAAGAGGAAGCCGACCTTCTTCAGAGACTCAACCTCGTAGTTCAAGTCCCACAGCTTGGAGGTTGTTTCCATGTTTCATGAGGTCATCCTTAGGTAACAACTTTGGACAAGGGTGCAGACTTCAGTGACAATAGTTAGTTTATTAGCGCATTCCCTATTATGATGTTTAGCATATTATTAGATGATATTATCTTCTTGGTTGGAGTATCTATTGCTTTTGGTTTAGCATGTTATATTTCCTATTCTTATGATATTAGTACGCATTAGTAGTGACATCCTTATAAGATAAATCTAACTATCTAGTTGTTAGTTTAGGGTGTTATGCACAAGGGATGGCTAGGACATTCAAGGTTTTATGATGTTATTACAGTTGGGAGGAACCATGTTCTTAGCTTGTTGTTTCAAAATATTGCAATTTTACTTTCTATTCTTTCCTTTCGCTACTATGTTAGATGGTTAGAGGTAGTTTCCTTCTTGTAGTGATTGTTTGAGTGTCTATTCCTCAACTATGGATTCGATACTCCGCAGTGTAGAGGTTCTGATTTCTATTTTTATCCCTTTATTTTTCCTTGGAGTGTTTCTTACTTTTTCTAGGTGACCATGTGTCCACATTAGGTGATACTTTAAAGTATTGCACACCCAAAGGAGAAATATCATGCGATATTAGAAAGTATCATATGTCTTAAGGAGAAATGTCATGTGATACTTGAAAGTATCGCACTAACATTGAAGAAACTCCTATGATACTTTTGAAGTATCACATGACTTTAGGAGAAGTGTTGCCTTGACCCTGAAAGTATCACACTCCTTTAGAAATCTCATATGATAGTGTTGAATTAAGTATCATGTGGGTCTTGGAAAAACCTGTCTGGGTGGACAACGAGCACTTTTTGGCTTGACCAAAAGTTTTTCAAAGGTGTTTTGGCTACCCTCTATGATGCTCTTGAATACCTTGGAATTTCATTTTGATTCAAGATGTTTTGAATTTGAAATAATTTACATCCTTCCATAGTTCGTCATTTTGATCAGTAGTGGCATTTGGAGATCCTTTGGTGTTTGGATGTTTCTTTAGTCTTTCATTGTGATCTTTTTGATCCTTATATGTTGTATGTTGTGTGTATATATACCTATTTAAAAAAAAATATATCTTGGCTTATATTTATTGTTGTTCCAATGATCTCTGAGTAGGGCACTACATCTAGTATCAAAGCCCATATTACAACATTGGGATCTTTGTGCTATGCTTGCACTATGATTGTGTTTACTATTTGTGTAATGCTATCTTATGTTTTGTTATCTTGATATCTCCTTGTGGTTCATGCTTATGATTCTATGCTTGTGATATTTATTCTGACCCTTCTCTTGTGACTCCATAGTGATGTCTCCTACATGTAAACTTGGTGGTCAGGGTGGTAATCAAAGGAATAACCATGAAGAAGAACATCAAGAAGAGGAAAGTCATGGTAGATAGGGAGAAAAAGGTAATAATTAATAGGGTGGCATTGGGGCATTGATGTTGGTGCTACAAGATATCCTAGCTTGGTTGGGACCTCATGCCAAGGAAAACCAATGTGATGATGGTTGGGAAGAGGAATCTCATCATGGAGATTCCCACAGGTGTGAGCATAGGGAAGAGGAATGTGATCATGATTGTGAAAATTTTCATACATCACCCAACAGAAGAAGGCACTAATGGAGGGGCCTCCTTTATAATGATGATGATTTCACTTAGGTTGAAATAATGTGGGAAATTTAGAGATCCAAAACATTGATGTTTGATGGCTAAGGGATAGGACTCAAGGATGAGACCTTGTTTCTAGATATGGGGTGTTACTTCTCCTTACTACTTTATGGGATCAACATGAAGGCCTATTTTTCTATCACACAATTAAGGGAACATGGTTTTATCTAGTGGGATATGGAGTACAAGAAGCTTCATATCGATGTGGTAGATTTCACTTGGGAGATCTTCGAGGAGAGGTTCAGGGAGAAATTCCTTTCTTGATAGTACCATGAAGCTTGTACCAATGATCTTCATAAGCTCAAACAAGGAAACATGATAGTATATTAGTATGAGAAGAATTTCCTTGGGTTGACATAGTACTCAAATTACTGGCATGATGAGGCACTCCTTACCCTTCAATTTTTTTGGGGCCTTTATGACTCTATCATTGGAGAAGTCTATGTTCACCAGTCGAGGACACTTGCACATGTTGTAGAAAAGGAAAGAATTTTTAGAGTAATGTGACCAAGGGGTTTAGTAGAAAATTTGGTTCTCAAAACTAGAGTGCACAACCTTTGGAGTGGGATGCATAGTATTCTTAGTCCTCAAGAAAGGTCCAAATCCAATCAACACCCTCCTAGGGTGGTTATCATCATGGGAATTGACAAAAAGGGTTTTGGACCAAGGGTGGACATTCATCAAGTACTTCCAAAAAGAAAGGAGATGACTAGAGTTATGGGTAGAAATCTTAGTAGGATCACCCTCCTCAAAGTGGTTAAATAAACTCTAGCAGCTATAATGCACCTTATCCTAGTGTTACTCAGGGTGGTTGTGGAATAGGTTCCAGCTTTGTGGGAAAATATTATTCTTGTGGCTAGCCTAGTCATAAATCTTTTGGGTGTCCTATTAAACCATCTACATGACTTGGTAAGGGTACAACTAGATCTAAGCCTATAGTGGGAGATGTTGGAAGGAATCATCAAGTATTTACGAAAACTAATAACCATCAAGCTAAGCACCAAGGTACATTAGTTGAGGTTATAGGTACATTGCATGGTATTTCATCTTTATTTTTTAGACTTAGGTGCTTTTGATTCTTTTATTTCACCATCTCTTGTTTATCAATGTGGGCTAGTGGTAGTACATCAAGTTGATAGGTGGTAGGTTGAATTAGCCATGGGTTCCAAGGTGGTTGTAGTCTCTTTGGTTAGTAATTGTAGTTTGGATTTGGGTACCTTCACCACCATAGTGGATCATTTTATCCTAACACTAGGGTTGTATGACATTGTGCTAGGCATGGATTGGTTAGCCACCCATTAAATGAATATAGATTTTCATTGTAAGTTGGTATAGTGTGTTGATGACATAGGTGGAAAGGTGGAACTTTTAGGGATTTAGAGACTAGTTTCACTTTAGATTATCTTAGCTAATTAGCTAAAGTAGAGTGTAAAGAAGGGTTGTCTAATGTTTCTTGTTTCTATTAGTGATTTTGAGGAAGCTGAGAGTCATACAGTCACAATTGATGATCACCCACTCTTCATGAGTATGCAAATGTGTGTCCTGATGAGATACCTGATATGCCACCGCAGCATGACATTGACTTTTAGATTGATCTTGTACCAGGAGTGAAGCTGATTTCACAAGATCCTTACCACATGACTACTGAGGAGTTAAGTAAACTCATATTGTAGTTGGAGGAATTGTTGGCCAAGGGCCGCATTCACCCTAGTATATTCTCGTAGGGTGCACTAGTCATCTTCATGAAGAATAAGGATGGATCGTTGCATTTATGCATTGATGACAATTGAATAAGGTGAAAATGAAGAACTGACATCCTTTGCCAAGGATAGATGGCTTGTTTGATCACATAAAGGGAGCATAAGTGTTCTCAAAGATTGATCTTAAGTCAAGATACTGTCAACTTTGTATCTAGGAGGTTCACATTTATCAAAAATATTTTTTCACATGGTATGGGCATTATGAGTTCATGGTTGTACCCTTTGGGTTAACCAATGCACCACCAGTGTTTATGAGGTTGATAAATGGAGTATTTTGCACATACCTTGATCAATGTGTAATTACATTTTTGGATGACATAGTGATCTATTTAAAGACTATTAAGGAACATGAGGTCCATTTACATTAGGTGTTGTAATGCTTAACAGACCATCAGTTGTATGGCAACTTGAATAAATGTGGATTCTTCTAGTCATAGGTGAAATATTTGGGGCATATCATCACTGGTGATGGTATTGTGGTGGATCCAAAAAAAAATTGTACTATCATGGATTTGCTAATACCCACTAATATTTTAGAAGTTCATAGTTTCATGGGATTGGTAGGTTACTACCATTTCTTTATGAAGTATTTCTCACAAGTAGCTCATCCCATCACTTCTCTTTAGTAGAAAGGGAAGAAGTATGTTTGGTTAGGCTAGTGCAAGGCAATATTTAATGCTCTTAAGGAGTGTTTGACTAGTGCACTAGTCCTTGCAGTGCCTAATCCTATAGGTGACTCCATGGTTTACATTGATGCTTCATTACAAGGTGTGGGTGCAGTGTTGATGCAGGATGGTTGTGTGATTTCTTATGAGTCTAGAAAACTCAAGGACCATGAGCTTAACTACCCCACTTATGATTTGGCACTTGTGGTAGTAATTCATGCTCTAGTTCATTGGAGGCATTTTCTTTTGGGACATAGGTTTGAGTTACATAGTAATCATGCGAGCTTGCAGTATATCTTTACTCCGCCAAACCTGAATGCATAACAACATTTTTGGATGGAGTTCTTATGTGAATATGACTTTGATTTTCACTATATTAAGGGGAAGGGGATTTTTTTCATGGATTCCTTGAGTAGGAGGTGACACAAGATATCAGTGTTGCCATTGGGAGTGGATTTGCAAGGCCATATCCTAGAGGCTTTGTCTACTGACACTTGGTATTAGGAGGTGGGGGGGAGATCAAATCTAGACATAACCTTGAGTGGAGGGTTTTAGGTTACTTGTTTGAGTCCTATGGTCTGCTACGACAGTTGGGACATATCTATGTACCTATGTATGGTGATCTTCATACCTTGGCTTTGTTAGAAGCACATTATGTATTATATTCCACACATCTTAGCATCAAGAAAATTGATGCTAATATTAAATAGATGTAGTTTTGGGTAGGGATGAGGCATGTTTTTTTTTTTTTTTTTCTTGATGTCTTGAGTGCTAGAGAGTGAAGATAGAGTATCAACATCTAGCAGGTCTTTTGCAGCCACATGGTATTCTAGAGTGGAAGTGGTATATGATAGCCATTGATTTTATTATAGGGTTACCTATGTCATCATGATAACATGATTGTATTATGGTGTTAGTGGACAAGTTGTCCAAGGCAGCATATTTTTAACCCATGAGAGCATCCTACATATTTTCTTTTGTAGTGCATTTTTTCTTGAGGGATATTTTTCATTTGCATGGGATCCCTCATAGGATCATTTTGGATAGAGATCTAGTGTTCACTTCTACACTGTGGACATCTCTCCAACATGCTTTGGGTGCACAACTCAATTTCAATTCAGCTTATCACCTAGAGACTAATGATCAGATAGAGAGATTGAACTAGGTTTTGGAAGATATGTTTTGCATGTATGTGATGGATAGGTAGGTGAAGTGAGAGGATTATTTATACCTTGTTGAGTTTTCATACAAAAATGGGTATCATAGTTCTCTTAGCATATCACCTTTTCAGGCCTTGTATAGTAGATCATGTCATACCCCTTTGAGTTGGGATCATTTAGAGGACCAAGTACTTTTAGGTCTAGAGATGCTTTAGGATATGGAGAAGCAAGTTTTCCATATTAGAGAGCATTTGGTTACTACTCAAGATAGGCATAATCAGTATGTAGACGCCCATAGGTTGGATCATCACTTTTCTATTGGTGATAGGGTTTTTTTAAGAGTGTCTAAGGAAGAGCCCCATTTGTTATGGGAAAGGCTCTAAGTTGGTGCCATGGTTTGTCAAAGCATTTGATATCCTCAAGAGGATTGGTCCTATTGCTTATCGACTAGCATTTCCACCTAACCTATCATGCATCCATGATATTTTCAATGTCTATGTTTTGAGATAGTATATTCCTGATGTGACCCATGTTCTTTATTGGAATGCTTTGTAGGTGGAGGATGGGAAACTTACTTTGGAGCCCATTTGTATCTTTCAACATTACAGGTTGACTTTTAGTGGTCAAAACATCAAGTAAGGGTCTAGTGGGACTTGAGCGATGAGTCATCTATGACTTGGGAAGATGCTACATGATTGAGAGGATTGTACCCCTATCTATTTGTCAGCTTCCAAGAGTAGGCCTATGATAGTGGGGGAGGATGTAGTGCCTACCTTGTTATATTTTGATTTGAGAGATACTTGATACCAGTATTTGTATTTGCATGTTGATGCCATTTTGAGATAAGAGTATGTTTTATGATGATATCTAGTTATCCAACATTTGGATATATATTTGATTATGCTATGTGATGGATTTAATGTTCTGGTTATTTACTTCCTTCTTGCTTCATTATGCTTTACGTGAATGTGAGTGATGTAAATATATTATATCAATATAATTGAGTAAATGGTTAAATTAGGTATATAATGCATTTATTTCCTTGGTTATGTTATTATATGCAATTACACTTGATTGTGTATTTTAGTGTGTAGGAATTAAATCCCTGCTAGTGGCATATGGAGTTAGTGATTCAATTGTTCACTTTACCAATGTCATCCCTGTATGGTCAATGTATCTTATTTAAATTTTTAATTAAACCTTCCAATGATTTGTTAAATCTGGACTCATTTGCATTATGTGATTAGACCAGTGAGCATGTATGTGCATTTAGAGTTTTGTATTGTTGTAAATTTGTTAAGGTCTTCTTTGATTTTGGTTTCATGGTTTTTTAGGCTTTATTTAATTAATTTTTAATTTTTGGAAGCTTTGCCATAGATTAATTCTTATTACTAAGAATAGCCTCTCTTTTTTTGGGTCAATTCGGGGTTTAACTAGGTTGGCTAGTTATTTTCCCTAATTGATTATTCACTTGAAAAGTCAATAAGTATTGAAAGAGGAATTTAATTCCTCACTTCTCACTTTTGCAATTTGGAAAATTGAAAGCTTTTTCTGAAATCCTTTTACGAAGGATTGGTTTTCTATTTGTTGTGGGAGCTACGAGCATGGGATATTCATGAGGATAGACTCATTAGATCCATCTCATGGAGACCTTTCTTTGCCATCATTTTTGGTTGTATCTATGGATTATTTATTTTACTTGGCTATTTTCCATTTTTTCCCTTTTGGTTGTTAGGTAAGGCTTTCCCATTTTTATGTTTTAGGTCTATTTTTGGCTTTGTTTCTAGTAGTTTCTTGTATGGAGGTTGAGAACTAGTGTTTCCCTCTATTTCTATTTGTTGGTTCTGCCTAGTTGGTCGAGTATGAATATTTTCTCAGCTTTTAGGATGAGGATTTGGGGTTTTGCACTGTTATGTTGGTCATTTTTGCATGCGGTGTCTATACCCAAATTTTATTGGATTTTTGAGGCTTTTGTCACCAAATACGAAATGGATTTTAATTTCAAAGTTTTCTAGATTTGGGTTTTTTATGTCATTTTGTGTGTCACCCTATTTTCTTGGGTTTTCTTGGCATGATGTTGGTCATGGACCTGGATTATCCATTTGGATGTTAGTCAGACCGTTGTTGCACTTTTCTATTGTATTCGAATGAATGTCACATCAGTCCTCCTGAGCTTATTTTTGGTTGAGTGATATTTTTCTTGTGTTCTCATTCAATCCTTGTGTAATGATCTTCATGGTGGTGCACCACACATGAGTATGTACATGTACATTTATTGGGTGACTTGCAAGGTCTAATCTTTCGTGGTTATTCTAGGAGTTATGATCATTTGGAGTTGGGTTGGGAATGTGCATGCCTATGGGCACTCATCATTGGATGAGTATGGGTAAGGTAAGGTAGCATATGGAGGGGGCCTTATCTTGTAGTCTGGTGACCGTTACCCAATGGGTTGGTAGAGGAATTTTTAAATAACTAATAACTAAATAAAACACTAGGTGGTAATAAAACTTAAGATAATAAAATGTTTAGTGTGAAAGCCTTCTGTTGGGGAGTTGAGCTACATAATTTGAGCATAGGCCCTATGATGCCAAGTGACTCTCCATTTTTTCAGCCCATACATAGTAGCTCATTGATTGTCTGACTAGGTTTTTTAGTTTATGCATTGTCTCAAATCTTGGTTTCAGTCATCATTATTGTCTAGCATGAGTGTTATCCATGGACATTTACTTTATGTGTGTTTGTGGTTGGATTATTATCTCCATTAGCATTATGGGAGTGGACCTACAGGTTCCACATTATTGGGAGGCATAGCTACCTTCATCACTATTGGGGACTAGTGTACAAAGACAGTCTATTATCCTAGTGTGATCATAGGTAGATGTTTTCACTTGGTACTTTAGGTTCTAATGTATGCTTTCTTGTGATTTATACTTTCATTAGAATGCTTATATATCATGTTTAGATTATTTTAGTTTATTGATGCATTCCCTTATTATGATGTTTAGCATATGATTAGATGATGTTATTTTCTTGGTTGGAGTATCTATTTCTTTTGGTTTAACATGTTAGATTTCCTATTCTTATGATGTTACTATAGATTAGTAGTGACATCCTTATAAGATAGCTTCAACTATCTACTTGGTAGTTTGGGATGTTACACATGAGGTATGGCTAGGACCTTCAAGGTTTCATGATGCTATCATGGTTGGGAGGAACTATGTATTTAGCTTGTTATTTTAGTACATTGTGATGTTGCTTTAAATTATTTCCCTTCACTATTATGTTAGATGGTTAGAGATAGTTTCCTTCTTGTAGTGATTGTTCGAGTGTCTATGCCTTGACTATGGATCTGATACTCCTTGCTATGGAGGTTTTGACTTCTTGTTTTATCCCTTTGTTTATCCTTGGAGCATTTCTTGCTTTTCCTAGGTGACCATGTGTTAGTATTGGGTGATACTTTAAAGTATTCCATGCCCAAAGAATAAATATCATGTGATACTAGAAACTATCACATGTCTTAAGGAGAAATGTCATGCGATACTTGAAAGTATCACACTCCCATTGAAGAAATCTAGTATGATACTTATGAAGTATCACATAGCTTCAAAAGAAGGTTCACCTTGACCATGAAATTATTTCTCTCCTTCTTTAGAAATGTCGTACAATATTGGAAAGTATCACATAGTGTTGAATTAATGTATCACCTCGGTCTTGGAAAAACTTGTCTGGGTAGATAGTGGGCACTTTTTGATTTGACAAAAATTTTTTTAGAGGTGTTTTGACTACCCTCTATGGTGTTCTTTAATACCTTGGAATTGCATTTTGATTTCAAAATGTTTTAGATTCAAATCATTTGCATCCTTCTATGGTTAGTCATTTTGGTCAGTAGTGATGTTTGGAGATCTATTGGTGTTTGGATGTTTGTTTAGACTTCTATTGCAATCTTTGTGATCCTCATATGTTTTATGTCATGTGCATCTATACCAACTTTTAAAAAAATTGTCTTGGCTTATATTTATCATTGTTCTGAGGATCTATGGGTGGGGCATTACATGTATGATGTCTTTTTATATAGTATTGGTATTGGATTGAGTGTTCTATCTTTTTGGATTATCTTATCTTCTTGAGTATGATGTGTTAAATTTGAGGTAGTTTTGGCTATTAGGAATTCCTTTCCTGGTAATGGTTTATGATTGATTAGTTGTATGTGGACCATTTGGGTCCCCCTCACATTGCCAACTATTGGATATTTGGTGATGTAGTTTTACCTTTATCATTCTTATTTCTTATCTCACACACTTCTTTTCAGTTGATGTATTTATGTTATCATATATTCTGATGTTTTGTTTCTATTCTCACATACCCTATGACATGTGTAGTGGATGTTATTTATTGGATGTATTTTCATTGTATTAGTTATACTTCTGCATTTTCTTATGTAATTATGTGTATGTTACTTCTTTATGATCGTGAGACATTATACTTGATACTTAAACATATTAATATAACTTCTTAATGTAATTCAATGTAAAGGAACTCTTGAGGAATTGAAATTGTATCTATAATTGCTTATGTTTATTTTATGTGTATGTTCATATTGCTTTCACATTAATTTTATCTTGATGTTGTTTAAAAAATTTTTTAAATAGTCCAATAAACATTGTAACATAATAGGTTTATTTCTCTTGGGTTCCCGAGCAGCACATTACATGTCAACTAGTGTGCACCTTAGTTATGGAATTTTAGAGACTTTAATGACATAGATAGGGAGTAGAGTCCTCAATACCTTTCTTATCACTATTTCATCTTCAATTTTTCTATTTTCTCCTCAAATAGGATTAACAACCTCTTTAACTCTTGTGTAGTATTATATTGTGTTCTCACCTTCCATCATTCTTATATCATCAAATTTACCTCTCAGGCTTTTTTCTTTGGCTCTTAGTACATTGTCATCACCTCCATAAATGGTCTTTATTCTATCCCACATTTTCTTTGTAGTATCACAATATTTTAGGTCATCAAACTTGGCATAGCTTAGGGATGAGGAAATCTCCAGCATTGTTTGGTTGTGATCTAACTTATGTCTCAATTCTTTGGTAGTCAAAGGATTAGTTGTTACCACTCAAAAAATTTACTACACCATCACTAATACTAGATATGTGCAACTTCATCAGGGTCTACCATGTAGGATAGTTCTCCTTATTTAGCTTGGTTACATCTCTCTTATTCATCATGATCTTTAGCTTAAAGTACCTTCAAAATTTTCTCTATAAGCACTTGGTTCTTATACCAATTTTTATAAATGTTTAGAATAACTGAGAGGGGAGGGGGTATAATCAATTACTCAACATCTATATTTACCATTTCAACTTTTAAACATTAAACACATAAATGTTTTTTTGATCTTGCTTAACTTGTTGCTCGGTCTATATAGTAGAACTATCATAAATTAACTTGTATTGCATAATGAAAAACATTATCACATGTAAAACATTCATAAGACATTCATTACAATTTGACACAAGGATTTTATGTAGAAACCCAATTTGGGAAACCACCAAAAATATGTCACTCTTTTTCACTCTTTTGAAGTAAGCTTTGTTAAGAGCCAACCCTATTAAAGGTTTACATTACACACTGTTAGATGTGACTTTGTTAGAGGATCTAATACCCTATTAGGAGTGGCCTTGTAAGAGGACTTTGATCATTCCATTTAGAATATCACCTAGTTAAACAATTTACATAGGTTGTTGAGTCTTCTAATGATTGTTAGGTCAACCTCTATTAAAAGCATCTCAATACAAACTATTTACAATAATAAGAAATAATTTTTTAAAAAAAAAATTGATCTATGTCATCACAAATCACTTTTTCTAGTTCACCAATAAGCCTTTCATTGCAATCTTTGATCTTGATCTACTTGGACCCCCTTTGAGCAACCAGTCTATACTTTTCATCAACACTTAAGGCTTTTTCTCAAAAATCAATTTATCAATAACAACATCACATCTTCAAGCTTTCTCCTTTAGCTTCGCATTCACACTCTTATGTACTTTTGATCAACCTTGCTTTGTATATGAACTCACTCATATACACTAGTTGGGCTTGACTAGGCTTGATTGGACACGACACCAAAATTTTAGTTTAGTATCCCTTTAAATAAGAAAATTGTACTTTAATATTTTCTACATCCATTATAGATCTTAGAGTTTATGATCAAATTCAACTCAATTCAATGTATATGTACAACTTCTTGATCATCCTCTAAAAACTTCTCTATATTTCTTCTATTAGGTCTTTACCTAATCACTATCTTGAATTTAATGATCCAAGTCATCAATCTAATCTCAACACATTTTACATCTCCCAAGAAATCAACTGAGTCAGTTTGATCTTACAATTCCTTTGAATTTGATCTTTTATTGTCACTCAAAAATCACTGAATTTTGATACTTGGTCATCACTGAAATACCTAGTTGTTGTTTAAGCTTTCTACCTTGACATCAACTTACTTGCTTGGTTGATGCTAATACTCGATCAATACTGGATTTCCTCAACACTAACTATGGCTCAGTTGACACTAGCATTACTCAACACTCCTTAGTAATTTTCCCTTTTTCTCAACATATCTTAGCTTTCTTGACATAAGAAATTACTTTTCTTTTTCAAAGTCTATCTAATCAAATATCCATTGTAACTTCCTTTTCATAACTTCAACCTTTACTCTAGGTGCTAGAGTTATGAGTAACTCTCGAATCCTCTTCATCAATCAACTAGTTATGACATTTAGATTAGGTAACAATGTGTCGCATCCATAGATTTGACATCATTGAAAAAATAACAATTGATCCAATTGTAAGTTTCCAACAATTTCCCTCTTTGGCATTGATGGAAACATCACAAATATCCAAAGTACTAATAATTATCTTAATTACCATACAATCCAAAAGATTCCATTCCCATCAGTGACCACTATCCTTAGTTTGATTCTAATTCTCATCCATTCAAATTGTCAAACTCACTATGTTAGTTTTGTCTCTTTCATCAATATTCGATCTCTCCCTCTACTATCTTAGATTTTTTCATCTTATTTCTTAGTAATCTCTCCCTCTTTGAAAATAATTCCAAAGATGTTTAGGTAACTTAGCTTCAAATTCTTCATACATCTGTATTATGTATATTTTTCATGTTTAGCTGATATTTGTCATCTTACTATGACTAATCTTTGTATGTCGTACTAAAGTTATATACCTTAGGCATGTCCCAAAGTAGAGTTGTATTGCACCACTATGTAAAATATGATGTGTAGCACATGTGATGTAATGCACCTTGTCTTGTTGAGTGGCCTTAGGGGAATGACCCCTAATTTACCTCTAAGATATTCATGAGCATATTTGGGTAATGATTTTGTGAATATGTCAGCAGTTTGTTACTTTGTATTCACATATTCTAGCTTCACTTCTTTGTCTTGAACTAGTTCTCTCAAGTAGTGATACTTGATAGCAATATGTTTTATCTTAGTGTGCATTACTAGATTCTTTGAAATGTTAAAAGAACTTGTGTTATTACAATCAATAACTATTGGATCTTTAATCTTCTCTTTCATGCCTTTCAACAATTGCTTAATCCAATTTACATTTCAGTAGTTCATTGTAGCTATTACATACTCTACTTTAGTTGTTGATTGGGAAATACAATTATGTTTCTTTATTGTCTATGAAACCAATCTCTTTCCTAGAAAGAGTACATCTCCACTAGTTCTTTTCATCTCATCAATATTTCTTGCCTAATCTAAGTTGGTGAAAGCCTTAAGTTCAAATCTATCATTTCTTTTGTAGTATAATCTATAATCTTTTATACCATTTAGATATCTCATTATCCTTTTTACAGATATCTTGTGATTCTCTTTAGGATTTTCTGAAAATCTAGCAATAATCCCAACTTGTACTACAATATTTGTTTTTCTATGAACAACATATTGCAATTTTCCTATAATGGACCTTTATATGGTTTGGTTCACATCAATAGAATCATTAGTGTTAGATAGCTTATGTTATGTAGACATAGGTGTACTCACTAGTCTTTAATCTTCCATATCAAAAATCTTTAATATTTCTTTGATGTATTGATTTGTGAAATGAAAATACCAAACTTCATTTGGCACACTTGTAAACCAACAAAGAATTTGATCTCACCAAACATAGACATTTCAAATTGCTTTTTTCATTTCATCAACAAATGATTTATAGAACAATTATCTTCCTCCAAATATTATATCATCAACAAATATCTCAACTAATAGTATTTCATTATCCTTTCCATTCTTCAATTATAGATTAATGTTATCATTTGTTTTCTCAAAACCAATTTTCACTAAATAGTTATGTAACCTTTCATACCATGCTCTTGGTGCTTGTTTTAATCCATAAAGAGTTTTTTTTAGTTTACATACCATTTTCTTCTTGTCTGGATCTACAAATCCTTTAGTTTGTTTAATATATACTTCTTCCTCCAGTATACCATTCAGAAATATAGATTTGACATCTATCTGATATACCTTAAAGTTTCTATAATCTGAGTATGCAAGTAGAGTTTTGACTCCTTCAAGTCTAGCCACAGAAGAAAAATTATCTCCATAGTCAACTCCTTCTTCTTGTGCATAACCCTTGCATACCAATCTTGCTTTTTTTCTTGTCACTTCACCTTTTTCATTGAGATTCTTCCTAAAAACCCACTTTGTCCCAATATATTTTTGTCTTTAGATCTTGGTACTAAGCTCCAAGTATTGTTCTTCTTAATCTCGTCAATTTCTTTGTTCATAGAATGTGTCCAATCTTCATTATCTAAAGATTTTTTTATTGATTTAGGCTCAAACTCACATAATAATAATGTGTCACCTTTGACATTTATCATTTTCATAACACTCAATTCAGTATCTCCCATTATATAATCAAGTTTATCATGTCTTCTCACATATTTTGCTAATACAAGTATCTATTTTTTGGCTCTTCTTCAGGTTCATCTAGAAAAATAATCACAAGTTCATTTCCTCATTTTTGTTATGATTCTGGTTCATGTTCTAAATGCTCAAAAATTCACTATTTGATGGTTTGCAATACCTATCGGTGACTCGACATTTAAAATTTGTTGCTTGGCATTCACTCTTTGTTGTTTGGCAATTTATATTTCCATTTGATCATTTGTTGTTTGATTGGAGCTTGTAGCTTGACTTGTCTATTCAATTTGAGTGTTAGAAGCATAATCATCCACATAGATGAATGTAATATAGTCTTCAAGTTCTTTATTACATGAAGAATCACCTTTTTCTACAAATTCATCAATTCTCTCATTTGCACTTTCAACAACTATGTTAGTCTTAGAATTTAAACACTTATAAGTTTTTCTTTTTGTGGAATAACCTAGGAATATGCCATCATCACTTTTTGCATCAAGTTTTCTATCTCTATTATCTTTCAATATGTAACATTTACTTCCAAATATTTTAAAATACTTAACATTGGGAGCTTAACCATACCATAGTTCATAAGGTCTAGCATTTGTGCCCTTTTTTGACTTGAACTCTATTCACAATATAGACAATAGTGCTAGCTACTTCTGGCCAATATTTCTGTGATGTGCATATCTCTATCATTAGTGTTCTAGCATAGTCCATAATTCATCTATTCCTCCTTTCATATATCCCATACTAATGAGGGGTCCTTGCTGATGATATCTTTCTTTTGATTCTTGTGTCATTTCAAGATGCTTTGAACTCATGTGAGATGAATTCACCACCTCTATCAAATCTCAAACACTTCAAACTCTTCCTTGTTTCCTTTTCAACTCTAGCTAAATACCACTTGAACAACTAAAAGGTGTTCAATTTAACTTTAATAAATATTATAGTCATATTTATAGAGTAGTCATCCACAATAGCTTTTAACATCAATGGGTCCACATAGGTTAGTATGAAAATTGCAAAATATCACTAGTAGTATATATTTTACTATTAAAACTAGACTTGGTCATTTTTCCCATTGACATTTTTTACACATAGCATTGTTAAGCTTCTTTAGTTTAGGCAATCCTCTTACTTTCTTCATCTTACTGATATTCACCAAATTGTCAAAATTCAAATGACGTAATCTTTTGTGTCATAACTAAACATCTTCTTGTTGTGCAAACATACTTGTCTCTTCTAATAGGTCTAGATAGAACAAGTTACATCTTATCTTCTCACCAGTCCTAATTAGCTTACCATCACCATCATGTATCTTGGTCTTCCTATTATGAAATTCAACTCTGTAACCTAATTTGTTTAACTTTGAAACACTCCACAAATTGTAATTAAGTCCTTCAACCTAGTAAAAAATTTCAATGTTATTTTGTTAGTCAGTTGAATAGTGCCTTTACCTTTTATAACACATGGAATATCATTACCAAATTTAATACATCCTCCATTGCATGGCCTAATATCTTCAAATTTGTTTTAATCACCAGTCATATGATTGAAACATCCACTATCAATTATCCATCTATCACTTTTTTTCACATAAGAAATTAATGCAATTTTCTCATCTTCATCAAAATCTTCTTTCATGGAAACATAGACAACTTCATCATCATTACTCTTAGATTCATTATCAGTCTTTTTTTCAGCTATAGAACTAGATTTATTACCTTTTTCATTCTTGATTCTTCTATAGTCTTTGTGATCTCTTCTTCCTTTGTACTTTTTTCTTCTTCTTTTCATGCTTATCTTCTCTGTCAGGACATCTAGCAACAATATGACCAACTTTTTTGTATGATAAAACAATTGATAGGTAATTTCTCTTTGTATTTACCTCTTCCTCTTCCAAAAAATTTTGCAATGAGGGCTTCAAGTTCACCAATATCATCAGTAGAACTATTACTTTCACTCTTCACATATTTTCCTTTCTTCTTAGTAAGAGTTAGTTGTGACTTGAAAAAGATTCAATGGTAGCGCGTGTGTAGTTATCAAAATTAGACATCTCAAAAGTAGTAAGTCTACCAACTATATATGCTACTTTAGTATGTTAGAAACACTAAATTAAAGCAATAAAAAAGAATTTGCATACTAATTTAACATAACTTCATGAGAGAAAAAGTGAAGTCCTCAAATGAGAATATGAGCCATGGATAGGCTCTCTCAATGAGGATGATCACTTGATGTAGAGGTGTGTCTAATAGCTAAGATGGCTTGATTATGTATGTATGCTCAAATGCTCAAATGGGCTTCAATGGAGGATTTTTGATAGATTTTGGTGAATGGATTTGATGTAAAAAATGGCTTCTCAAAATTGCATTATGGCTTTACTTTCTAAATTGTGTTAAAATGGCTTGGGAGAGGATTCCTTAAATAGGCAAAGGGCTTGAGGGATCAAGGGCTCGGATGCAAGGATGGGAGAAAGCTTATGAAAGGTTTAGATTGAATGAGAGGAGAGCACATGGATTGTACTTCCTTACAGCCAATCAGGGAGCGACACATGTCATAGGGTCATTGGTTAGAGCAAGAGGGGTTGAGGGGTCAACAAAAGAGGCTCAAAGCTCATAAAGACCCTCATAATGGCTTGTAAGAGCAATGAATGGGCTTGTAAGAGTCATTTATGGCTTTGTGGGTTTCATAAAGTTTTATGGTTGAGATATTTGTGAGAGAGTTGAGATATTTTGACTTGGGTTGGATTAAGAAAGTCTTAAGCTTGACTTAGGAATGTGCAAATGATTAAGGTTTGGATTAGGCTTAAGTTAAGATTAGATTAGGCTTGTTAGAGATGGGCAAGTGGATGGCATTTAATGAGGGTGGGTGAAGGAGGAGATATTTGTTGGCTTTGGCTTGGGTTAGCAAGTCTTAACCCATATTTAGAGAATGTGACAAGGTTAGGGGGGGGATTAGGATTAGGGTCAAAGATAAGGATTGACATCTTTTAGAAGAGTCTAGGCTTTGGATGAGGATGAAGACTTTCTAGAAGAGTCTAGAACTTCCTAGGATGAGGATAAATAAGGTTTTTAGGAAATAAATAAAGTTTTATTTATTTCAAGGGTTTGGGTTGAGGAGATATTTATTAAAATATTTTTAATAAATATGAGGATTAATATTTAATCTTAATTAAATATTTTGAGTTGGGATTAGGGGTAGGAAATGATGGGATTAGCCTTTAATGGAAATTAAAGAAGGATTAGAAGATTTTGGAAGAGGTTAGTGGTCATAAGGAAATTGGCCAAGTTTTGGGCAAAAAATAAATTAATTATTTATTTTGGGATTTTTGGTCAATTTATTAATTAAATAATTAATAAATAAGGAAATAATGTTTAAATAAGATTTAAACATTTTTGGGAAGGATTCTTTAATTAAATATTTTTAATTAAGATAAAGGGATTTAATGGCATAAAAATTAATTAATTAATTAATTAATTAATGATGATGTCATCAGGGACTTTTTCAAAAAATAAAAATACTTTATTTTCTAAAAGATTTTTTAGGTGTTTATATTTTGCCCCTCTTTGACATAGTGTTGAAACAACACTATTTCAAAGAAGTTCAGATATAAACGACATGGAGATGACTTTATGGAGCAACATAGTTGCCCCAGTCTTGGATAAGAAGGAGAGACTAGACTATGAGATGCCCCCTCAAAAAGGTGGCGAGGAGAGAAAATGAGGCATCCAATAAAAAAAAATCTCCATCATAAAATTTTAACAAAAAAAAATAGATGCATGCACTTAAAAGGGCGTCATACAATTTATTTATTTTTCATAAAATAATTGATTGTCTCAAAATTTGTGCCCAAGGACTTACAATCTTGGTTAAAATGTTTTTGCCTTAGATTTCAACAGTGTCAAAATTGAACAAATTTTATTCTGGGAATAATATTTTTGAATGATTTTCATTCAATGGTGATCTCAGTTTGGAATGATCTGCATTCAATGGTGATGTCAGTTTGGACTCAAAGTGCTCTGAAAAATACCCCCCAAATCCATTACAAAAACACCCCTAAAAACTGAAACCCTCTAAAAGAGAAAATGTAGATCTAAAAAATCATGTCAAACCTCTCATGAATAGAATTGGGCCATGAAGATTTGGAGCTCTGATACCATGTTGAAGTTGATGAAAGCTCAACCCCATAGCTCCTAAGAATCACCTACATGCAAAAACCTATCATAGAAAGAGATGAGCAAAAGCTATGAAAGCTGGAATTCCTAGATTCATAGATGAGAAATTCTTGATGAAAAAAAGAGAAAATATTATTAACCAAAAGTGAATGAGTCAAGTAGATTTACAATTACCATCCTTATAATAGGAAAATGGTAAAACCTAAAAGGTAGAAACCCTAAAGGGAAATATCCTAGGTTCCATGATAATAATCAATAAAAAAATTAATTATTATATGCCTAAAGTTTAGCTTAAGTAAACTAGAGATAATAAGTGATTTAATAATTAAATTAAAATGATTTAATTAATTAGAAAATATCTTATTACTCTAAAAAAAAATGATCACTTATTTTGATGGTTTGATTAGAGGATGCTGGTGTTTAGAATTATGTGTTCATAATTTGGATATTTCTTCTTTCATGTGAATTATCTCTAATATTTTTTTAGTATCTTTATATGAGCATATATGGGTGCACACATATATGCATATATATAAATATACATATTGGCATAATTGATATTTTTAATTATTTAAGTATGTTGTAAATTTTATTTGAGTAATTAATTAATACACTTAGATAAAAAAGAGAAATTTAATAGAATATAAAAATAACAAAATTAAAAGGGGTAATATTTTTTAAAAAAAATAATAATTAAAAATATTTTAAAAGAGGACTAAATTCCCTAACATGCAAAGGATGTTTATAACATGCATTCAAGAGAAAAAGGTATAAGTAATATGACTTACCGATGTGGCTAAATATGAGACCAAAACATAAATACAATAATGGATATTTAAAAAAAGGTCTATAAAGCACTAGAGAGGGTAATTACATCATTTTGAACCATTTATCCATTATATACCCCTAAAATAGCCTTAATATACCTCTAATATGACTAAACAACTTGTAAAATAGTTGTTAATTACATAAACTAAGCCAATTTCATACTTTAGAATTATTTTTATTTAGATGGGTGGTGTCTTTTCACCTAAAGGGTTATGAAAGCTATTGAAGCACATATATATGTGGTGAAAAATTTAAATATGAACATGGAATATGACAGAAAGGTAGAGGAGAGATTCGTCATACTTCTCATGGATATTTTTATGGAGAAAAATTAATGATATGTGAAGGAGAGTTTATGAGTACAATTCTTTAAGAATTTGTATGTTTCATTTCAATTATGGAGAGATTCATATATTATACTTTCAAGGGTTGAGAGAGGGATTTATTATTGGAGAATTACTTCTTCTTCCATGGAGATTTGTGAAAGTGGAGATAGTTTGTGGTCTACCTCAATATAGGTATGTGATAATCATGCTCAAGGCCTTACTTAGAAAAAGTTTATTCAATCTAAGGATTACTTCTCTCACCATGAGGTTTATTTAATTTGTCAACCTAGGGATGTATACTTGAAATAGTTATCACGATATGTGCACTAGGTTTCTTAAGGAGTCATTATGCTTATGTTGTAGGAAAGTAAAATGCATACAAAGAACCTACACTAGTCTTGTAGGAAAGTAACACACTTAACTCTTTGCTGAAATGAATGTTGGAAATAAAACTCTATGCTAACCTATATTTCAACTCATACCATCCACTATAACTACTCCCGTAGATGTTATAGGAACATTCACAAAGTATGACGCTATAGGAAGAAACTTATAACTTCTATCTAAAATACTAGAAATGCTGAAAGTAAATCTACACTACTCTAATTTAATCCACCTCCTAAGTGGGCCTTCTTGATTGGCTTCTATTAATCTACTAACATAGAATGTAAACCAAGAATTACTTCATTATATTTCAAAACTCCTTACATAAGATCAACACATAAAACTATAAAACAACTTACTACAAGAGTCAACAATGTTTCCCATAAACTTTTCTCCACCTCCAAAACTATTGATCCAATCCCTATAAATAGAGGGTCAAAACTTATTCTAAAATAAGAAAGAAAACAAAATGACTAAAAGTCTGCCAGAGAAGAAAAAGGAAATATAACAACTTGTGGTATAAGTAATAAAGTTTGGGTAACCAATTCAACACAATAGTAAATGCAGAGGGAATATAGCAACACTTCATCCCTATGTTCCTAGAATAATAGATCCTCCTTTGTAGCAGTCATGCCTCCTGGTGCCATCATGATTCCTCTATTGTAGTTGGACCTTGACGCTCCTCCTTGAATGTTGTTGACCATTCTCTAGCTTCTCCCTTTCCCAACAAGTTAGTTTTGATGTAGAAATATTCATGCAAATAAACATAATCAAATTAAATCCAAATATTAGAACTCACAGTCTAATGGTTATATAAAATATTGCATTATATGTATAATATTGGAAAAATATGACATAACTATCTACCCATGGGTTAACAGTTCTTATCTAGACTTTATCATAAGTTTAGCTAGTTATAAGTTCACAAATGTCCTGGCAATATTTTAAAAAAAGTATTAAAATTAACATAAAATAGAGGCAATAATTGGCCTCATCATCTACCCCCTAGTAAGTTAAATGCTTGTCCTCAAGCATTGTATTTTTTGGCCATTGATCGAAAGTCTCCAACCTCAGTCTGCCCTTGCTTATTACTCTTGAAAGTGTAGTAAAATCATCTTGTTCTCCTCTAGAAATCCCTTCTATGATCCTCCTACAACCTATCAAGTCATTTAGATTTTATGTCATACAGTGGCCAAAGGAACATAGGTGGTTGCATCGTTAATGGACACCAAAGTTCTAGTCTAGTTTGCCTTCCCAACTGCATCTATTTTGGTGCTTGGTGAAGGGTTGCCTCTAGGTTAATAGGGTTGTGTGGTTCTAACCTTCTAACTCCCTCATAGAGTCTAACCCATTTACTTTTGCCACTATACATGGCTCTTTGAAAGAAAAAGTAAGGCATGTTATCATATTTTGCATATACTTTTGTTTTGGCCTTAAAGATTTATTTTCTTATTTCCTTGTGAACATCTTTGTAGGTCAACCTATGTTAGGATTAAACCATAGACATAAATACCAATTACATACAAATATAAACAATACTAGAAAATAATAGATCACATATTAAAGAACACAAAACACCAAGATTTAACGTGGTTCACCCAAACCCTAGGCTACATCCACTAAATAGAAAGTCCAATATTATTATGATTCAGTGATTACAACCTGATTACAATCTGTAATCCCTTACAAATTAATACCACCATAAGAACCAATTTTTGCATCACATCTTATCAAACAATCCCTAACCCTTAGCCCTTTTATAAAAGTATTTTTTCCACGTTAGGGTTAAAACTAGTTACAACATGTCAGCCATAAATTGGCAAATATAAGCAATAGCCAATTGGTGAATAATAGCCCAAAATTTTGTACCATTATCAAATGGTGAATAGTAGCCCAAAATTTTGTCCCATTGGTGAATAGTACTTCCTTGTTTAGTCACCACAAACTAGCAACCAAAACCAATCCCTAAGGATTTCATCTTGTTTATTGCTTTCTACTCTTAATGGCAGGAATTTTGTTCTTTCTATCTCTGTAATTATTTGATTGTCTATCATAATTGGCCTCATTATGCATCCAAGACATTAAGGCCCTGAGGTGTATATTCCCTATATAAAGTAGAGGGTCCCATTGAGTTTCTGTAGGGATAATGAAATTATGCACATACAATTCACAAAGTAAATTTTGCCTCCATGATGGAAGAGTTTGGTACAAACCATAGAATTCCTAAGCTAACCAAAATTTTGTATTTATATCTTTGAGGTTCATCATCAATTAGAATAAGAGGAATTTTTCTTTTAAATAGATGGCATAAATCCTAGGTGGCAGCCTATAAGTAATTATTTGGTCAGCCAATTTTAGGGTGTGATCCATATTTTACTTTTGTTTCACCAATTGCTCTTTTAATTCTACAATTTCTTCAATTTGGTCTGCTATTACCTTCTTCATCTTCCTTTTCTCTTCTTCCCATAGGGCTTTTGTTAACACATGTTTATTATATAACTGAAAAAGAAGCATTTGTAAGGTAATCAGGCCACTTTCCTCTTCCTAGTTATTTTTCTTCCTCTGTTCCCTCTATGATAATTCCAAGAGGCTTATAAACCATGTTTACCTATAGGGAACTAGAGAAATTTTTGAATAGGCTAACTAGTATATTATTGGGTCTTCTTCTTCTTTATGGTGTGGGGTATCTTGTTGGCCTACTCGGGGATCATTTTGGCTTTCATTCATCTTAGCCTAACATTCCTAATCAGGGTTTTGAGGAATGTTTAGAATTTTAATTTGATTAGGGAATCATTTGGGATAACTTGTACTAGATATTCTTCATTAGATTGTTTGGGTGAAGTGGATTAGGTTTCTGAGGACACTTTAGGAATTTTCCCTCTCATTCTATGGCTTCTTTGCACATGGGTTTCTTCAAGCACCACAATCTTTTTCTTGCTAACCCTTTTTAGTGTCTCTACTATAGGAGTAGCTACTACAAGAACCAACTTCATTATCCTTTATTTTGTGACTGTAGGGTTTCATTTTTCTACTCTCAGAACCAAAGTTTCTTCTTGTAACTTTTGTTTTCTCTTTACTAGGGTAGAAGTAGGCACATTACTCATTTGAGCAGGTAAAGGCACATTTTATTGTACATTTTCAGTTTTCACACCTTGGGTGCCTTGCTCGATAACTGTGTCAATGAGGACTACATTATCTTGGTTGGGTTGTGCATTAGGGGCAATCTGAGGCTATTGTAGATGCTTAAAATCATCTTGAAAGACTATATTAATTTATTAATATTTCCTGTGACATTGTAATTAATTATTAATTAATTACTTATATTGCTCACACTCTTCTATTTATTTAATTAAATGAGTTCATTCTCCTAAGTATTTAAATTTAATTTAAATACTCCTAGCCTTAATGTGTTAAATTAATTTAACACATGATCCTCCATCATCCCCTTTTTAAAATAAATTTTGATTATTTAATCCTCACATCCTATTAATTCCTCTAAACCCATGATTAAATTAAATTTCATTTAATTTAATCTTAAGCCTAACCTAGAGCCTAGCCTATAACCATCATTTTCATCCTCTTAAGCCTACTTCTTCTCTAATCCCACTTAATCATTCCTAATCATATCCCTAATCCCCCTCATTAGCCTAAGAGTGTGCTCACACATGTGTGAGATGGCATGACTACACACTCCCCTTTGCACTCTTGTCTCTGACTCTTCTTCTCAAGTTTGCTCGCACATGCGTGAGCAAACTTTGAATTCTTGACCATTTGCATGGCTTGCATGTCACCTTATGTGGAATCTACATGGATGCCACCTCACCAAGCCCTCTCTTGAGCCTATAAATAGAGGCCTTGTCTCAAGCATTTGCATCTTCCATTATTGCATTGTTACCATGTCATTTTGAGTCTTGAGTTTTCATGCTAGGGTTTTTATTGTAGTTTGAATTTTCATAGAGATTTATAGGTGAATACTAACCATTTGGTAGCTGGTTTAGCTTTGCATTTACATTATTAGTCTAGTTTACATGCATTTTCTCATCTCCATTTCATTTTCATCTTAGTTTAGCTTGCATATCTAGTTAGTTTCTTTGTTGCATTTCATATTTTCACTATTAAATGATTTCAAGTATGATTGTCTCCATAGACATTTCTTGAAGTATTCTTCATTTCATGTAGTTTAGGGTCATATTGCATCTTCACTCACATTTTCACATTCACTAAAGAGACTCATCATTTTGTTGTGTTTGGGAGAGCACACCAAACATACCCCCCATCTTAACACACCAACAAGGCCTCTTATGGGTGCCTTTGTTGAGCTGTAGAGGTGGCTGGAAGATTGGTTTTGTTGGCTACTTAGAGTTGCAAAACTCAAGAAAGCATTAGTTTAGTTTTCCTTCATTTTGATGAATTCTTGTTATATGTTTTGATTTGAACTTATGTTTGCTTGTTGATTCATGCTCCCAATAGGTTAGTTCTTCTAGCACATGGTTGCAAGGTTTTATGCTAGACAAATTCTAACCATGACATAGAATAGACATCCCTAAGAGATCTTTCTATGAGCAATTTAAATAGGGCATGGTGAGTAATCGAATTGTCCTTTCCTTTTTGGGTTTCCTTAGCACTAATGCATAACATGTTGTATAAGAAATTGGGGATATTTACTAGAAAAATATGCCTTACATAACTAAGTAACTTAAAATGATGTGCATGAAAATTAGAAAATCTTCCTTCATAGGTAAAATAACTGATAATATGCATGGCCAACTCATTGTACAGCACCAAAAGAGGCATTCTTTTTCATCCCTTCTTAGTAATATCCAATGGACGGTCACTTGGTAGGAAAAATTGAGCCCTAGCTAATCTAGCATCATGCACACTGGGGTAGTGTTCTCCTACTACCAGCAAACTAGTTACTTCAGCTATTTGTTCCTCTGTGGCAATAACTATCAATCCCCATACTATTACTTCACCTTCCTCAAATGTATGTATAAATTTAGTAGTTGCTTCTTCATCAAACCCCATTAGTTTCAAGAAATATCCTAGCCAACCATATGCATTAAATCTTTTGATTGCTTCTATCTCATAAAGTAAAACACTATATTTTACTAGTTCACATCACTGTAACTGTCCTCCCATTTGTGCTTACTAATTTCAACCTCTACTCTATTTACAACTATTACCTTCTTCCCTTCTATGAATTTTAGACTCTTTTTTCTTAAAAAACTATAGACCCTTTTCACATTCTTTTTTGTGAATTTATGTCATGAACAATAATAATGTGGTTTTAATGAGAATAAATCATAGATATGCGAGAATCACTTCAAAATTTAATTTGGGTCACATCTTAGTCTGACAATGAGGGATTATTTGAGAACAAACGTACGACACTTGAAACTTGCATACTATGGAAATTGAATTTTAATCAAACAAAGAGATAGTATAGTTTTGAGGATCTTTGATTAATAAATAGAAAATTCATTGGGAATTAGTAACCTTCCCTACCCACTACAAAACATGGACAAGTTTCCTCACTTGTCATACTTGGCATGAGGTATAGAACTGGCATAATGTTGCAACAATATATTTAATGCAATAATAGGTATAACTAATGAAATCTATGTGCTAAAAATAAATAAAATTTGAAAAGCTTATACTTATCAGTTTGATCATTGCATGTGCCAGATAAAGGTGGTGAGAGTCAAAGAACTATAGTGATAGCATACATCAATAGACTTTCTATATTATTAAAAGCATAGAAAAATGATTCCATGGAAGTTGGGTGGGTAGTAGAGAAAGAAATGAGATGAGTTGAAAAAGAAAAATTTAGAAAGTGACTGGAGATTTTGAACTTTATGGAAACATAAAGTTTTAATTATGGACATGCTCAAAGGAATTCTTATTAAAGAGCTACAGGCAAAAGATTGGCACCTTCTACTACAGGAAGTCTCACCTATTGTGCATTTAAAATTAGCTATTGAAATTTTTGCAAGAAGTTTTCTTTTGTTTGGGGCTATTTATGCAACTTTAGCCAATGTCCATTGACTAATAACTTGAAGTGTACTAAATCAATTGTGGTTAACTGGATGTCTCCATTTGCAAATACATGGCTTATTTTATAGGGACCCAACCATCATGTCTATAACTTGCCTGACATGTCTTTAAATCTAGAATAATAAAGTAATGCCCAATCTCCAATTTGAAATTTTTTATTCTTAATGTGGGAATCATGTCATTTTTTCCTTTTCTTATGTATGATTTTTGTGCATTCCAAGGAAAAATTGCACATTTCATCCAAAGAATTAAGATGTAGTAAGTGCTCTGTCTGTGTTGTAGGAAGATCATATTTAACTCCAGTGTTGTTCTTAAAGTTTTGTGTTCAAATTCATTGGGTACCATTGCTGCTTTTCCATACAATAGTTCAAATGATGTGAATCCTATGGTGGTCTTCCATGTTGTTCAGTATGCCCAAATAGCTTCTGGTAGTCTATTGCTCCAATCTCTATGGTGCAAATGAACTATCTTTCTCAAGATGGCTTCTATCTCCCAATTTTTAACTTCTACTTGTCCATTAGTTTGAGTATGATAGGGGCTTGATTTTTGATATCTGAGATTATATTCCTTCATGAGTTCTATGATCAAATTTGCAATTAATTGAGTACCTTGGTCAGTAACAAGTTCTCTGGGTATACCATATTGAGTAAAGATTTCTTCATATAGAAATTCAAAAAATTTATGGTCACAAGTATGTTTCATGGCTTTAACATTGACCCATTTTATCAGGTAGTCAGTGCATACAAGGATATATGATTTCCAATTGGATGGGGGATCTATTGGATCAATGAATTCCATGCCCCATTTGTCAAATGGTGTTAACACCATCTATGGATTGAGAGGCATTTCATCTATTCTTGTTGGTTGACCCATCCTTTGATATTTATCACACTTTAGTGTATAATTGGTTGCATCTTTATGAAGTGTAGGCCAATAGTAACCAGTTGTTAAAATCTTCAATGTTGTTCTTTTTGCTACAAAGTGCCCCCACATGGTTCATTATGGCATGCATGTAGAATGTCATATGTCTCATCTTCTCATACACATCTCCTCACAACTTGATTAGGTCTAATGTAAAATAGTGTGTTATCAATCCAAAAGAAATGGAAGCTTTTCTCTACGAGAAATTGCTTATCCTTGTATGAGAAATGTGTTGGCATTTTATTAGCTACAATGTAATTAGCTATGTCTACATACAATGGGGTTTGGATAGTAATGTGACGTAGATGCTCATCTAGAAATGTATCATCTATCAAAGTGGTATCTTCTTAATCATGGTGGATTTTTGATAGATAATCAACTACCACATTCACTTTCCCAAGTTTGTCAATGACTGTGATATCAAATTCCCTCAAAAGAAGTAGCCATCTTGCTAACCTACCTGTAATGGTAGGTTTGTTCATGATATACTTAATGTTTCATGGTTAGTATGAAAAAATATGGGATAACCAATTATATAATGCTAGAATTTGTTTAGAGCATAAACTACTGCTAACAATTCTTTTTCAGTCACTATATAGTTTAACTGTAGTCCATGAAGACTCTTATTGATATAGTAGATTGCATTTTCAAGATGTTGAGATTTTTTTCCTTGGACTACACCTATGGCATAGTTAGAAGCATCTGTATGTATTTGAAAGTGAAAAGTCTAATCAAGACCCCTAAGTATTGGTGCAGATGTCAACAATGACTTGAACTGCCATAAGGAGTCATCACATTCCTTTGTCTAGGAAAATTCAGCCTCTTTAGTAATCAAAGTATATAGAGGATTAGCTATCTAACTAAATTTTTTGATAAAACTCCTATAATGCCAACATGTCCTAGGAAATATCTAACTTATTTTTTCTTTGTGGGAGTAGGGAGTGTGAGAATTACCTCTACTTTCATAGGGTCTACCTAGATTCTAGCTTCAAAGATAAAATGTCCCAAAACCACACCTTCCTACATTATTATAAATCATTTCTCACTATTAAGAGATAGGTTGTGTTCTCCAAATCAAATTAGTACTTTCTCCAAGTTCTCCAAGGCTTCCTCAAATGTTACACCAAATGTAGTGAAGTCATCCATGTATATTTCCATGCAATCATGTGATATGTTAGAAAAAATATTGATTATAGCTCTCTGGAAAGTAGTAGGTGCATTGCATAAGACAAATAGTAATATAGAATGAGCATACGTACCCAAAGGACATGTAAATGTGGTCTTCTCTTGATCTTTTGGAGCAATACTTATCTAATTATATCCATTGTATCCATACAAAAATGAGAAGCATTTCTTTCTAGCCAAAGTATCCAAAACTTGATCAATAAAGGGTAAAGGAAAGTGATCCTTCTTTGTGGCATTATTTAATTCTCTATAATTTACACATATCTACCACTTTCTTCCTTTATTAGGTACAATAACTAATGGTGATACCCATTTGTTGTCAGAGATTGGATAGATGAATCTAACATTCAAAAACTTTTGTAACCCAATCTTAACTATTTTGTGCAATGTTGGATTTATTCTCCTCTGAGGCTGATGGAGTGGCACACTTCCATCATTGATGTAGATCTTAAGGGTGTAGATTTTAGGGCTTAGTCCTATAATATCCTTATAATCCCAAGAAAATGCTTTTTCATGTTGATTGAGGATCTTGGTTAACAATTCCAATTGTGATAGGGACAACTTGTTGTTTACATGGAGATTATGACTAGGAGAAAGTTCCACGGTAGTTGTTAATTCTATCATTGACACTTTCAATACTCTACTAGTAACTATGTCACTTGGCAATAATTGGTTAATTATCTTTGAGCTTGCTAGCTAAACACAATCTTCATAGGTACATAGCTTTAAGACAAAACTTTCAACAATATCTCTAGCCACAATACACTCATTGGTAAGAATACTCTGTACTACATCATCTTCCTGTTGACGTATCAATCAAGTTTTTTATTAGTGACATGCACTTATTTAGATTGTATATATTTACCAAGCTCAATGTAAAATTCTCAATGTTTTCCATGTAATTTAGTTCACCGAGTTCTATAGTTTCTACCAAGTCCTTTGGACACATCTTAGTGGTTACCAAGTAGATTCAGTTAATGCAAAGACTAGCAGTGTAAACTGTACATTTCAGTGATGCCAAGTTTATCAGTGGTTATTAAGTATTGAAATGTTCATTGAGTTCACATTGTATGTGATGAGAGTCTAGTGTTAACCAAGCTTCCCAATGTTAACCAGGAGATTCATTTTATAGCGAGCTCAAGGTGAGAATGTTTACTAAGTCATATAGTATAAATCAAGAGACTTAGTTTATATGATGAGTTTCATAATATCTATTGAGTCACCAATGGAGACCAAGTTTAAGACTACTTAGAAGTGATCAGTATGGACTGAGCTTCTACATCTATTGGATGCACGATGATTTTGAGTATTGACAGTGGATGCCAAGTATTGGAATCTCATCGATTCAGTCTTTAGAACTTGAATTTCTTTATGTGAGCTGACTTTGTAACATTTGTGGTAACTTGTATGATGGCTGACTTTGTAATTTGTATAATTGGATTTATATATATGTAATGCATTGTTTCATATCCAAGAATGTAATGTATGTGAAAATATGAAGATGTGAATGTGAACTACATCAGAGAAAAGTAGAAGAAGTGAATTGTAAAGGCCATTGCAACATAAGGAGTAGCAAAGACATATATATCATAGAAAGGTGATTAGTGCACAAAGGAATCTCATTCAACAAACTAAGTTGTAGATCAAATATCTACTATTGCTTCATCCTAATAGGTGGATTAGTCAAAATTCTTTCACAAGGTAGGACTAACAGTCTTTTGTAAATCTCTTTACCAAGTGCATACAATTGTATGTTTGTAAATCCTTTCACAAGGTGGACCTAGTAGCACTTATTGCTCCTAATAGGGTACATCATTAGAAATAATCAATGTAAGCTTTAAAAAACTAACTTTATTCTATAGTACTAAAGTTGTGGGTATCATCCCCACCCTAGTTTTACTTTCTATTTGGAAGATTTTTGTGTCACCAAATCTTTGTGTCTCAATGTTATGAATGCTTTTAGTTTCTTATGCATGCAATTAGATCAGAATTTATATGATGGATTAAATGCTAATTAAATGGTTGAAATTGTTAGTTACTGATTCACCCCTCCCCTCTTAGTAACTTAGCTTAGTCTTAAATATTTTCAACAATTGGTATCAGAGCTTTTTGGTTCTCAAGGAGAAAGGTTAACAACTTCAGTAAAGATCAAGGCCATGGAGATATTTAGACTTGAAAAAGCCATTGACAATGAAAAGTTGGATTTAGAAATGGCCATTGCCTAACTCAAGAAATCAAAAGACCAACTCTCTTAATCCCTAAAAAGAAGAAAAGAACTTGCAATTCAAATGAATGATCAATTCTACATTGAAGAAACAATTGAAGGCCTTCATTCAATTAATTCAAATGAAGCCAGTGAAGCAATCAAAGAACTCCTAGAAAAGAATGGTTACTTGCAAGAAGAAGTAAGAAAGCTTAGAAGAGAACAAGAAATTTAGTCAGTAAATTTATGTGAAGTCTTGGAGTAGAGAAAAGAGATAAAAGAAGAGATCGATGGAAGGAATAATGAAATCTAGAACTAACCCCTTTGGCAAGCAGACCTTATTGATCAGCTCTCCAATGCAAATGTAGAAATCATGAGCCTAAGATTTGAAAATGAAAGAATGAGGAATTATCTAAATTCTAAAAGGAAAATCAATGAAAGAATGAGAAATGATCTAAAACCTGAAAGACAAAATCAATGAAAGATTGAGGAATGATATAAATTTTGAAAGGTAAATCAATGAAAGAATGATGAAATCTCAAGCAAACATGAATCAATTGAATGAGAAAATCCTCTATGGGCAAAAAGGAAAATCAAGAATTGGATATACAGAAGAAGGAGAATCATCCAAGCAAGGAGCTCAAAAGAACCAAAGACCTACTTGCAATCATTGTGGTAAGATAGGTCATACATCAAACAAGTGCTAGAGTAATGGAAAAGCAAGAGGTTAAAAGCACATACATATGTCACCTTTTATAAAGAAGCGAGATATTAGAATGTGACAGTTCAATATTAAAGACAAAAAAATGGTATTTGTGTTTAAAATATGGAGATGATGTAAACTGATAAAATGTGTAGAATTGGATGAATTTTATGCCTATAATTTTTTATAATTTTTTTGAGTAAGAATTTATTCATTTTATTTTATTTTGAAGTCCCTTTTTTAACTATAAACAATATAGGGTGTAGTTCTCATCAAACGAGTATATGCAAATCATCTTTTTTTTATTTGAAAATATCTTATAGAGGACATGTATAGGTAGTGAAAAAAAAAAGAAATAATTATTTTTGATGTATATTTTCTCTGTTATAAGTACTCAAGTTTGACCTTATCAGAATCCAACAATTTTTTCCTCCCATCAAAACTTCACTATCAAATCTATACCTTCTTGAAAAAAAATTACATATTTGTGAAGAGGATTCTCTCCTCTAGAGATAAATATAAATTTTTAATTTGTTTGATATGATTTACTATATTTTTTTCTTTTTTGAGGGAGCATCTTTTGAAATGTTAAAATATTGACTTATAATATTTGGAAATTATAACATATTACAACTAATCAAAACACTTAAAAAATTATATAATGATGATATTAAATCTAAGATCTATAAAAGGGTATTTTTAATTTTTGAAAAAAATTGAGTTTTGATAGAGAAATGAGATTTGTCCAAAATAGATTTTGGTATCATAAACGGTGACATAGATCTGTGCTTTTACCCAATATTCAATGCAAAATGCTACAATTGCAATCGGCATGGTCATAAAGCTAATGAATACAAAGAGAAACCAAAATTTGAAGGCAAATGTCACAAATGCAAGAAACATGGACACAAGTCATCAGAATGCAAAACCAAGGTATTGAATCTAGAAAAGAAAATTGTGAAAGTAATATTTGGATGAGACTACAACACTTGGTGTAGATGTCATTACTGTAGAGAATTTGGACACATCGGTATGAATTGTGTTAACTATCATATGAGTAAATGAGATTCTACCAAAATATGTTTCATTTGTACAGAGCTTGCTCATCTTGCAAAGAATTGCATGAATATTGATAGAATTGAAGATGAAAAGAAGGCAAAAGTTGATAACATCTAAAAGCAAATGAGACAATAGTGGGTTCCTAAGTCTATCGAGGATACATATCCAAGCAATGATGGTCAAGTCACTCAAGAAATGGGTGACTCTACCATTTCCAATTAAGTTCTCAAGGGAGAACTAGAACTAAGCTATCAAAGAAGACTTCCAAAACAATTCCAAATTGAAAGATGATAAAGATCCAAATCTGTATTCAAGATACAAAGGGATCATTGAGTGAGACTGGTATCAATTATTACCAAGTTACCTTTTCTACCAAGTGAGGTTAGGTTGTAGACTTTACCGAGCAAGCTGGTTGGGAGTAATAAAGATACCTATGGTTAGCAAGTCACAAAGACTTTGTCAAGTGTTCAATGCCAAGTAGTAAATGATAGTCTATCAACATATCTACTTTTATACCTAGCATTAATGATGAAATTTCAACAAAAGGAATGGAATCAAAATCATTTCTTACCATGAAATTTTTAGTGCTATTGCAAAGAGTGATTTGCAATGCAATCAAAGTGATTTGAGAAAATTTCCAGCAAGAGTTTTTTGAATTCTCTCAAACCCTACTGAGTGAAAATGGCATCTAGCAGTAGCAAGGTTAAGTGAGGATCTAACATGTTGGTTTGTGGAGTTGAGTGGAAGGCACCAGATTTCAAGCTCACTCTTATAGTTGCTAAAACCCTAGATCCAAGTGGTGTGCAATCCCAAATTCCTGCCAAGGTACTTCTTCTCAATGATATTTGCACTCACTGCAAATGTGTTATCCAAGAAATTGGTATAGTAGAAATGGATGATGCCCTAGGTCAATTATGTGTGAATGGAGTCCTAAAAATTGAGCATCAACATCTGGAAAACAAAGGGTTGACACACATCCCTCACATGCCTTGAGAATTTCAAATCAAATGGATTAGGTTTATTCTTAGCCGAGTGAATAATGGGTAGCTATGGCTAGAACAACCAATTCTGATAACTAAGAAGATGAGTCATCAAATCACTGGCCTCCCTATGCTAGCCAAAGCCAAAATGACAAAAATCCTAGATCAAGCAAAACTGGAAAAGAAAAACCAAGCTAAATAGGATGGAAAATGAATGAAAATCAATAGTATCACTAATGCAAAATTGAAGTTTGGTATTCACAGCATTGTACACAAGATATAAAATTGAAGAAAATTGAATGGTGTGTCATGTAAAGCTGTGGACTTAGCTTACAAGGTGGTTAAGAAAAATTTATCATACAACCTTGCCAAGCTATTGTTGAGATAGTTCAACAAGAACATGGAAAGCATAAGAACATCAAAGAACAACCCATGTACATTCAGTTCCTTGTTGACTTGTCTATTCTTTTATATTCAAAAATTATTTCCCTCTAAAGGCACTATATTATGGAGAAAAGATGTGCTTGTGCTCTATCAAATCAATGAGTATGTTGCTAAGATGGGTGAGAACTACAACAGTATCATGGACAACTACTTCAATGTATTTAAGGACAAATGAACAACAGGTTCAAAATTTCCAAGAAGCTAGCTGAAGACTATAAAGATGATATATGTTTCATGGTAGATAGTGATAAGGTGTATATTCAAGCAGTTAAGCCTAGAATTGTGTGGGTAAAACCTCTTCGTTATGAGGTCAACATTGATGAAGCAAAGGATATCATTGAATCTCTTATCAATGAACTAGTTGATCCTAAGGTTGCATATGGTGGAACGTATGATGAAGCAAAGGCAAAGATTGAACTTGAAAGAAAACTCCCTTAGGCAGTCAATAAAGGGAAAAGAAGGATTGAAAAATTGATCTAGTTCACCCCTTTTGTTAATTGAGGGAAAAGGTGAGAATGAGCAAGGTGAAGAAGCAAAGGATGAGGAAGAGTCTAAGGAAGAAGAACCTTTAAAGAAGAAAGGAAAGGTGATCATCACCAAGCCATCAAAAGCATCCACTACAGTATTCACCAGGAGGTCAAGAAAGAAAGCTAACAAAGAAGGAGGAGACATCATATTTAGAAAACTTGCACCCACCTTCCAAGATAGATTAAAGCAATTGGAAGATGCAGTAGGCATAAAAAAAATTAAATCATTCAAATATGAGATTAAGATAGTAGAGGAGTAGAAGCAGATTGAAGACCTAGTGTTGAATAAAATGGGTAAGTGGAAATACTCACCAGATTAGCTCGCTTCTCAAGTTTTGACTGAGTTATTAGAAAAGATAAAGCCAAGATGGGATTTTGCTATACAAATTGTCAAGGATATATATGGGCAAACCTTGAGGTAGTTATTATCAAGCATATTAGATGCTAAGGTGAAAGAGTCATTGAAGAAAAATTGACTCTAAAGTTTAATACTTGTCTAGTTTTGATTAAGGACATTGAGCATGTTGTGAAGAATGCAACAAACACTTGGAAGAATATATATTTTTTACATAAACCAAGTGATTTTCTAGTCAATGTCAAAGATGATGATGAAGAATAAGATAAGGAGAAAGATGAAGAAGAGAATGTTGAAGAAGTAACTCACTTTGACAATGAATAAGATGAAGAGGATCAAGGACAAGAGGCTACTAGGGAGGAAAAGCAAGAAGATTAGGAGACTAACCTAGTCAAGATAGTTGTAGTAGCCATTTTTTGACTTCCTCACTCTCCAAGAAAGCTAGTTTCAACATCAAGCATGGAGATAGCATCAACAAGTTTGATTGTGACCACTAGTGACATCTCAAATGTCCAATCACTTTTTGCTCCCACTCATCTCAGCACATCACTAACAGAAGTGAGTTCCACTTCATCCATCAAGCTGCAAATTCTTCCTTCATCTATCGAGTTGAGTACTTCAATTTTGACTTCTCTAATTTTGACTTCTTTAGTTTTGAGCACATCAATTTTGGGTTCCTCGAGTATTTTTGTAAGTATTCCTTCAGTTAAAGTATAGTATCAATTTTTACTACAAGCCTTAGTATCTCTACCATTTTTTCTATTCCAGATACAAAAGCAATAAGTGTAAGGAAAGTTGAGCCCAAGGTTCAATCGAGCACAAATTTTTTGGGAAAAGGAAAGGAGATAGAGGAAAAAAATGATTTAGATGAGGAAATAGTAATCCCTAATTGGGCTATTTATAAGCTTACTCCAGACCAAATGTAGACATTTGGTGAACTCCTCCAAAAGAAGGCTAAACAGCAGAGGCTAAGAGAGGAGAGAGATAAAGAGTATAAGATAATTGAAAATGCTAAGAACATTTTACAAGAGGATTAGGAATTGACATTGATTCTTCTCAACCTATTTTTACTAGCTAGTAGAAGCATTCTATAAATTCAATGAAGACATTGATGGACAAGATAAGCTAGTGGAGAAGGCTGAAAAGAAGTTTGACAATAAAGTGTTGGAGCACATTGCTCAGCAGATTTCTATTCATCAAGTAGAGCTCTCTTTAATTTTGGGCAATTTAGAAACATCATGTTCAAATGTGTCATCACTTTTTGGGAAGCTATTTGATGTTTCTAATTTTACAAAGGAAATAAAGCACAAATTGTCCAAAATAGATGAAGATCTAAAGGCTAGTGCTTAATAGCTGCAACTTGACCCCAATTCAAGCTCTACACACATCAAGAAAATAAATTTCTTGTCAGAAATGCAAGAAAAATTGCTAAGGGAAAAAGCAAGGATTAGATCCACATTGATTGACATATAGAACATGATCCTTCCCAATATGGATGCATTGCAAAAACATAGTGCATATTCAAAAACTCTAATTCATGACAATAATTTCTCTTTTATAGACGATATGATAGAATTGTCAATAGAAGTAAAAATTGCACTTCATACATGTAAGGCCCAGTACGAAAATTAGGATAAAATTTTGGCAATCATTCTTAAGGTACATTATGAATTTTTTTCTCATTTTGGTGTTTCTATTTAAATAAAATAGAATAAATCTTTGCCATTACTATCAAAAAGTGGTAGAAAAGATATATTGGAGAAAGCCATATGTTATGGGGGAGTGAGACACATAGTATGAGGAGAAATATGCTATGAGGGAGAATTTGAAATAAGTAAGAAACAAATAGAAAGACATGTTGTATATAGCAAGAAGATGTATACTATACTCTATTGAGCCAGTATCACATGGTGATGGACATAAGGTATTTAGTTTTGGCTAATAAGTATTTTTGTCACTAATGCCAAAGGGGGAGATTGTTGACATATCAGTCAAGTTTGTTATTAGTGACACATACTTATTTAGATTGTATATAGCTACCAAGCTCATTGTATAGTTCTTAGTGTTTTCCATGTAATTCAATTGTTCACCAAGCTCTATAGTTGCTACCGAGTCCTTTGGACACATCCTAGTGGTTATTGAGCATATTCAATTAATGTAAAGAACAGTAGTGTAAACCATGCATTTTAGTTGATGTCAACTTTATCAGTGGTTATCAAGCAATGTAGTGTTCACCAAGTTCATAGTGTATGTAATGAGATTCTAATGTTAACCAAGCTTCCTAGTGTTAACCAAGAGACTTAGTTTATATCGAGCTCAAGGTGAGAATTTTTACTGAGTCATATAGTGTAAATCAAGAGACTTAGTTTATATAATAAATTTCACAATATCTATCGAGTCACCAGTGTAGACCAAGTTTAGGACTACTTAGAAGTGATTAGTATGGACTAGGCTTCTATGTCTACTAAATGCATGATGATGTCAAGTATTGACAGTGGATGTCGAGTATCAGAACCTCACTGAGTCAGTCTTCAGAAGCCAAATGTCTTCATGTGGGATGACTTTGTAACATTTGTGGCAACTTGTATGATGGTCAACTTTTTAATTTATATAATTGGATTGATATATATGTAACACATTGTTTCATATCCAAGAATGTAATATTTGTGAAAATATGAAGTTATGAATGCAAATTACATCAAAGAAAAGTACAAGAAGTGAATTGTAAAGGCCATAATAGCTTAAGGAGTAGCAAAGACATATCTATCATATAAAGGTTATTAGTACACAAAGGAATCTCATTCAGCAGACTAAGTTGTAGATTAGAGATCTACTACTACTTCATCCTAATAGGTGGATTAGTCAAAATCCTTTCACAAGGTAGACCTAACAATCTTTTGTAAATATCTTTATCGAGTGCATACTTAATTGTATGTTTGTAAATCTTTTTACAAGGTGGACCTAGCAATCCTATAAGCTTTAACAGGCTAACTTTATTTTGCAACACTAAAGTTGTGGGTATCATCCCCAACCCAGTTTTACTTTCTATTTGGAAGGTTTCTGGGTCACCAAATCTTTGTGTCTTAGTTTTATGAATGCTTTTAGTTTCTTATGCATGCAATTAGATCAGAATGTATATGATGGATTAAATGCTAATTAAATGTTTGAAATTGTTAGTTACTGATTCACCCCTCCCCTCTTCTTAACTTAGCTTAGTCTTGAATATTTCCAACACTTCCTCCTACATTTTTAGAAAAGAGTGCCTATGCAACATCATAAGCTAAGCTATAGAATTAAGTTCTTCCTCTTCATCTCCTAAATTTGGCCAAATAGGTTCTCCCAAGTTTGGTTGGGATTGAGTAGGTGGATATATCGCTAGCTTCATTATGGTTTGACCATTTTAAATTGTCATATTGCCCAATTTGCAACTAATTTTAGCATTGGTGGTGGTTAACCAGGGTCTCCCTAATATAACAAGATAGCTAACAAGTTTTACTTTGGGTGATAGGATAAGAAAATCAGCAAGGTATTCCCATGAATCTAAAATCACTATCACATCTTCTACTAGACCATTTGGAGTGATAGTTGAACTATCAGCAAGTTGTAACATTGTGGGTGTTGTTCTTAAGCCTTCCATACATAACCTATGCATTATATCTTTACTCATCACATTTATTGCTACTCCTAGATCAACTAAAGCATTTTTCATAGCCTGTCCATTTATGATCGGATTAACTACTAGACTACCAGGATCTAAATACTTTGGTATCACTACCTTCCTTAACATGATATGTGCTAATTGCCCAACAACATGGCCTATTTGAGGATATTTCTTCTTTTTCCCTCACTTCTTAAGGCATGCTTCCTTAATAGCCTTTCCATAAATAGGGACATCCTTGATAGCTTGAAATAGGGGAATTTAGATGTGCATTTTTTCAACTATTAAACAATGTCAAATGCCTCTTCCTCTTGGGATATAGATTTCTCTTTATTTAGTCTATGTGGAAAGGGAGGATTCATGGTGGTATGATCAATAGTCCTATTGGGTGCATTAGTTGGTGGATTGGTATTTGGCAATGTAGCTTCTAGAAGTGGTGTTGCAAGAGCATCTACAACTTCTGTGATAATAAGGTATTTTTGTGTAGGTAAAGTTGTACCCAATCTGAAATGGATATCATCTATTTATAGTGAATATGTAGGGTACTACTGAGTAACAGTAGTGTATGTTTGTTTCTATTTTTGCTTACTATTTGGATTTGGTTGAGATTGAGTAGGCAATTAGGTTGGCTTAGGACTAGTATTATTTTCTCCAGGAAGTGGCATTATTGCAGGTTGTTGTGCTAGAGGTGGTAGTTGTGGGTTACCATGATTTTGGTTAGGCCATTGTGGAGGCCCCCTCCATAGGTTATTTAGCTACCAATTTCCCTGTGGTAGTTGTCATTTATTCTATTGATTTTTTCATTGGTTATTTTGCTAATTAGGCCATTGGTTTTTTTCTACTTAGGTCACTGGTTGTTTTGTTGGTTAGGCCACTAGTTGTTTTTCTAATTAGGCCACTAGTTGTTTTGCTAATTTTTCCAAGGAGGTTGGGAGTACTAAAAATAATCTATATAACTTTGGTTTTGCCACTAATTATTGTAAGCATTTGAAAATTGTAGAGGATCTTGAGGCAGACCTTGTCTTAAAGCCCATGGTCGACATTGAGTAATGAAGAACACTTGATCATTGTCCCCATCTATCTTCATGTACTTAGTTGGAAAATGTTGATTCTCTAGATTGGATACCATCTTAAATGCACAATCTTGCTTGTGTTTGTAATAGTGAGGACAGTACTCTGCCAATCGTTATTCAACTTTTGTATGCTTCTTCTTTGCAATCATGGTGTCAAGATGTGTAGCAACATCATTTATGATGCCCTGCTTGAAATTTGAGATTAAATTGGATATTTCAAGCTTTGAAATTCCTTGACTAATTCCTTTAGTGGTTGTGGACCAATATCCTCTACCTTTCTTTATAGTTGACCTTAAATGATTAAGATAGATTTTCTTGAGGTCATCCCAAGAAGATTGGTATACATCACCACCAGCGATCAATTCTAATGCTTCCAAACAATTTTTTTTTACCCCTCTCAAGAGGACTAGTTTCTTTGAATCCTCTATTAGGACATTTTGGGGGTTCTTTTGTATTGTGTATAAAAAAAACATGAAACATAGTCTTCTAATGTTTCATCCTTCTTTTGTGATATTCTAAAAATGTTATCTCCTCTTGGATCAGTCCCCTTCCAATAATCTTTTTATTTCTTCAGAAATAGATTATGCATCTCATCCCAAGTACTTGATGCATTAACTCCTAAACCAATGAACCATATATCATAAGGTTAATTCTTTCAGTCTTACTGGAAACAACTTGAGCTTTTGCATTGGTGTTATAGTCAAAGCTATGACAGAGTATGTTGAACTCAAACAAGAAAGTATCAAGATCTTCAGTGACAAGGCCATAAAACTTTGGAAGAGCAGTTATGGGTATATTTTTGAGATTAGCATTTTTTATGAGGCTTGGGAGAGGAAATTGAAAAGTAGGGTGTGCCATTACTAGAGGTATTTGATTATGGGGTTGATTTTGGAAAGGAGCATTAGCTACGGGATTGTTAACAACAAGTGGATTTGGACTAGAACTATCAAGACAGTTGGCCAATATTTTAGCAAAAGGTTGAAGACAGCTTATATCCAAAGATTCTTCTCTAGAGGAAGATGTTGTAGGAAAATTAGGGCTTACATCCTCAAAAGGAAACTCAACTTCTTCAATTTCATCATTCAAATTAACAAACCCTCATGGAAGAAATCTGCCATATTCATCTCATTGTCTTCCTCTTTGATGCAAGCAATTGAATTCTTCACACTTATGAAGTAATTTTTAGGACTGCAAATTTCATATAAAAACAAAAAAAAATGATGACCGAAAAATATGTTCTTAGCTTGACACCATCCCTAGCAATGGTGCCAAAAATGGTCTGCCTCACAATAGGCATGTGATAATCATGCCCAAGGCCTTACTTAGGAATAGTTTATTCAATCTAAGGATTACTTGTCCCATCATGAGGTGTATTTAATTTTTTAACCTAAGGACATATACTTGAAATGGTTGGCACAGTATGTGCACTAGGTTTCTTAAGGAGTCATTATGCTTATGATGCAAGAAAGTAAAATACATACAAAGAACCTACACTAGTGTTGCAAGAAACTAACACACTTAACTCTTTGCTGAAATAAATGTTGGAAATACAAATCTATGCTAACCTATATTTCAACTTAGACCATCCACTATAACTACTCTCATGGATGCTACAGGAACATTCACAAAATACAATGTTGCAGGAAGAAACTTATAACTTTTATCTAAAATATTGGAAATGTTGAAAGTAAACCTACAATTTACTCTAATTTAATCCACCTCCCAAGTGGGCCCCCTTGATTGGCTTCTACTAATCTACTAACATAGAATATAAACCAAAAATTACTTTGTTATATTTCAAAACTCCTTACATAAGATCAATACATAAAACTGCAAAACAACTCACTACAAGGGTCACCAATGGTTTTCCATAAACTTTTCTCCACCTCCAAAACTATCAATCCAATCCCTATAAATAGAGGATTGACACTTATTCTAAATAGGAAAGAAACCAAACTGACTAAAAATTTGTGAGAGAAGAAGGAAACATAATAGCTCACTATATAAGTAATAAAGTTTGGGTAACCAATTCAGCACAATAGTAAACATAAAGGGAATATAGAAATACTTCATCCCTGCATTCCTGGAATAATAGCTCCTCCTTTGCAATAGTCATGTCTCTTGGTGCCATCATGATTCCTTTGCCACAGCTAGGCCTTGATGCTCCTCCTTGAATGTTGTTGACCATTCTCTAGCTTCTCCCTTTCCTAACAAGTTAGTTGTGATGCAAAAATATTCATGCAAATAAGCATATTAAAATTAAATCCAACTATTAGAACACACATTCTGATGGTTATATGAAATATTGCATTATATGTATAATAGTGGCAAAATATGACATAACTATCTACCCATGGGTTAATGATTCTTATCTAGACTTTATCATAAGTTTAGCTAGTTATAAGTGTAGACACCCAAAAATTGGCAAACACCTAAATTACATAATTTCAATCAATCAATACAAATTAAGGAGGAAATCAAAGGAAAAAAACAAACTTCTAAATTAAGGATTACATTAGGTCATTAATCAATTAAATTGTCTATCAAATTAATAAGACCTAAAACAACTTCAAAAGAGGAGAAAAATAATTCAAAATCATAAAATGAAATTCAAAAGGGAGAGGGAAAAGACAAACTTTTCAAAATAAATGGAACTTTTATTAAAATAATAAATCTGTTTATCCTTACAAAATGAAAATCCTCCTTTTAAATAAAGAATTGAAACAAAATCCATATTTATCCTCAAAATCTATACTTTTGGATTCCTCCACTTGTCTCTTATGAGACATTTTAGTTGAAAGGAAATCCACATTTATTCTCAAAATCAAGACTTTTAGACTCCTCCTCTTGTCTCTTATGAGACATTTTAGTTGAAAAGAAATCCACATTTATTCTCAAAATCAAGACTTTTGGGCTCCTCCTCTTGTCTCTTATGAGACATTTTCAATTTCACCTCTATCCACCAGTTACAGGTAAAACCCATATTCCTACCCCAACTAAATAGAAGGAGGATTCAAGAGCAAAGTGACCCAAGTTTTAGGCATCTACATTATAGGCATATTCAAAGTTGTCATATTGAGCATATTAGTATTGTTATTCTAGCAAGTGTATGTCACATTGATTGCATTTTAGCTTTTTTTTCATGTTATTTAGTGTCATCTTAACACATGTTTAGCTCATTGCATGTTCATTTTTATAGTATTCTAAGAGTTGTTACTCGCATGTAATCTACATTTTCATCTTAGATCTTGCATACATACTATTAGATCTACATTTTAAGCATACTTCTCATTCTAGAACTATCACTGAGATGCTATTCTAAGAGCATTCTTAGCGATTGTAGTTAGAGAAACATGGGACATTCATAGAGTTCACATTTTGACAATGATTTCTTGGGTTTAGTCTAGTTCGTTGTCATTTTATCTACACTTTGCATTAAGGTTTCATGAATACGTGAATATTTTGTGTACAATAAGTTCGCAAATGTCTTGACAGTATTAAAAATAGAGTATTAAAATTAATATAAAATAGAGGCAATAATTGGCCTCATCAGCTTGAATGATGCATCTCAACTTGGATTTATTTTCCTCTATGTCTCCTTTCTCTTACTTTTGTTGAATCTTCATAAGACTCGAGGTATGGATTAAAATTATTGATTGTACTATTATTTATATAAAATATAGATCTATTTATATATTCTCCTGATCTATTGTATTTTTTACATTTAATTGCTAGAGTTATTTAAAAGGTTTGAGTTCCTTTTTGTGAAGATTTCTATCCTAGTGTAAGTAGCCACCACTTTTTGGAGATGAGTTATTATCTATTAGGAGAGTGAATGTAACTAGAGGCATAGAATATTATATTATGATACAAAAAAAAAAATCCATTATTTATTGTACATGCTACATGTTTTGGAATTATATATGCTTGATTTAGGGGTTTTAAACTAGTTTGACCTACTTAGGTTTTCATTTTCCCAATTATTATTTTAAGACACTAGAGGCATGTCAATTTTTTGTACAATGTATAACATGTGAATTCAACATCTAAGTTATTGTGAAGGAATATGCTTATGATTCTTATGCTTTATGATGGCCTATATGTTTTGTGCATTGGGGTGCTCATATGGTAAGTTAGGGTTTGAAGGTTAACCTAGGAGTATAGGACTCTCTCTCTCTCTCTCTCTCTCTCTCTCTCTCTCTCTCTCTCTCTCTCTCTCTCTGTATACACACACACATATATGTATATATGTATACTTATGTATATGTATACATATGTATATATGTATACATATGTATATATGTATATACATACGTATTACATATATATATATATATATACACACACAAACACATATATGCATATATACAAATACATATACATACATATATATACACATACATATGCATATGTATGTGTATATACACTCATGTCTATATATATATATATATATATATATATATATATATATATATATATATATATATATATATATATATATATATATATATATATATATATATATATATATATATATATATATATATATATATATATATATATATATATATATATATATATATATATATATATATATATATATATTCATATTCTTGTGATTTTGTGAGTACAGTTAGATACCCTTGGGTGAGTGGCTTACCATAGGTGTTGGAACCCAAAAGTAGTTATAGAATGATGTTATGTATTAGAGACTAGGGCCCTATTCAGGTTATCTCTACATGTGATTTTGGTAATCAAGTGGAAATATTAATAAAATAAATGGGTTATGGGGGTTTGGATTAACACATTAATCAATATAAATAATATTTGAGACACTCTTGTCCTGTTGGAGTGCTAGGATCATATATCATTATGTATAAGACCTAGATGTGGCAAGGTGATCATTTTTCATGAAGTTGATCACAACATTAAGGAAGGTGTGATAAGGTCATATATGCCTTGTTGGAGTGCTGAGATCCTATGTTATTATGTATAGGGCCTAGATGTTGCAGGCTGAAAATGGTTCAAGAGGTTGAACCCAACATTTGAGGGGTATGTGATGACACTCTCCTAGTTGTAGTCTAATCCCTTAATCTTTCTTTTTCTTTGGTTTCTTTTATGTTGTGAATTTCATGTTGTCTTCTCATGTTTGTTAGAATGTGTACTTATATTTTGTATGTAGTTTTCTCATGTTTATTGTGCTTCTTTTAAGTTTATTGTGATGTTTGGGAAGGGTGAACCCTAGCCTTATATTTCCTTACAACTTATATGGATCATGGTCTTAACTCCTATCTCTAGGGAGTGAGTCACTTATGGTTCTACATGGTTGGGTGGTAAAATATTTTTGAGGTACTATTCATGTCTTATGGATCGCTCTATGTGGATCCTTGTTGAGTAAATATTGAGGACTATATCATGAGTCTTGGAGTCCTTATCATGAATTCCTTTGGTAGAAATCTATAATTTGATCTCCTAAAAGTGGTTTTAAGACTATATGTATATGCATCATTAATTAAAAATCTATGTAAAAGAGAGAATGGTATTGTTGAGATTATGGGTGTTGCACACATTGCATAATATTGTTATATTTTATTATTTTATTTTATTATGTAATGTTGCACCTAGATGGATGTGCAACATGTAAAGATTCCCATGGAATATGCTTGATGAGTTGTATTGTAACATTGTGATAATATTGCATGTAATTATTTAATATTGGGGAAAAGAAATTAAATGTCCAATATTAAATGTGGAGTTAGTGGGTTAGGTAGCACATGGTTTTAGCACACTTAGTAGTTTTGTAGGACTTGCTACTATATAAGCAGCCAAAAGGGTAGCTATTATATGAAAAAATGAGGTAAGACAGAAGACAAAAAGGTAAGAGTCAAGTGGGACAATGCTTGACAGATTAGCCAAGGGAGCATTTGTGAAGGTTGAAAGCATGGCATGGGATGTATAGATTTATTCTTGTTCACATGGATTTCTTGGTTGTGGCTATGGCTTTGAAGGCTTCCATGGTTGTATTGCAATGGTGTTTTTGTTGGATAATACATGGTGATGTATGTTTTTGAAGGATGGTTTTTTTGCCCTCAATGAGGGTTTCCCAAGGTATATCTCGTGTCACATTTTTCTGGGTATGTTGTCTATTCTCTTGCATGTGGATTTTAATTCCATATTTATTTTAGATCTATTTTGGGTTATGTGGAAATAGCTATATTCTTATTTCTTGCAAGTTTCCTTATAGGTATCTCTAGGAGAAAATAAGGGAAATATGAACATGTATTGTTTCAAAAAGCCTAATGAAGTAATGAACATAATATACTTTGTAAATTTATTTATATTTAAGTAATGATAATGATAATATGTTATGATGAGTAAATGAACCTTCTACTTAATGTATCAAATGAATCAATATTGCTTAAATCTACTGAATGTACCATTAAAATAGACCAATAAAATTTAAGTGGTTTATACATTTGAGTCAGAAGTTCTAAAACCTTAACTTCTAAATTAAAATGATAAAAGTAATAAGATGATGTTATATAAGTGTATGCCTTTTGCTTGAATTTTTCTAAAAGAATTGAGTTTTTACTTAAGGACTAGTTAGGAATGGATTTCTCTCACCCTAAACTATTATAAGATGAGTGAATATTAAAATAAATAATAAATAATGTAAGGAAAGATAACTAGATATGAGCTTGACAGATATTTTATTCTAAGCTTATTGTCTTGCATAAATGATGAAATTATGATATTTAAAAGGTCAATTAAGTAAATGATGAATTAAGTCACTTTCAAACTATAAGTTACTTTTAGTTAGATTATACATATAAACATGGCCTATGAATTGGAAACTAAGTAATCTTGATAAAGAACAATGTTAGGGAACCTATTATGACTCTTGCATCTAGAATTAGGTAAACAAGAAAGTAAAAGAAATTCAAAAAACAAAATTCACTAAACTTACTAGCATTTAGTCTTATCGTTTTTGGGTTCCCTAGTGGGGTGTTGCACACATTTTTTAACCTCACCATTGGGTTTGTAGCACCTTAAAACCCCTATTTTAATATTCAATTTATCCAATTTATCCATAGTTGACCTTTGACATTAAAATATTATGTTTCAAGGCCATACACCCTTGGGCACACAAAATGAGTCAATGCTTTTAAAATTATTTATCAAAAAAAATTAAAATGATTTATTAAAAAGTGTGTGTAGTTATGAAAAAAGGTCAAAGGTTTTTTATTTTTTTTATAAAATGAGGTAGTGTTTAAAAACAAACAGGGGTGGATTTAAGTTGATGCAAGCCTATGAGCTTTGTGACCAATGTGCCTCGTACTCTCCACCTCAAGACCATCACCCACCTGCATCCACTTGTGCCTTCATCTATGCATCACTGCCCATTATTAATATCAATCATGCTCTATGATTGAGCTCTACTTGAACTGGTCCCTGCCAATATGTTGTTACCCATGGTTAGTCATAGTCATGCTCTTCCCAAAGTGGTCCTTTCTATACTCCATCACCTACATGCCGTTAGACCATTGATTTGCATTTTCTTGGCATTTGTGCCACTTTCTGGAAAACAATTTGTTGTTTTGATGAACAAGAATTTTTTCCTGGCAAGATTTTTAGGTAAGTTGCTTTTTCATGGTGACAGTCATATGGGCATCAAATGTAATCTGACATACTACTAATGTCATTGCCCTTTTTATAGAATTGTTTGGGTTTTTGGTCATATATTGGACATATGAAGGCATTTTTTGAACAAATCTAATATTGTCAGAAATCTCTTTCCAAGCTCTATCCATTTCTTGAGGTTTGAGTTTATGATTAATCTTTTTTTTATGGTTTTTTTAAACTCTTAAATCTATATTTGTCTTTTTACACTCTAGGAAACATAACTTGAGCATCTGAGCTCTATATTTTGAAAATTTTACATTATCAAAAAAAAATTATGCTCTTTCCATTGATATGGGTATTTTTTCCATCTTCTTCTTCAAGCATATTTTATTCATTTTTTGCACTTGGGTGAATATCTTGAATGTTTTAGGTCTGAGGATCATTTTTTGTTGAGTGGGATGACTCATCTTTGGATGTTGTTTCTTTTTTCAATCTTGTATCTCTTCTAATCATTGTATACATCATTTTTTTAAGCATAATCTTTATGTGATCACATTAACATAAAGTGCCACTATGAATTTTATATTTGGGATCTTGCACATCTTGTGCCTTATTGTGCATGCACTAAATTATCAAGTGTCATGATAGGTATGATATTATTTGTCATTTACCTTTGTTCAGTGAGTGTCCCTTCCATGATATTAATCTCATGATATGTTGTGATATTTTTATCAAGATTCAACTATATAACTTTTGGGTCAAAAATTTTGACCCATGTTTCATGAGTAATGACTCACACGAACCCATCTCTCATTTAATAAATGGAACACTTAGCCCTCATTTGATCTAGATGATGCTCACTGAGGTGAAACACTAGAACTTTCTGGGAGGTCACCCATCCTAGTACTACTCTAGCTCAAGCATGCTTAACTATAGAGTTTCTTCCATGGCTAAACCAACTCTTCTTACAACCCATTTACAAAACCTTCACCAAGTGTTGTGCCTTATGAACCATTCATGAGAGATGGGTGTGTGTGATCCACTTTTCATGAACCATGGGTCAATGAGTTTGACTCAAAATCTACATAGTTGAATCTTGATAGAAATATCACAACTTGACTTGCTGTAGAAAATATCTCCTACTTATCTCATGATATGTGCCAAGAGAGTGATAATCCTATGACACTACTATGTATTTTTCCTACACCTTTATTTTTTTAGTTCTTTGACATACAATTCTTATTGGTCATCCTTTTATGTTACTTGCCAACTCTCCCTTGATCACATAATTGGAGGGGGAGGGTGGGAACTCTTGTTGGTTCTAATGCTTCCTTGGTTCATTTGAGTGACTATGTATACAATATTTGTTCATATGTACTAGGTGATTGTAGTGGTTAGGTAACTATGCATTTTGATGAGATGGGTCATTAACCATATAGACACTCTTTCATTCATATTTTGGAGGCAACTTTCTATTCTTGATTGATTATCTATTTAGTCTTTTGTGTCTTATGCCATTTGTACCTTCAAGTTTATTTGTTTTGCTTTGTTTGCCTCTTGATTTGAGTAGTGTCATTTGAGGGTACTTGTGCATATTATAATCTTCTACCTAGTTATTTTCTACTTTAGTGGATGTTCTTTAGATTAGCAGGTACTCTTTGACAATGTTTGTAGATTCTTCATACTTAAGTGGTGTTCTTAATGGTTATTCCTTTGTTCTTATTTTCTTGGACATTCTTGTTTTGGAGTCTTCTTCAATCCTTCACTAGTATTCATATTCTTTTTTTGACATTTATTTCATTTCTTTTTTCAGTAGAGTTTTTTCCATTTGGTTTTCTCTATTTCTCCACTTTATAAGATTTGGTTGTGGTTAGGTACTGTTGGCGTTTTAAAACTACTAAACAAAAAAATGCTCAATACCAAAATGATATCGCTCACACAATCTAAGGATTAGCCAATTCCTATTAACAATTATATGTGCAAAGCATTTGGACCCAACTTCAACAAAACTAAGGGTAGTTTTCTACTCTTTAGGCTCTGAAAAACTGGGGTGGGTATACCTAGGGATGATTCAAGACTAGGAAACACTATATGAGAACTATTCTAGTTTCATTCTAATTCTCATCTCAAATCCTCAAATACATGCATAATTCTTGACAATTTGATAGACAAATCCCATGTAATAGATCTGGCCAAAATTCTTCTATAGATCTGCACACGTTCTCAGCAATAGTGGCTAACTAAAGCTAAAACATTCCATGCAAACAAGTACCAACCAACTTTGAAGATCTTCAGGAAATACAAGTAAAATTGATTGTAATTCTGCATTTGAAAACCATTTATGACATATTTCTCTTCCAACTGAATCAATTTGACCAGTGCCTAATACATTGGGGTTCAGAGTCTACTACAAATCCATTAATCTAATTTTTTGCCTTACAACAAATATTATTAGCAATTCTTATCAAAATTCATCATTCAAAAATCCTTCCTACTACTGTAGCAACCTTATCAAATTCATCAAAGCTTTTACTTAATCCATTGAACTAATAGCAGTGGTGAACAGTTTGCTGAAGATGAAACTGACAGTAATGAGGTGCAAGGTGAGGGTGATGAAGATAAAACTACTAAGCAATAGGTACCTCATTAGGTTGTGTTGTTGGGAACCAAGTTTTCTTTCAGCATTATACGTTCCTTTATTTTCTTGCATTTTTTGTATTTGCATTGTTGCTCATCTTAAGGAGGTTTTTAGAATAGTAATAACTTAATTACCAATGTATCTTGACTTAATCATTAAGTTACCTATGCTTCCATCTAAATATCACTATACGTATTAGTAACATTTAATAATTATATTAAATATTTAATATTTTCTTTTTAGGGTTTCTTATGTTAGGTTACTCGATCTCCTTTATAAATATTTTCATAGTATATCTTATTGATTCATTTTTATCTAATAATATTCTCACTTTTTAGATTGCATACCCTTATTTTGTTGCTCCACTCTTCCCTATGACATTTTTTTTTGCTTGCAAGTGATCTTGGCTTCATGAAGTTAGATAGATAACTTCTAAATATTTGTGTGGGCACAACTACTATAAAACTTAGAAGAAATGGAGTTTTTTTTTTTAGAATATATTTTTTCAAAAAACAAGATTTTTGATTATTTTGCAGTTGTCATTATCCAAAAACCATAAAATTTGTGGTTGCATCTTCCTCCCCCCATGTAAACAAAATTTAGAACCTCTTAGTTTAAAGGAATTATTTTTTTGTAGATCACATCTAAAATTACATCAGTACTAATATGAGGGTGCAAAACACTTAATATTCTTGTCTTTAACATACTCATTTCAAATTTCTTGGCACAATATAAGCTGCCACTAAATATTTTAACTTCTAAGATTAGGGATTCAATTTTGATCTCATCATTCAATTGGATAGGAAAAGTGAAAGTTTAATGAAATGACAATAAAATAAGTATCAATACTATCACAAAGAGAATTAAAATTCTTCTTCTTGTCCCAATTATGAACTATATCATTTATGTTAAACTAATTAAGGAAGCCAATTTTGACTACCCTTGATTACATTCTTGGGATATCTTCTATTGTCATTCTCATATTCTTGCATAACACCATTACTTTCAATTTAGTGAGAGCAATGTCACTTTCAATTAAACTCCATCATCTATTCTCATATAACTCATTCTCAAATAACTTAACATAAAAAAAATTATCCTCTTTCCGCAATTTTATGGGATTTCTCCCTCTTTCATGTTGTGTTTCATAATTTTTTCTTAGCCATGATGTATAACTTTCTTGTCATATTATGAAGGTCTTCACAAATATGAAATGATACACATCCACTAGAACATCACATGGCACTTCATCAATATAAAAACTTAATTTTTTAATGTAACAAGGCAATAAGTATCCACTAATTTATGTTGTGATCTTCTTTAATACATAATCTTGTATGAATTATATTTAGAAACAAAAGTAAATTGTGATTTGCTAATAATTTATGTCCTTACTAGATTGTTAACAGTTCCACCATGTATAACCACCTATTACACCTCATCCTTACATTTAAATTTTTTTTAGAATATATCAAATCAAATTTGATGCCTTCTTATTTCCAAAGGTCAAATTTCTTCACAAAATTAAATTATCTCTCATATTTTCACCCACCTCCCCTACTAAAGCTCCCTCTTCTTCCTAGGCTATCAATATCCTTTTGGAGTTTTGAGGGTAATTAATGGCCTTATGGATTTCATCATAAATAAATAATCTCAAAGGTTCCTAATATCCAAAAGGTCTTTTATCCACATCACTTGCCTCCAAATCTTCACTTTTATCTAGAGTCATACTTAATGTTCTCATCTTCTTCTAGATCCTCACTCATGGCAAGTTGTGAGGAAACTTTTCCAAAAAAAATTATTACTATCAATACTTTTACTCACCAATTTATTTTTTAGATCAAATTGTCCTCTACCTTAAATGAATATTTTTAAGTATCATTTATAGTAGTTATTTTCACCAAAGTGAACTTTTCTCAAATTGTGAGCTTGTCAAGGATTTAATAACAGTATGCCCATAGTTTCTATTATCTGAGAAACATTTCCAACTTCACTTATTCCTCTAAAAACTTATTTGAATGTCTTCAATGGATTTTAACCTCATAAACCATTCATAAATAATTATTCAAGAGTGTGTATTACTCTTACCTCATCTTTATTAAATCACATTGAGGCTCCTCTAGACCATTGCAAATTTATCAATACCAATAAAAGGTAAATAACCCTTTTCTCTTACAAATTGACATCACACATCAATTCCAGTAGAAGAATTTATTCTTGAGATTCATACTCGAGATTATAAAAATAGAAAACCAATATAATGATAATCAAAATGGAAAAAAACATATTCATGTTACATACCAACCAAAAAGATGCAACATTATTTTGTTTGTTTTTATATTGATTATAGATATTTAAATATGATATACATTAACACACCCTAATTTCAATACATAAATGATAAAATGAACTTAATTACACTTAATAATGGGTTTCTTCCAATATGCTTTAACATAATATTAGATGTTGAATTAGGAACCCTTTTTTACTCCCAAAAGATCTTCAAAATGGAGAAATGGTTGGATGCTAATCACCATTGTACCATATTTCCATATTCAAGAGAAATAAATGTTGACTGATGGAGGTAGGAATAGTATAAAAAAAATACTAAGAGGAGGGGGTGAATCAAAATCTTAAACACTTATACTTTTCACCAATTCACTCGCATCTATCAATAGACTTGTGCATGTAAAACTTGTAATGTAAATATGTTGTAAAATATAAATCTAATCAATCATATGCATGAAAATAAAACATATAACACAATATTTGTTACCTAGAAAACCTCTAAGGTGAAGGTAAAATTGGGTTGGGGATGACACCCACAAATATTCACTACTGCAGTAATAAAGTTAACCAATTAAAGTTACAATGTCTAATCATAAGATATGTTCTACCCTATGAGGAGTCTACCCTACTAAAGGCTTAAGATACTATTGAGTCTCACCTTGTTAGAGGATTTAACACTTAAAACAAAGTAAGGACTATGTTAGAAGAATTAAAAAGATCTGTTAAGACCACTCTATTAAGAGATTTACCCTTATTCAATTCGATTAAAACTAATTCAATACCCAACTCTCAGTTTTCTTTGCAAGCTTATTTCAAGTCTTCTCCTTGCTAATTGATCCTCTCCTCTTATCTAATATTAATTGTCTTTCACTTTCACTTCACTACCATGAATAGCTCATGTTCTCTATTAGATGATAATAGAACCCTTCACTAACTTTTGATATGATCTCAATCCTTCACTTTACTCCTTGTTCCTATGCATACACTTCTCTACTCTTTCCTTACTCTGCATGCTTCTCTCACTCTTTGATCTACGTTAAGATCATCTCTATTCAAAGAGTTTTGTAAAGATTTTTCTAGATCCTTGTATAACAGCCTCTACATTTGAATTTTTGATCACACAATAGAGGGAAATATAATCCATGTCATTTAAATGTTCTATAAAAACCTCTACAATATTTAAATGTTTTTTCTTAGTCGGCTTGTAAAATATTTTGCCTCAAATTATGTTTCATTTCTGACTTTTGTGTAAACTCTACATTTCTTGGTCTTTACTATTGCTTAATGCTTGACATTATTGTTGTTTGGCCTGTACTACTCTTCTGATGCTTGACATTTATTGTAATTGGTACACACTATATAACTTGGCACTTATATACTTGATACTTGCTCAATTATTGATGAGATTAGCTCGTATTGAAATACTCAGTGACTGTACACTTACTTGGCTCCTATATAGCTTGATGCATAATTTCTTATGTGCATGAATCGGCCTATATAAAGTAGCTTAGTTTTAGTGATGAGTATTTGACTCTACCTTGTAAATGACTAAGTGGTTGACACTAATAGACAATAATGGTTAGAGATACCAACAATCTCCCCCTTTGACATTAGTGGGAAAATAATTTTTCATATTTACATCATTACAATACAACATGGTAAACAAGATCTCCCCCTAAGTCTTATAACTTATGCCAATGAATAATGAATAAACAGTGAAAAAATGAAAAAGAAATCCATTTCACCTTTATTCAAGTCTGTATTTCTCCCTTTCACATCACATATCAATTTAGTACTCTTTCCTCCTTCAAAACTATATTCCCCCTTTCTTTTGAATCCTATATGTCACTATTGTTGGCGACTTTGAATAGGTGGAAGCAATCCATATTTCTCAATGAATTCCTTATGATATTCAACCATAGAAAGATTATGATCTTCAATGTTAAGGTTATGGGTTGTTTTCAATTCTCTCTGTATGATCTCCAAATGAGGTATCATCATTGCCTAAATAGAGATCAATTTGGATCTCATATTTCTATCAACTACCTGAAGCTCAGCCAATGTGCCTTGAGCATTTAGTAGATTATTGAAATGATCAATGTTTGATTCTACTAACTTTGAAATAATACAATTGGATTTCTTTATCTTAGCTTGAATTTGATTTATTTTTTCTTGAACATGGTTAGTGAATCTTGGCACATTTGAAAAAATTGTGTAGAAAAGTTGTACCTTTCATATTAGCTCAATCATAATCTATACTCTCTCTTGTAGTTGCACTTTCTTCTCAGTAATGATTATGGAAACTTTTTCCATAACCTTAGTTTCAAATCTCCTAGTAGACCAATCCATTAGCTTCTCATTTGATTCCATGTTTCCAACATTCACCTGATCAACTATATTTACAATTTGGTTGATGATTGGTGCATCTTCATCAAAATTTTCAACGTCAAAAGCATAAAAAAAAATTCTTTACATCATATAGTACATGCTTCTACTTTATCTCTTTTCTTAGTTCTTCCTACCTTTTCTTCTTCACCAAAAATTCTTGCAAAAAAATTATTTCCTCTATGGTGAGATTTTCTAGGTCTAATTGTGGCATCTAAATTATTTCATCTAGAGTAACCTCAATATTTAGTGAAACATCTTTTATTGCTTTCGTCTTTCTGCTAGATGAAGGAGTGTGTCTGCTCAGCATTACCTTGAGAGTTGGTAAAGGGATGTCACCACTCAATCTTGTTTGTGCATCTGTTCTCAAGAAAAAAATATTCTCACTTGGTTTAGCTTCATTTGATTTTTTGCCTTCCTCAATGCAAGGTGTTGAAACAATCTTATTATTTGCACCTTATTCCTTCTCTTCACCATCTACATCTATATCTATGAGCCTTGACTTCTCAGCCTCTGGAGTGTCAGAGGTGTCAGCACGTATAGGGAACATCTTGCCTTGTGGACATGGCACACCTAAACTTCTCCACTACTATAATCATCTTTGATGTTTACAGTGTTTGTCTCTATTATCTTTTTTGTTAACCCAAAAATTCTTTTCTAAAGTAACTCATCCTAATGCTCTACATCTTCCATCTCATTCTATAATATCAAAAACATTTTGTAGTTAGGAACAAATATGTTCCTATGTTGTTCCAAAAATGTGTCATGTTGCTCCTATGATAGACCAGACATAACTCTGACTAATGTGTCAGTTCTTGTATTTTTATCCTCTACTTAGTTTGATCTACATTGTCTAATGTATCATACTTTACAAATCTAAAGTTAGACAATCCTAAATATCCTTGTATATTTGCACATATTTCTTCAATGGATTTAGATAGCCCTTTAGGTGGTCCTTTGGCCAATCTCCTTCTATTTTTTGGGGGCACTAGTATGTATCTTCTTGTACCTTCTACTTTGTAGACTGCTCGTCACTAGTAGTTTCCTTGGTCCTTGGCTTGTTTGAGGGGTGCCACTATTGGCTTCTTCTTTGTTCCTTGAGCCTTCTTGCTTGGTGGAATGAGAATAGCTAGGGTTTTACCCTTGTCACCTTCTTCTTCTTCCTCTTCCTCACTATCTTTATCTTCACCAAGACCTTGTGTCAATCATATTGGTCATTTTCCCTTGCCTAGGGTACCCAATTTTTCTTCTAAATATTCAATCATTTTCTTTCTCTTCTTTTCCTTGGAAGCTATCATGATATTCATAGTAATTCTTTCTTTAGCTTCTTCACATCTCCCAAAAGGTTCACCCTCGAAACCTATCTCTTCTTTTAGTAGTGCATCAATATTTACACTCACTACATCATTATCAATCTCATAGTCAAAACTTGTAACCAAGCCTTCCTCGACTTTACTTCCTATACAAAAGTGTTATTTGTATCCACATAAAAACATATTTCACTATAATAATCTATGACTAGATCTTCATGTATCCTTATTCTCCTTTTCACCCTTTTCTTAAATTCATCAAAATAAGTATCTATTACATTCTTAAAATTTTATCCTAATTGAGTGATATACTCATTAATCTATTTTTTCACTGGTTTTTCTTTCTCCCATGCAACATTACCAATACTAGGAAAATACTTTTGGATATAAAATAAAATACACACAATGAGGGAACCAAACTTACACATTGAATTCTTCACTTTTCTTATGGATGATAGATTCTCTGCAAGTTGTAGTCTTTGTATCTTGGTGAGATCATACTCATGATCTATTTTTATAATCTTCCACACTTGATCCATAACCATACAAGGCACACTATCCAATTTTCTCAATTAATAAAATTTTTGAGCTATAACCCTAACTTCAAATTCAATTAGTGGATCAGAAATATTTGTAATGGACAAACCATGTCCATTCCACTTGACTCCAGTGTTTTTCTCAACTTCTTCATGACTCAAGCTTCACATGGTTTTCTTCCTATCTAGGGTTGGATAGCCTATAACTCTATAAATAATTTTCATTGTTATCTCCACTAGTAAATTCTATAACTAGTATTTCATGTCATGGATTCTATTCAAAACAACTTTAATCCATTTGATCTTGAAATTCTTCGAGAATCATAGGGCACAAGTTAACCCTTTCCTCTCAAAAAATGTGAATTTGTCCCTTAGAGTTCCTCCATTTCACAACTTAACATATGCTTCCCTAATTTTTTAATCTCCTAATTCCCCAAATTTATACATATAAAAACTTTTGACACCATGAATCACAATGGCTTTAGGTGGTATCAAGGATAGTGCGCCCATTGAGTCTCCTTTCATAGAAATCTCTAGAATAGCATGAAACTTCAGTTGATGACAAGCATCACTCTTCAATAGTTGGATTATACTAACCTCTTTCTCATTCCAATAGTTGATGAAGCTACCATGATCATAGTTAGGGTTTGAAGTTCTTTCTTCTTTGGATACTAGTACAGTTCAAATCTTCACTCATTCAAGCCTCTTCATCCAAATCTCTCTTGAAATCTTTTCTAGTTGCTAAAATTGCCAAATCACGATGTGCTCTCAAAAATCTAAATGCAAGGTATGTAATAATGTCTTCAAAATTTGTTAGATAATTTCTTTTGATTGATTTAGGGCTTCCATTAATGTTGTGTACCCAAATAGGTGGAAGCTAGTTGTCTTAGTCAATGTTGATGTCTTTCAACTATGTCTTTGTATTACAGCTCAGTCTCTTCCATATTACTTAGAATCTATCATTCCATTCACTCTCTATCATTCATCTCTTAAAGATCTCAATCTATGTTGGAATGCTCAGTCAACATAGACAATTTTTACTGACAGTCAGCAACCTTTCAAAAATTTGTTCTTATGCATCTTCACTTATGTAAATTTGAACTTTTGGCATATTTTCATGTAAGGAGATGTTGTATGATATATCAATTAGGCATACAATTCCATACATACCTATCTTTCTTAGTTTGAGATGGCATGTTCACCTTCTCCATTGGATTGTGTGATCTCTACTCCATTAGCTCCACTCTTTCTATATTCTTCTATCCTTTTCCATTTCTGGTTCATTTCATTCCTAAATTTCACAATGTTCACTTTGATTTTTCCTTTATCTTTTGTCTACTTTTGTGATTTTACTTGAGTCCTAAAATTCTTGCTTTGATGTCCAAACTTGTGACATTTGGAACATGCATTGTTAGGTGCATAATTCTTCCTTTTATTTGTCTAGTATGGCCTTGTCTTTTATCTACATCCATATACTCTATGCCCATACTTCTGATAGTTATAGAAATATCCTTCAAATTTAGGTGTAGGAGTTGCATTCCTCAATCTTGACCTACACTCATGTATTTTATGTCCTTGTTTCTTGTAGTAAAAATAGTAACCAATAAACTTAGGTTTAGTATTTTGCATACCATGTTTTCTTCAACAAATGCTTGCAGTGAGACCAAGTTTCCATGGTGATAGTGTTACAAGCTAGAATTTTTGTTGTACCAAAAGATTGACCTATCAATGCCCGATACAACCACTAGACTTATAGAACACAAGAGGTGGTTAAGCCATGTCATGAATCCTAAAGGGGAATGATGGTGGTTAGTCCAAAAATCCCTCCCTCAGCATTACCTGAGGAGTTTTGAACTTGTGACCAAGCTTTGATACCACTTGTTACAAGCTAAAGTTGTTGTTGCACCAAAAGATCAACCTGTCAATGCCTAATACAACCACTAGACTTATAGAAAATAGGAGGTAGTTAAGCCATGTCAAAAATCCTAAAGGGGTGATGGTAGTTAGTCCAATAGATAGTATGTCGGTTTGTCCTTTCATATTGCATTCCTTAGTTCTCTATTTCTAGATGATTCTCCTTGTTCAATAGATGAATGTCCTAATTTATTAGAACAACTTGATGAATTCATAAGAATTACAAAGTAATTCATTGCTTCTTTAGGTTTTTTGAATTTATCCATAGATTCTTTCTTGATTTTCAATATGTCCTATGATTAGAGGTTTGCAATTTTGACATCATTGTGATTCAATTCTTGATTTACAAGCATTAGTTGATTCATCATCTCTAGTTGTGTTTTTGTGAGCTTCTACACATATAATATCCTTTCTTCAAGTTTGGTATCCATTTCCCTTTTTTCTTCTTCAATCATAGTTTTTTCTTCTTTAGCTTTCTTCTTTTGTTCAGTCACTTCACATAGTCTTATTGATTGGATTTCATGTTCTCTTTTCAACCCTCTTATTTCTTCATTCAAGAGTTTGTTCTTATCAAGTATATCATTAGATGCTTTGTCATTTGGATTGATTATTTCAAAAATCCCGTTAGTCTCAACTTCTTCATAGGGAATTTATTTTATCTGAATGAAAATTTATTTTCTTCTTTTTAGGAAATCCTTTAGATCTTGTCTTGCCTTCTCAATTTTTTGCAAAGTTGGATGTCATCACCTAATTGTCAATAACCTTGTCTAGTTTGAAAGCTTCCATCTCCAAGATTTAATCTCCAAGCTATTAAGCTTCCTTTAGGGAACCAAAGCTCTAATACTAATTTTTGATTGATGGAGGTAAAAGAAATTAAACAAGATACTGAGAGGGGGGGGCGAGAGAGGGGGGGGATGAATCAAAATCTTAAACACTTAAAATTTTCACCAATTCACGCAATCTATCAGTAAAATTGTGCATGTAAAACTTGTAATGTAAATATGTTGTAACATATAAATCTAATCAATAATATGCATGCAAACAAAACACATAGCACAATATTTTTTACTCAGAAACCCTCCAAGGTGAAGGTAAAATTGTGGTGGGGATGACACCCATAAATCTTCACTACTACAATAATAAAGTTAACCAGTTAAGGTTACAATGTTTGATCATAAGATTTGATCTACACTATGAAGATTTTGCCCTATTAAAGGCTTAAGAGACTTCTAGGTCTCACATTTTCAGAGGATTTAACACTTACAAAAAAGCAAGGACTCTGTTAAGAGATTTACAAAGAACTTTGTTAAGAGATTTACCCTAATTCAAGTTGGTTAAAACTGATTCAGTGCCTGGCTCTTAGTTTTCTATGCAATTTTATTTTGAATCTTCTCCTTGCTAACTGATCCTCTCCTCTGATATGATATTACTTGTCTTTCCCTTTCACTTTACTACCATGAATAGGTCACTAGCTCTATTAGATGATAACAGAATCCTTCACTAACTTCTTATCTAATCTCAATCCTTGTTCACATGCATACACTTCTCTACTCTCACTCTTACTCCACTTGCTTCTCTCACTCTTTAATGTAGGTTAAGATTGTCTCTATTTAAGGATTTTTGTAAAGAGTTTTCTAGATTCTTCCATAATAGCCTCTCCATCTAAAATATTGATTGCATAGCATAGAGATATGTAATCCATGTCATTTAAATGTTTTGTACTAAACTCTACAATCTTTAAATATTCTTTCCCAGTCATCTTGTAAAACATGTTACCTCAAATTATGTTCCATTTTTGACTTTTATGTAAACTCTGCATTGTGTGGTCTTTACTATTTCCTAATACTCAACATTGTTGTTTCTCAGCCTTCATTACTCTTTTAATATTCAACATGTATTGTGCTCGGCACAACCTATATAAATTGGCACTTGATTACTTAATACCTACTCAGTTTTCAATGAGATCATCTTGTATTGAAATATTCAGTGACCATGAATGTACTTGACTCCTATAGATCTTGGTACATAATTTCTTATGTGCATGACTTGGCCTATATAGAGTATCTTGGTCACAGTGATGACTACCTAACTCTACCTTGTAAATGACTAAGTGGTTGACACTAATAAACAACAATTGTTAGAGATACCAACAATAAATGTATATGGCACTCTAGGAAAATCTTGAGGTATGAAGAAGATCATGGAACCACTCTTGTTAAGGCTAAGGTTCATGTACATTATAGCATACATGAAATTTTTCATGTCAAACCAAGAACACCTAACCGCATGCGTCAACTCATGCTAAAAATATATATAAGCAATACATTAAACACAAGTTAATCAATGTATATACATAATGATGGAAAACCAGATTGATTATCAAAGATTCATAATCACAAAAATCATATGCATAAGACAAAGAGTGTCATTGTAGTGGTCTAATGGCTTCATGAAAAATATTGAGATTATTTTCTTTTATTATGATATTCTAAGCTTGCCACTTTTAAGACCTGTATCACAATAGTATTTATCAACTCCTTAAGTACTCATATCCTTCATCAGTCGAAAAAACCTTTCAAAGTGTATTCAACTTAATGCACACATAAAAATTATTAGATATTATTATTTATCTAGTCAATTTTTAATTATCAATTCAACTAAACTATACCACCCACATAAAATAAGCATCATTTATATGGAATCAAAAAATGGAAGTCACTCCTATCCTACCCTAAATCTTATCAATTTTATTTAAATATCAACTCTCCAATTTTATGAATTGGAGATGACTTGCAAATTGATGCAAACTTTCATGACACTTTACCACAATCTAGAAACCTAAAATATTAAGGAGACAACTCATTCTAGAAATGCATCTTTCATTAAAATCACACAATAGACTAAATGTTTCATTTGATACAAATATTGTTATTCCCAAATAATAATGTAATTGATAATGCTATAAATGTATGTAAAAGAGTCATATTAGTTATTATATTATCATTAATGTCAAAGCCTTAGTTGGCTAGACATTATGCTAACTCACTAGAGTGAAATATCATTTTATTGTTGAAGAGGATTTGGAGAATGTATATTGAAGACATAATTGATAAACTTGGTATCCTATGGGTACTTGAAAGAGTTGGATAGTGATAATGTAATGTTGGTTTGATTTTTTTACAATTATTAATTATTGAAAAGTATTGAAGTACACAAGCTAAAATAAGTGACGAGGTTGATGAAGGAAGATCATATTTGTTGAGTGACTATAGTATTCACTAAGAAGTTTGGAAAAGTAAGAAGGAATTTAGTATTTCTTGAGAAACTCTAATATCAATTGAGTACTATATTATCCAAGTGAGACATTATTTTCACTCAGTAACAATTGGAAGACAAGTTTGGATAATCAGAATCTAAAGCCAACTTTTCATAGAAATTGTTGACATTTTAGTCAAATTTGTTTATTAGTAATGCACACTTATTCAGATGGTTAGTATCTACCAAGATTATTGTATAGTTAACAATGTTAACCATGTAATTTAGGCTCTACTAAGTTCTATAGTTGCTATCAATTTTTAGAAACAATATTCAGTTTACGTTGAGCAGTCTCTACCAAGTTGGTGATTATTAGTGTAAATCAAGCTTCTTAGTGTTTACCAAGTTCTACAATATGTACCAAGTTCATAGTTTTAGTGATATGAACCCAATGTTGACTGAGCCATGCAGTGTCAACCAAGTGATTTAGTTTATATCAAGCTTGTAGTGATAGCATTGACTGAGCTATGTAGTGTGAATCAAGTGATTCAATTTATATGTCAAGTTTCTTAGTATTCACTGAGTCACCAATGCAAACCAATTTTAAACTACTTGGTAGTAATCAATATGAATTGAGCTTCTAGATCTATTGAGTACATGTTGATGTCGAACATTGACAATGGATGTCGAGTATTAGAACGTCACTGTGTTTTTCTTGAGAACATAAGTTCCTACAATTGGGTTGACTTTGTGTATTTTGGTGAAACTTATATTATAGCTGACTTTGTTGAATTTTAATTTGGATTGGTATATATGTAATGTATTTTATCACATCTAAATTTCATAAGAAGAAGGATATATCAAAGTATAAAAGAGTAGGAGTGCGAAGTAAAAGGCTATAGTAGTATAAGGAGCAAAAAACATTTATCTATCATAGCAAGGTGATCATTACACTAAAAGGTATCTCATTCAAAAAATCAAATTGTAGATTAGAGATCAACTACTGGTTCATCTTAATAGGTGGAATAGTTAAATCCTTTCATAAGGTAGAGTTAACAGTCTTTTGTAAATCTCTTTACTGAGTGCGTAATTCATTATATGTTTGTAAATCCTTTTGCAAGGTGGACCTAGGAGTCCTTATTGCTCCTAATAGGGTAGATCATCAGAAGTGATCATTGTAAGCCTTAATGGCCCAAATTTATATTGTAGTACTAAAGCTTGTGGGTGTCATCCCCACCCCAGTTTTACTTTCTATTTGGAAGGATTTTGGGTCACCATATTGTGTGTCAAATTTTTATGAATGTTTTAATGCCTTCAATTTTTCATGCTTGCAGTTAGATCAGAATATACATAAAATATCAAGTGGTAAATAAATACTAATTTTTATTGGTTACTGATTCACCCCTCCCCTCTTAGTAACTTAGCCTATCATATGTTTGCAACAATTAGTATCAAAGCTTTGTGGTTTTTAGAAGAAAAAGTTTAACAGCTTGAGAAAAGATCAGAAGCAATGGAGGTATTCAAACTTGATAAGGCTATTGACAATGAAAAGCTAGATTTGGAATTGGCTACTGGACAACTCAAGAAAGAAAAGGAGAAACTCTCTCAGTCCTTATTAATAAGAAAAGATATTGTAATTCAAATGAATCACAAACTCTAAATTGAAGAAAGAATTAAAGACATCCATTCAAAAAGTAATCCAAATGAAGCTAGTGAGGCAATCAAAGAACTATTAGAAAAGAATGGCACACTTCAAGAAGAAGTAAGAAAGCTAAAAAGAGAACAAGATATTTAGTCAGTAAGATTGCATGAAGTCATGGAAGAGAAAAACAAAATCAAAGAAGAGTTAGAAGGAAAGAATAATGAAATTCAACATCTATCCCTTCAACTGGTAGATTTCATTGATCAGCTTACCAGTGCAAATGAAGAAATGATGAATCTAAGATTAGAGAATAAAAGAATGAAAAATAATCTAAACACTAAAAGGAAAACTAGTAAGAGGGTGATGAAATCTCAAGCAAACATGGATCAACTAAATGAGAAAATTCAATATAGACAAAAAGGCAAAGAAGGAATTGGATATACCAAAGAAGGTGAATCATTCAAGCAAGGAGTTCAAAAGAATCAAAGACCTACCTACAAACACTATGGTAAGATAGGTCATACATCAAACAAATGTTGGAGAAATGGCAAAGCTGAATTCAATAGAAAATTCTACAATAGTAATCAGCATGGTCATAGAGCTAATGAATGCAAAGAGAAACCTGAATTTAAGGGAAAATGTCACAAATACAAGAAGCATGGGCACAAATCTTTTGAATGCAAAACTAAGATATTGAATCCAATAGAATAGATTGTAAAAGCTATTTTTGGTTGGGACTGTAATGCTTGGTGCATATGTCACTATTGTGGAGAATCTGGACACATTGGAATGAATTGTGTAAAACATCACATGAGGAAAAAAGACACCACTAGAAGATGTTTTATTTGTATAGAACTTGGTCATCTTGCCAAGAACTGTATGAACATTGGAAGAATTAAATATGAAAAGAAAGCCAAGGCTAATAACATCATAAAGTAGATGAGATAGCAATGGATTCCAAAATCTTTTGAGAATGCAAGTCCTAGCAATGAAGCACATGTCACTCAAGTATTGGGTGACTCAAGCATTTCTACTTGATCTCCCACAAGGATAACTAGAACTAAGATTCTAAAGAATACATCCTACATTAGTTCCAATTAGTAGAAAGGAAAGATCCAAATGAGAATTCAAGATGCAAAGGGACCACTGAGTGTCTAAATAAATTTTGGACACTACTAAGCTAGGTCAGGTTGCAAGACCCTACGGAACAAGGTTGGAAGCTACTAAGTTGTTGTATGGAAACCAAGTCATGAATGTTCCTGCCAAGGATTTAATTCAAGCTGAGTGGAAGATAGTCTTTCATTAACCCAAGTGATCATACCAGGCATTTATGGTGATTGAAAGGTGTAATTTGATAAAAGGGAAGAAATTTAATTGATTTGTCATCATGAATTTTCAAGAGCTATTTGTCCAAGAGCGATTTCAATGCATTCAAGTAATCTATGCAAATTATTTTTAAATTTTTTTGTATTTTCACAAAATCTACCAAGCAATGGCATCCTTCAATAGAAAGACAAAGAGAGGGTCTGAGATGCTACTCCAAGGAGTTGAATGGAAAGCACTAGGTTTCAAATTGAGTCTGGCTATTGCAAAAACCCTTGATCTAACCGGAGCTCAGTCTCAAAATTCCATCCAAGGTACTTTTGGTAAATGATATTCATTCATATTTTCAATGTTCAATTCAAGATATAGGAACCCTAGAAATGGGTGCAACTTTAAAGAAGTTGTGTGTGAATGGCATGTTAAAACTAGAGCATCAACACCTGGAAGCAAAGGGTTTGACCCACATTCCACACATGCCCTGAGAATTTCAGATTAAGTGGATAAGGTTTATCCTCAAGTGTATGCACAATAGGTAGTTATGGTTGGAGCAACCTATTTTGATAATAAATAAAATGATCCATTAGATCATAGGGCTTCCAATGTTGGCTTAAGAAAAAAACCACCAAAACCCTAAGTCGAGTGAAACTGGAGAAGAAAACTCTTGCTGAATAGGATGGAAGAGGTATGAAGATCAGTTGTGTTAATGATAAGGAGCTGGAATTTGGAATACATGTAATTGCAAACAAAATGTATAGCTCCAGTCATCTCAATAGTGTATCATGTGAAGTTGTGGACCTCATTTTCAAAGTGGTCAAGAACAATATGTCCTTCAACCTTGTTGAGCTTATGTTGAACCAGTTCAACAAAAATATGGAAAGCATCAGAACTTCAAAGAATAACCCTTGTAAGTTTGGTTCACTCTTAACTTGTTTATTTTTCTTTTTGAAAAAGTTATTTCCATAAAAAGGTAAAGTTGTATGGAGAATAGATGTACCTATCCTTTATCAAATCAATGAATACATAGCAAAAATGGGAGAAAATTATGTCAATATTATGGACAACTATTTTGATGCATTCAAGGAAAAGATGAACAACAGATTCAGGATACCTAAGAAACTTGTAGAAGATTACAAAGATGATATTTGTTTTATGGTTGATTGTGATAAAGTGTATATACAAGTAGTCAAACCTAGAATTGTATGGTTCAAACCACTAGGATATAAGGTTAATATTGATGAAACCAAGGACATTATTGAAGCATTGTTAAATAAACCTATTGATCCAAAGGCTACATATTTTGAAACATATGAGGAAGCCAAGACAAGAATTGAATTAAAAATAAAACTCCCTCAGGTGGTCAACAAACGGAAGAAAAGAATAGAAAAATTGAAACAAACTAGTTCTACTCTCCTGTTGACAAAAGGTAAAGGAGATGACATAGAAGAAGATGATGTAGAAGATGAAGAAAATTTAGAAGAAGAGACAATAAAGAAGAAAGTTAAGGTTATTATAATCAAAAGTGCCAATCCATCTACAATAGTATTTACAAGGAGAACATCTAAAAAGAAACTAAAATTAAGTGAAGAAGCAGAGGATGTGATCTTAAAACAAGTACCATCCACATTTTAAGAAAGCTTGAAAGAAATTGATTTTGGTGCTAACATTACAAATTTTAGAGCTTTAAAGTATGAAATTAGAACTATTGAAGAGAAAAAGCAAGTTGAAGACATAGTCATGTCAAAGCTAGGTAAATGGAAATACTCTCTAGACTAGCTTGAACAATAGATTCTAAATGAATTAATGGAGAAAATTAAGCCAAGATGGGAGCATGCAAAGAAAACTACAAAAAATATTTACGAGTAGACCCTAAGGAGACTCATGCCAAGTCTAAGTGATAAAGAAGTAAAAGAATCCATCAAGAAGAATGAAGAGAAACTTACTTTGAGATTTAACACTTGTTTAATGTTGATCAATGACATTGAACATATGGTAAGGAATGCCACCAACACATGGAAAAATATCTAATATCTACAATCTTCATAAGAAAAGTTATTTTTTTGTTCATGTCAGTGACAAGGATGATGATGAAGATGAAAATAAAGAGGACAAAGATGATGAAGAAGAAACCAATGATGATGAACAAGAATAGGAAGCTACTAAGGAGAATCTCCCTAAGATTTAAGGCATTGAGGAGATCGGCCTTGAGAAGATTGCAGTAGTGGTGATAGCCTCACTTCCTCACTCTTTGAGCAAAGCATTAAAGACATAAAGCTAAAAGAAAGCTATTGTAGATTTAGTTGTGTCAAACATTGAAAATACAAGCACTCAACCTATATTTGCACCTATTCAGCTTAGTACTTCATTAATAGAAGTGACTAGCACTTCATCTACCAAGTAGTCAATCCTTCCTCCTCCCTTAATTGTGGTAACTCAGCATCAAGGTATTTCCTCAATCAGTGAAATATCTACTTTTACTATTAGTCCTTCTATTTCTACCATTTTTTCTATTCCAAGCATGCAAATAATAAGTACTAAGATAGTTGAGAGCAAGCTTCAACTAAGTACAAAAGTGTCTAGCAAAGGAAAAAATAAGGAAGAAGAAATGGATCTTGATGAAGATATAGTTATCCTAATTTTTGAATATCTCCAATCTAAATCTTGATCAGATGCATATAGTAGGAGAGCTACTACAAAAGAAAGCCGAGCAGCAGAGACTTAGAGAAGAAAGAAACAGAGAATTTCAAGTGCTTGAAGATGCAAAGAACATTCTTGCAAATGCACTTAGCACTAAGGTTGACACTTCTCAACCAATTTTGGCTTAGTTAGCATAAATGGTCCAAAAAATCAATAAATATTTGAATGGAAAAGAGAAATTATTGCAAAGAGCAGAGAAGAAATTTAAAAATAAAGTCTTGGAGTTGGTTGCACAAAAAATTGCAATACATCAAGTAGACTTGTCTACTATTCTAGGCTCATTGGAAACCTGTACCAATAATGTCACTTCTCTATTTAGTAAACTTTGTGACACGTCCATTTTTACATAGGAAATAAAAGATAACTTTCCAAAATTGATGAAGATCTGAAGGCAAGTGCACAACAGTTGTTACTTGATCTGAGCTATAGTTCTAATCACTATACAAAGATTAGATTTATAATTGATATGCAGCCAAAATTGCTAAAGAAAGAGGCTAGGATAAGAGCTACACTTGTAGATATACAAGGCATGGTTCATTCTAACATGGATGCATTGTAGAAACATATTGCACATGCTAAAACTCTCATCCATGATAACAACTTCTCCATTGTTGATGACATGATAGAATTATTAGCAGAAGTTTAGATTGCATTGCATATAAGCAAGGTGTTGCAAGAAAACTAGGACAAGACAATGTCACTAATTCTAAAGGTACATTTTGATTTCTTGTCACATTTTGGCATAACTACATAGAATACACCTTTTGCATTTATGTCAAAAAGGGGGAGATGTATATAACATGCAAAGCACATTGTAAAAGGGAGAGATGTAATATAAGATGAGATAACATGTAAAGCATATTGTAAAAAGGGGGAGAAGATGTGATGTATAAAGGGGAGAAAATGAGAAGATCTATATAATGTAAAGTGTATTGAATATATATGTATGAGGGTGCAAAATCATATTATATAAATGTACAGATATTCAGATAAACATCACTTACAAAAGCAATTTTGAAAAAATTCAAAAATAGAGTACTTTACTGAGTTGAAGATACAAGATGAAGAATTAAAAAAATTTGAAACTTTTTGAGAATTCAGTTTTGATTGATAAGTTTTTTTGTCACTAATGCCAAAGGGGGAGATTATTGACATTTTAGTCAAGTTTGTTTATTAGTGACACATACTTATTTAGATGGTTAGTATCTACCAAGCTTATTGTATAGTTAACAATGTTAACCAAGTAATTTAGACTCTACCAAGTTCTATAGTTTTTGATAAGAAAAACAAGTTTTAAGGGATCCTGAAATCCATAAGTTTTACAAAAACAAGGCTGATAATAAGCCAAAGAAGCCCAGCCAAAATAGAGTCCAACAGCTGAAAAAAAGCCTGAAGGCCCAGCCCAAAACAAAGGCCCACAAAAAGGCTAGAAAACAAACTAACTAAAATAGACTACAGAAAGCCTATCGAAAAGCCAAAAGCCAGGAAGACAAAAAGAAAAAAGACAAGAAAACTAGTCTTCAGTTATCTTCTCCATTTCTTGCATAGTCTGAGCTGCCTCGATTATCTTTTACTGCTCCTTTGCCATTTCATCCTAGACCTTCTCCATGCCCTGATTTATACTAGTGAGAGTACTGATTATGGCCTTGTCATCATCCGACCTAGCCTTATCCCTATTCTGACTACCAAGTTCTATAGTTGCTACCAAGTTTTAGGAATAGTATTCAATTTGCATTGAGAAGTTTCTACTAGGTCAGTGATTATCAGTGTAAATTGAGTTTCTTAGTGTTCACCAAGTTTCTTAGTGCAAATCAAGTTCTATAGTAGGTAATAAGTTCATAGTTTCAGTGATGTGAATCTAGTGTTAACCAAGCCATGTAGTGTCAACCAAGTGATTCATTTTATACTAAGCTCATAGTGATAGCATTGACTGAGCTATGTAGTGTGACTCAATTTAGTTTATATGCCAAGTTTCTCAGTATTCATTGAGTCACTAGTGCAGATCAAGTTTAGACTAATTGGAAGTTATTAGTATGAACCAAGCTTCTATGTCTACCAAGTACATGATGATGTTGAGCATTGTCAATGGATTTTGAGTATCAAAACCTCACCAAGTTTGTCTTCAAAACCTAAGTTCCTATAGTTGGGCTGACTTTGTGTATTTTGGTGAAACTTATATAGTAGCTAACTTTGTTGAATTGTAATTTGGATTGGTATATATGTCATATATTGTATCACATCCAAATTGAATAAGAAGGAAGCTATATCAAAGTATAAAAGAGAAAAAGTGCAAAGTAAAAGGCTACAATAGTATAAGGAGCAACAAAGAGTTATCTATCACAGCAAGGTGATCATTACACTTAAAGGTATCTCATTCAACAAATCAAGTTGTAGATTAGAGATCAACCACTGGTTCATCCTAATAGGTGGAACAATTAAATCTTTTCACTAGGTAGACTTAATAATTTTTTTAAATCTTTTTACTGAGTGCATACTTTATTGTAGGTTTGTAAATCCTTTTGTAATGTGGACCTAGCAGCCCTTATTGCTTCTGGTAGGGAATATTATTAGAAGTGATCATTATAAGCCTTAACAAGTCAACTTTATACTATAGTACTAAAGCTTGTGGGTATCATCCCCAACACAATTATACTTTCTATCTGGAAGGTTTCTAGGTCACCATATTGTGTGTCAAAGTGTTATGAATCTTTTAATGCTTTCAATTTTTCATTCTTGCAATTAGATCAAAATACAAATAAAGAACCAATTGGTAAATAAAGATTAATTTTTATTGGTTATTGATTCACCCCTCCCCTCTTAGTAACTTAGGCTATCATATATTTCCAACAAGAAATATGGAAATTTCAAGATGTTCAAAGGAATGAAACAAAGTTTGTTACAAGATCTATGGCTAGGAAAATTCAATAAATTTTTGACAATGGAGATTCAAGAAAGATAAGGATGAGAACAAATTTTTACACAAAGATATATGTTCAATGTGGTTATGCACATTAAATATCAAATCGACAATTTTGATTAAGTGGCAATGGATGGAAGAATCTAGAAGTGTCAAAATGACTATTTAAGGAGATGTTCAAGATGGGTTTCTTTGTTGATCAATTTGATGATTATGTTGATGATATTGTGAATGTGAAGTATTGAAAGGAAGAATAAATCAAGGTGAACTAAGTAGAGCATAGGAAAGCAAGGAGAAGAGTTAGTGAAGGTGAAGGTGTGGCTCAGCTAAGTGAGAGATCATAAGGAGAAAGAGAAAATAATAGAGATTTGAACAAGAAAAGGTAGTTACTATACTTAATAGATCACATCTAATGTTACTTTCTAATCATTGTAGCAAAAAACCTCAAAAAATCAAGTGGAGCAAGCCACTCTTTAGACAAAATCAAGGAGTGATAAGGTCTAGATGATCTTTTGGAAAAATCCTCTATCAAGGTCAAATTAATAATGTGTATGTAACTTGTAACAAGGTTCTCTCTTAGTCAAGCTCACTTTGGAAGAGTGAATATTTTGGGTTGCTAGTCCCAAGGGATTTTACGCTTTCTAGATTTTTTTCATTAAAATATTGGTGTCAAACATGTGAATGTTATTTGTGTTGCAATTTGTTTTACATAATTTACATATTACTACAACTAGGTAATAACATAGTACTACAAGGTTATTGTATCATTTTAAAATGGAAGCACTTCCCTGTTAAGAGCATTTCTGTTTGCATGGATCTGGTTGTTTCCCACTGTTCTTCTTTTCTCCCCCTATTTATATCATTTTTCTAACAACTTTCTCTGAGGAACTGAAGACTTTGACTTTTTGGGTCAATGATGATCTAAAGGGTCAAGGATGACCTCAACCCTAACCTAGGGTAGAGTTGACCTCGACCCTGACCCTAGGTCCAAATTTCATATTCTAGAGGTTTTGGGATATTAGGCCTTATAAAGTTTTATTTTCCCAGTTTTGAGTCATCCATTTTAGGTTTTAGAATGGTAATCTCTTAAATTGCATTTAATCTAGGTCCATTTCTAGGGGTTAAGGTTATTTGGGATTTAATTATCCAATCTTAGCCTCTCTAGAAGTTTTTACCCTAGATCACTATATAAGAAAGCCTTATTCTCTCATTTTTACATCCACTAACTATGAAGTTTTGATCCACCTTTTATGAGGAGATATAAGATGATCCATTATCAAGCATTCAGGAATTCAAGATCTAATTCATCAAGGAGATAAATTGTTATCCAATGAAGAATTCAATCTCTATGAAGCCCTCTTATTGAAGATTTCTCCATGTACATTCATTCACGCCTCTTCCTAAGCTAAGATCCATTCAAGATTGGTGTTGAAGATCTAATGTCATTGATTTGAGACATCCTATATACAATTCTAAATTCATTTGGAGCATCCATACTAATGGATTCAAGCATTTGAATCCTCCATAAGGATTTTAACATAAGTAAGGTGAATAGTTCCATTTACTTTGTTTATACATATTGCAATTTCAACTATAATTTCAAGGTTGATTCCAAATTGGGGTTTGACCAAGGAAAACCCACCATCCCAAAAAAACCATTTTTCTTGTAGGTACAAGTACAGGATAGCAAATTGAAGTTTAGATTTGGATACCCTTTTTGGCAAACTTCTAAACTCGCAAACAAGATTTTTGTTGGAGTAGTGCAAGTCAAGGTCGACCTTTTGGGGTAAGATTGTACCCTGGGGTAAGGTTATTCCCCTCTATCTAGGTCAAGATCGACCTTCCCTTGGAAGGACAAAATTTTTCTAGGTTTTCTCTATCTTGGCATTTATAGTCTGGAGTAGGTTGCAAATTTCCCAAAACTATGCATAGAAATCAGCATTTTCCAAATTTTCCCTACTTTGAGGTTATTATTTTTCTTTTATTCATTCAATATTTCAAGTACATACTTTCTATAGTAGATTATAGGATTTCCTCCTTTCTTCATATTCTCCATTGTTTGATTCATTTGTGCATTGATCACTTCTTTTTATTCATCAATTTGGATCATTCCTTTTGAGAATTTGGGTTAAAGATTGGTCCTACATATATATATGTATGTATGTATGTATGTATGTATGTATGTATATATATGTATACACACACATATATATATATACACACATATATATGTATACACACACACATATATATATATATATATGTATACACATATATATATGTGTATACACATATATATATGTGTATACATATATATATATATATGAGTATACATATATATATATATGAGTATATATATATATATGTGTATACATATATATATGTGTGTGTGTATACATATATATATATGTATATATATGTATATATATTCCTTCTATTCATTTTGGTGAACCCTACACGCTTACCCTCTTTTCTTTTGTGGAATTAGATACTCTATTGTGTTTTGTGATGTTAGATTTCCTTTTATATTATCTTGTTAGTGTTAGATGTTTCTTTTATATTAAATTTTGCATGATAATTAGATTTCTTACATCTATATTTCAAAAATACAAAAAAATTGCAAAATCTCTTTCAAAATACAAAAATATTCATGCTTTTTATGTTTTAGTTTAGTTCATTTGCATTGCATTGGTTTATGAGCTTTACTACTTCTAGTCCTACTTCTAATATTTTAGTTAGACAATGTTGGAGACTTATGGATACCTTTGATCTTGAGTCTTCCTCTCCTTTCCTTAGGATTCTAGATGATAGTTTGATTAATCATTATTTTAATCCTATTATTGACCAAAACTCTTCTCACTCATCCCATGATGAGGATGATGCTTTATAAGTTCCTCCAAAATAAGTCCAAAAATTTTCAATTGAACTTAGTAAAATGGATAATTGGCTTATTCAATAAAATCATAATCAAGGTTTTATTCAAGCTATAAAAGCTCTTAAGAAAGCTCTTTCTGATTATGATCAAGGTGTTAACCTCTTGTGTGGAATTACTCACTATGTGCATTCAAATGTTAAACTTTTAGCTCAATCAAGAAGCTCAAGATTTAGGGTTGATTCCTCCTATCACTATTGTAGAACCTTCTTCTTTTCCTTTACCTATTATTCCTAACTATTCTCCTTCTTTGATGACTGCAATGGTTCCTTCTATTCCTATGAGTGTTCCTCTTGTGTCCCTTCCTACTCACAACCTTGTTATCATAATGTTCCTTTTATTTATTCTAATTCTCTACCAATTGTAGTTTTAATTTTTTCTCTAGTTGTGTCTTCCATTCCTATATCTTCATACACTTTACCTAGCATTTATAATGTTGTTATTCCTCTTATTTCCTCTAATGATTCAACACTTATCAATTTGGCTCAAATCGTGTCATCTTTACAACAACAACTTGCATCCTTGACTCAAAACAAGTTCAGTATTCCTATGTATGATATGGGAAGTCCTTTGTCACACAATATCATTTGTACTCCCATTCCTCAACAAGTTGATGTGTCTCATCTTAAGAATTACAATGGTAAGGGAGACCTTTTTCATCATGTTAAAACATTTCAAATCCTTTGTAGTGATTATGCTCATGACCATAGGATTTAGCCAAGTTGTTTGCTAGAAACTTTCATGACAAGGCCTTACAATGGTTTTGTTCCTTTCCTCCTTATCATATTGATTCATTTCCATAACTTTCCAATGCTTTTATTCAACAATTTCAAAACAACATTGAATTGCAAGTATCTTTGATTGATTTGATGCATTGTAAACAAAGTGCTAAGAAAAATTTAATTTAATTTATTAGTAGATTTAAGCATTTACATGCTCAGATTTCCTATCCTACTCCTGATATTGATATTCAATGTATGTTTCTTTCAAATTTGCAAAAGGATATTAGAGATAATATTCTACTAATTGACTTTACCTCTTTTCAACAACTTTGTGCAGTGATTTGTCATTATCAATTGCAAGTGATTGAATTTGAGAGAAATACTGCAATGGCTCCTATTCCTATTGATAAAATTAGTGAAGCTCCTAATCTAAATAAATTTCAAAAATTCAACAACTATGTCAAGATAAACAAAGAAGCAAGCACAATTGTTGATCAAGTTGTTATTGCATCTCACAATGCCACTTCTGTTGGAATCCTTTAGAAAAACTAAGAGGGAGGTGAATCATTTATCCAACATCTAGATGTACAAATAAAACTTTTCAATGCTTAGTAGACCCATAATTACAAAACCTTATTATGCATGCATCCATTAGACCATACAATACTTAAACTTTGTAGGTTAATGTCCTAGATCAAAACAACTTTGCAAAAATATAAACATGAAACATAATAGATTCAATAACACATTTGACACAAGGATTTTACATGGAAACCCAATTTGGGAAAAAACACTAGTAACATGCTACTAATTCTCACTCTTTTGAAGTGATTCCCTATGAAAGGCCAACCCTATTAAAGGTTACAATACACACTATTAAATGTGAACTGATTAAAGGATTTCAATTACCTTATTAGGAGTGAGCCTTGTTAGAGGAATTTAGACCATTCCATTAGAATGTCACCCAGTTAAAGGATTTACAAATGACTGTTAGGTCAACCTTAATCCAAAGGATTTACCCTAGATTTATACAATAATTAGAAAGTAATAATAAGTTTTGATCTGATAATAAATTACAACTCACTTGTAGATTACAAATCTTTGTTTCAATCCTTCATTTTTCTTGGCATTCATACACTTTAGCTCTAATAGCTTGATAACGCTTCAAGCATTCATACTCTTAAGCCTTCTTTCTTTGTATGCCAATTGTAGTCTCTTATGTTTGGCCATTGAATGAAGCAATACCCTAGACTCCTTGTCTTCCTTAGGTTCTCACACATGACAACTTTTTCTTCTAACCAGCTCTTTCTATAAATAGAGAATTAAGATCTTTTTCTGTTTAACCATAATCATCCATTTTAGGGTTAGGTAGGATTAGCTAGGATATAATGAATCTAACCACTTTTCTATTTGGTTCCTCTAGAAACTTATTCTATAATCTTTCTTGAATTCACCACAAAATGCTTTACCTTGAATTCTATGCCACTAGCTCATCATATGTATCTTCCACATGCTTCACACAATTCAAGAAAACAAAATAGTCATCTTAGATTAGTCAAATATTTTATTTAATATAAATATTGTACTCAACTTCTATATAGTTTTTCCACTTGACCAACCCTAGTTTACTTGGGGAACACTAAATTTCACTAATGCTCTACATCAACTAAACTTTACTCAAAATTTACTAAAAATCATTTAGCTTGCATTGATTTTAATCTTTTCTTAGCACATCTTGTTTTTCACTCGGCTTCCAATGATTTCTGCTTGGCTTGCACTGATTTCTCAGCAAGGCTTGGCAGACACTTTTCATACTTGATCTTCTTCCAGTCTTAATTTGATTAATCTTTCATTTTGGACTTTAAGTAGATAAACAATACACTATAGTATCAATGTCTTACTTGGTCTTAACTTGCTCCTTTTACATACCAAATAGCTCAACCTTTCTCTAGGCACTATTGTTATCTCCTCTTTTTAATTCCTCTTCATCAATCAACTAAATGATAGATTTTGGATCAAAAAGAAATTGTGTCACCAATAGGTAGTAGGTTTGACATCATTGAAAAAATAATGATTGTTCCATTATAGGTTCTTCACTTCAAAACAATCTTTTATCAACAACTTTTGCATCCACCACTTTTCAATTAAATTGTACATTTACTCCTCTTTCTGAATCTTTACATTCTATTATGAATAGGTTGTTGACTACTAATATAATTACTTTACCTCCTATTTGACCACTTTTACCTACTATGATTTCATCTAAGTCCTTTGATCCTAAATATTTTTGTCAATATCATCATCAGAATGGTTATGATACTAAGAAATGTTATTCTTTAAAACATAAGGTTCAAGATTTAATCAACTCTAATGCCTTATCTATTGATAATTTTGAGGGTAGTGGGAACAAATTTATTTCTCCTCTAATCAAAATCTTCATATCTATATGAATCCCTTAGCTCAACATGATACTAATACCATTTCTTAACCATCTTCTATGGATATTGTGTATGACTCAAAGATGGATGATAGTAATCACATTGTTAATCAAGTGGAGCATGTTGTTCAATCTGTATCTCCACTTGCATCTCAGCTTCAATCTCAAGTTCCATCTCAACCTCAACCAAAACCTAAGCCTAAATTGAAGACTCAACCTAAACCTCGACAACAACCTAAGAATAAAAGACCTTGGGAAATTTTAATTACCTTCGATGATTTTGAGATTATTAAAGCTCATGATTGTCCTCTTTATATTTATGCTAGGATTTCTTAGATACCTACTCATGATTGTCTTTTTGATCCTACATCCTTAGTCAATGTTATTACTAAATAAAATCCATTTATGAAAATATTTCAACATGATTCTTATGATACATTTTATGTGTAGATTCAAACTTGTGATGGTTTTATTTATCCATCATATGGTTCTATTAATTCACTGATTGAACTTTATGGAAAAATTGTGAACACTGCCTTTTTTGTTGTTCCTACTTCTAAATAGTTTCTATTTGAGCTTGGTTTGCCATGTGTGTTTTCACTTCACCTATCCGTAAATCTCTTAATTTTTTTCATGATTAAGAAGTTAAGATGGTTAGTCATAGTTTATATCACCCTTCTAGGCCTAGGGATTTTTCTACACTTGACTTCTTTTGTCCTTCATTGCCTAATTCATGTCCTTCTTGACCAAATCATCTTTTATGCTCATATCAAGCCTATAAGCTTCATAAGATTCTTGAGTTAAGATTACCTGCTATGGATCTTAATCATGGTCTTTTTCTTACACCTTCCATACCTCCTTTGTCTATGGCTTCTACATCTATTGCTTGTTCATCTATTGTTAATCCTATTAATCCTCCTATAGAACCTATGAAGGATCTAATAATTTCTCCTCCTAGTTCTCAACACATTTCAAATAAGACAAAGTACAATTGATCTACTAATGAACATCATAAGAAGCACCATGCTCAAGCTAAAGCTCATGATTATGTTCTTCAAAAATATTTACCCACTTTGGATACAACTATGCATGATGTGCTAGAATAAGTTGTTGCTAATAATGATGTTAAGATGCATGATTCTAATGATTCCATTTGTATCTTGGATACTACTTTGATTAAATATTTACATGAAAAAGATAATCTTGATGATATTGATGATGTTAATGATGAATATGAGACTATTGACATTGACATTAATTTACCTAATATTCTTTCCTCACAATTGACAATTACACCTAGTATTGAACATGGTGATTCTCAAGTGGATCCTTGTTTGGAACTGGCTATCATTCCTACTATGTTGGATATAGTCCCTCTTGTGAGTTACCCACCTTTTGTAAATGATATAGAATGAGATGGGGAGAGTAGGTGATAAACTTGATTGGCTTGTCCTTTATGGTAGCTTTTTTGTGTGTTTTCATGTTATATTGTGTTTCTCCCATGATGTGTTTGCTAAATGTTATTAGATTCTTTTATATGACCCTCGTTTATTTTTTGGTGCAAGGTGATAAAGCAATAAAACTTGTTGTACTATTCCTCTGTATGTATCTCTATTCTTCCATACATTATTTCATGTTATGTTGTACCTATGTTATTGTTCGTAAATATTTCCTTGTGTAATTTGCTTGGACCAACTTACTTGGTAGCACTGATTCTTTTTTATCTCTAGGTCATGGTCTGAAAAGATTCTTCTTCATATTTATTTTGTGATAGTTCTTCCTTTGTGATTGTAGTTATACTTTCTTTAGGGAATGATGTCAACTCATTTGCAATAATATCATATATCTATTATCTTATGATCATACTGACTCCACAATAGGTAGATCCCTTCTGTGTTCTCTGGATTAGTCACTTATTGCGCGCGCGCACACACATGCACACACACACACACATTTTGATATACATATATTATTTTTCAAGATACCTTTTCTCCTTTTTTTGGATTACTGACTAATCCTTAAAGCATAGATTTATATTTTAGGATCTCTGTATCCCTCCAATTTCAAATTTTTTGATTCCTTAAGGTTGAAGGTGTCCTTAAGATTGGATCTCTTTTTATTTTTGGTTTTACTCTTATGAAATAGATTATTCTTGATGGTGAATCCTCGATTGGTTGACTAATGAGTAGCCACATTCACTAAGTGGTTCAATTCCATCTTTCCAGTTGTATTATTTTCTCATGTTGTTCATAGTGGGACATAAGTTCTCATTGGGCAAGATAATCACACTCCTTCTCTCTTTCTCTTCTTCTAGAGATGTCTCTCTTATTTTGATCTTGGAGTTGACAAAGACTTGAGTCTTTAGGGGCTTGAGGGTCCCTTTTTCCCTTTCATTTTAATAAGATTATCTTTTTATTATGATCTCTTTTACCAAGAGTTTGCATCGAGTCCATACTCTTGCTAAAGTGGGGGCTTAATATATCATCTTAAAATGGAAGCACTTCCATGTTAAGAGTGTTTATCCCTCTAAGTAAGTGGTATGGGGTCATATCAAGTGCCTTGAATAGGTCTTTGCATGGATCTAGTTGTTTCCCCCCTATCTTACTTTTCTCCCCCTATTTTTAGCCTTTTCTAACAACTTTCTTTGAGGAATTGAATACTTTGACTTTTTGGGTCAATGATGACCTAAAGCTCAAGATTGACCTTGACCTTGATCCTAGGTCCAAATTTCAAGTTCCAAAGGTTTTAGGATATCAGGCTATAGAAAGTTTCATTTTCCCACTTCCAGGTTGACCATTTCAGGTTTCAAAATGGTAAACTCTTAAATTTTATTTAATCTAGGTCTATTTCTATGGGTTAAGGTTAATTGGGATATAATTCTCTAATGTTAGCCTCTCTAGAAGTTTGTGCCCTAGATCACTATATAAGGAAGCCTTCTTCCCTCATTTTGATATCCACTGACTATGAATTTTTGATCCACTTTTTATGAGGAGATATTAGACAATCCATTATCAAGAATTCAAGCATTCAAGATACAATTCATCAAATAGATCTATTGAAGAATTCAATCTTTATGGAGCCCTCTTGTTGAAGATTTATCCATCTACATTCATTCACACCTCTTCCTATACTAAGATCCATTCAAGGTTGGGGTTGAATATCTAATGCCATTGATTTAAGACATCTGACATACAATTCTACATTCATTTTGAGCATCCATACTTGTGGATTCAAGGATTTGAATCCTCTACAAGGATTTAAACATAAGCAAGGTGAATAGTTCCATTTACTTTGTTTATACATATCACAATTTCATTTTCAATTTCAAGGTCAATTCCAAACTAGGGTTTGACCAAGGAAAAACCCCCATCCAAAAAAACACCATTTTTCTTGCAAGGTATAGGTATAGGATAGTAAATTAAAGTTCAGATTTGGATACCCTTTGTAAGAAATGATAATATTGAGCAAGGAACAAGAAGCAATCCAAGTAAGTTAAGTGTGAAACAATATTACCATAAGATAAGCAAACTCCAAGAGCATACACCAAGATGGTTCAACAATGGAGACAAGGATTTATAAGGGGAAAGCAAAGAAAACCCCTTGTGAGTATTATGAATGAAGGCAAATGCCTAGAGAAGAGAGAGAGAGAGTGTTGGAGCAAAAGTAGCTCAATACAATAACATCAAGTGCTAAGAGTGTGTTGAAGAAAGAAGGAGGAGCATCTCTTATATAGAGATGAGAGAGGAGTTGCATTTGTAACTCCCATTTCTATGAATGCCACATTCATAATAGGTGTGTGTAGAGTGTCACAATCCTCTTAAAGAGGATAAACTAAATAAAGAAATAAACAAGAGTTGTCCTTACATGTGGAATAAAGGACAAACAATGACATGTCCTCCACATGTGTACAAGAGGAAAAACTACATTTAGGGACCCTTGGAATATCCCAATTAATATATCCAAGGAAAGATTAACCTTTCTAACACCCCCCCTTAATCTTTACTTGGGGAGTTTACATCAACGGGTTGTAAACCCAAATTTTTACAATGGAACTGAAATCTCTCTTTAGAAAGTGGTTTGGTTAAAATATCAGCCACTTGATCTTCTCCTTTACAATAAAGAAGAATAATTTTGTTGTCTTCAACTTGTTCTCGAATGAAGTGATGTTGAAGTGAAATATGTTTGGTTCATGCATGATAAACTGGATTCTTTGCCAAGGCAATAGCACTTTGATTGTCACAATGTATAGGTGTAGGTGATTGTTGAGGTAGACCCAAATTGTCAAGAAGTCTTCTAATCCACAAAGCTTCCTTAGCTGCATTGGTACAACCTTTGTATTCAGCTTCAGTTGAGCAGAGGGAAATAGAGTGTTCTTTTTTGCTTTTCCAAGAAATTTGACCTAAACCAACAAAGAAAAAATAACCACAAGTGGATTTCCCATCATTGGGATCTCCACCTAGATCGGAATCAGTATAGCCATGTAAAATAAATTCAAAATTTGCATCATAAAATAATCCCATATTAAGAGTTCCTTTAATGTATCTTAAGATGCGTTTAGCAACTTTAAAATGAGTTTGTTGAGGTTTAGACATAAATCAAGAAACTAAACCAACACTATAAGCAATATCAGGTCTAGTAAGAGTTAAATAATTTAAACTTCCTACCAATTGCCTATACAAAGTTTCATCAACAAAAAGAGTATTCATATCAGTCATTAATTTAGTACCTAATTCACATGGAATGGAAACATGGTTAGAGTTATTCATCTTAAATTTTTCTAAAAGATCATAAGCATACTTGCTTTGAGAAAGAAAGATACCTTTAGGAGTTTGAAAAATTTGCATACCTAAGAAGTAATGTAAGATACCTAAGTCAATCATCTGAAATTGTTGTTTAAGTTGAAATTTGATATCAAAAATCAAAGCGTCTGAACTAGAAGTGAGTATTAGATCATCTACATAAAAAATAACAATGATAATATCATCGTTAGTATGTTTAATATACAAATTAGGATCATTCTTACTTCTAGTAAAACCTTGAGAAATAAAGAAAGAATTAATTTTAGAATACCATTCTCTAGGTGATTGTTTAAGACCATAAATAGATTTGTTCAATTTGCAAACCAAATTTTCACTACCTTTCTTAACAAATCTAGGAGGTTGAGCCATATAGATTTCTTCATGTAACTCACCATTTAAGAAGGCACTTTTAACATCCATTTGATGAATGGGCCAATTCATTTTAGATGCTAAAGCAAGAACTAATTTGATAGTAGGCATCTTAGCAACAGGAGCAAAAGTTTCATTATAGTATAATCCTTCAATTTGTGAAAAACCTCTAGCTACTAGTCTAGCCTTGAATTTACTAATTTCATTATTAGTATTCAATTTTGTTTTGTATAACCATTTACATGAAACTATATTCTTTCCATGAGGTAACTTGACTAAGTCCCAAGTTTGATTAGCAATTAAAGAATCATATTCCTCTTGCATGGCTTTCTGCCAATGAGGTTGAGAGTTAGCTTGATCAAAAGACTTAGGATCGTTAGAATTCATAATAGTAGTCATCAAAGCATAATTACAATAATTAATCCTTCTATGTTTAATTCCACTAGATCTAGAAATATAATCATCAGCTTCATTGATTAAGTTTTGAGCCCATTTAGGTTTATGTTTAGTTGTGATGGAATTATCACTAGAGGAAGAATCATTAGTAATAAAAGTATCATTAGTATCTACTTGAGTATCATGAGTTGTAGGAGCAGAAATAATCGGTGGTACTTGATTTGAAGGATTAAGAGAAAGAGTAGGGTTAAGAGAAGGAGGTTGGTCCTCCACCAGCACAATTTTAGTGCCACTGAATTCTTCATCATGTGTAGTAGAGCAATCGTGAACTCCAGTTTCTGCAATACAAACATCTCTAGCAACTTGAACTTTTTTAGTAGTGGAATCATAAACACGATAACCCTTAGTGTTTTCATCATACCCAACAAACATATAAGGAGATGACTTAGCATCTAATTTATGCCTTTTCTGTTTAGGCGTATAAACATAAGCAATAGAGCCAAATATCCGTAAATGATGTAAATTAGGTTTCCTACCAGACCAAGCCTCTTCTAGAGTGATAGCCTTGAGAGCTTTGGTAGGAGTCCGATTAAGAATATAAGTTGCACAAAACATGGCTTCAGCCCAAAATTTATAATGCAGATTCTTAGCATGCAACATGCTTCTAGCCATTTCAACAATGGTTCGATGCTTTCTTTCTGCCACACCATTTTGTTGTGGTGTATAAGGAATAGTAAGCTCGTGTTTAATTCCACATGATTTCAAATAAGAATGAAAAGCATTATTCACATATTCCTTCCCATTATCAGTTCTAAGAATTTTAAGTTTAAACCCAGATTGCCTTTCAACATATAACTGAAATTCAATAAATATATCAAGAACTTGATCCTTGCTATGCAAAAAATAGATCCAAGTTCGTCTAGAAAAATCATCAACAAAGGTAAGTGCATATCGAGAACCTTGGATGGAGGTATTCTCCATGGGGCCCAAAAGATCACTATGGACAAGATGCAACTTATGAGTTGCCCGCTATGATTTTCCACTTGGAAAGGGCTCCCTATGCATCTTACCACTCATACAACCTGTACAGGCAATCTTGGAAGGAATAATGTGAGGCAAGCCATCAACCATATTATACTTTTGCATGAAAGTAATATAATCAGAATTTAAATGGCCAAGTCTTTCATGCCATATATTGAAATCAATAGAAGTATGTAAAGAATATCATGAACTAGAAAATTCATGGAACTTAAACAAATTGTCATTATCCATTTTAGCATGAGCAATCACTTTGAGAGTTTGAGGATCTATGATATAACATGTATCTTTGTAGAATTCAACTTTATAGTCCTGACATAACTGTGAAATAGAAAGCAGATTAGTTTTCAAGTCAGGTACATATAATACATCATGCAATTTACCATTGGGAATAGTAACATCACCTAATCCTTCAACTTTACAAGTCTGATTATTAGCTAACTGAATAGGAATGTTAGCAATATCAGGTTGTAAAGAATAAAAAATTTCTTTATGAGAAGTGACATGTTGTGATGCACCACTGTCAACAATCCATTCTAAAGGTCTACAAAGATTAAAGCTACAAGTAAAAGCATGATGAGAATTAAAACCAGTAGAGTTACCTTTTTTATGATTTGAGTTTTGATGATTGTTACTATTATTCATAGGTTTTTTATCATTTTACTTTTTAAAACAGTTATTGACAATGTGACCATCTTTGCCACAATAAGAACAATGAGGTTTGGAATTGGAATGATTCCTTTGATTATTAGTATTATGACTATTATTAGGATGATTGGTATTATTATTATATTTGGCATGAAATTTATTGTTGGAATTATTTGAATTAGTATTATATTGTTTGTGATTATGATTATTATTATTGGAACGAAAATTATTAGTTGAATTTCTAGACACAAATGCATGTTCAGTTGATTTAAGGGTACCAAACTGAATTAGCTTAGCTTCTTCCTATCTTAATAAAGTTTGAAAAATAACATAAGTTAACTGAGAAGTTAAAGTAGGAATTGCAAGTTGTGCATGAATATTAGTTATAAACTATTGAAACTGTCTAGGAAGACATTTTTTAAGAATAAGATGAATTAAACGAATGTCTTCTAATTGAACACCTAAAGCCATAATTTGACTTTTAAGAGAATCAAATTTTAAAAGAAATTCATCCATACTTTTAAAATCTACATACTTGAGATCTAACTGTATTTTGCAATATTCATCGCCACTGTCATACTTGGTTTGCAAGATGGACCATGCATCATGAGATTTAGAACAGTGAGAAATTAACACATATAAATCTGGAATAGTGGAAATACCAATTAACCCTAAAGCTTCTTCATTTTTAGCTTTCCAAGTATCTTTCTCGTCTTGGGTAGCCGCTGAACCGGGTTCAAGAGAAGGGTCAGTGGCTATTTCGAAGAGGTGTTTAAAACGAAAAATAAATGAGATATGAGTTTTCCAAGAATGATAATTAGAATAATTAAGTTTTATTTCTGGAATTAAGGTTGACATGATTAGAAGAAAAAAAAATTTCCCTTTTTTTTTTTTTTTTTTTTTTAGTATATAAAATTAAGAATATATCTTTTGAATTTTTTTTGAATTATGGATTTAAAAGAAAACAAAAAATTAATAAAATTTAAATTTTTATTTGTTTAAAAAAAATAAAGAAAAAAAATGTGATATATAAAAAAAACGTTATAAATTTTTTGTTTTAATAAATAAAACAAGATTTTTTTTAAAAAAAAGCAAAAGGTTGGGCGGAGATATATTTAATAAAAACGCAGTGCATGAGGAGCGGAGCGTTGGCGGCGGCTGCCGCGTGGCCAGAGGGCAGAGGTGGTTGGTCGGCCGAGGTCGGTGGGAAAAAAAGCAGGATTTCAAATGTTTAAAAAATCGGATGAGAGTGGATAATGATGCCGGCGTGGCTGCACAGGTGGCAGTTACCGCGTGGCCTGGACGCGGGCCACGGCGTAGGGTTTACATCGGGTGTGAAGGGGGCGGCGAAAGCGGTGGAAAAATGATGGAAATAACACAGGGTTTAATGGCTTTTGCGTGGGGCGTCGCTGATAGCACGGGGTTTCAATGTAATCTCAGCAAGAAACTCAAAAAAGAGGGCTTTCTCACTCGAGCCTGTGATATATGTGTGCACGGCGGTGGTGAATGCAGGCGGCGACGCACGGCAGCGTTGAGGACTCGCAGCGGCGCGCTGGTGTCGCGCGGCGGTGCGCGGCGGCGCTAATGGCCCGTGGCGGCGCGCGACGATGCACGGGTGGCGCGCGGGTGGCACATCCGCCCAAACAAAATTTGAATGCAGGTTTTAAAAAAAGTTAATAGATTTATAAGGATTAAAATCCTATAAAAAACATCTATGTTGTATGGTTGAAATTTTCAAGAGCATACAACAAATAAATATAGAAGAATATATTTAAAGTTTTTAAAGAGTAGGAAAAAAAAAAAAATTAAAAGGAGTATAAAAATTAGAGAGTTATTGAAAACTTTACTCATGTAATACTTCTTGTTTTGGCGGCATGCCTTCCAAAACAAGAAAAAAATTGAAATTTAACAAGAAAACCCTTTGGCGACAAGCCTTCCAAAGAGGGTTAGTAAAAAAATATGAAACTTTACAAGAAAACCCTTTGGTGGCAAGCCTTCCAAAGAGGGTTAGTAAAAAAAATGAAACCTGCATACACAAGATTTGTTAAAAAGAGCTAAAATCACAACACAAACTTCTTCTCTCAATAACATCTCCAAATAAGGTGTGCTCCAATGAATGGCAACCTTCAACGCAAAACTTAAAACAAGGATTAAATAGCCAAGCTCTGATACCATGTAAGAAATGATAATATTGAGCAAGGAACGAGAAGCAATCCAAGTAAGTTAAGTGTGAAACAATATTACCATAAGATAAGCAAACTCCAAGAGCATACACCAAGATGGTTCAACAATGGAGACAAGGATTTATAAGGGGAAAGAAAAGAAAACCCCTTGTGAGTATTATGAATGAAAGCAAATGCCTAGAGAAGAGAGAGAGAGAGAGTGTGTTGGAGAAAAAGTAGCTCAATACAATAACATCAAGTGCTAAGAGTGTGTTGAAGAAAGAAGGAGGAGCATCTCTTATATAGAGATGAGAGAGGAGTTGCATTTGTAACTCCCATTTCTATGAATGCCACATTCATAATAGGTGTGTGCAAAGTGTCACAATCCTCTTAAGGAGGATAAACTAAATAAAGAAATAAAC
>CM053790.1:798951145-799161145 GCA_028749045.1 Cupressus sempervirens
TTTTTAACTACTTCTGTGGGCTATTTATTTTATGGTTCAGATTTCCATTTTTCCCTTTTGGCTATGAGGTAGGGCTTTCTTGTTTTATTGTTTTTGCTTCATTTCCACTTCTATTTTTGGTAGCCATTTGTTTGGAGGCTGAGAACTAGTGTTCCCCTCTGTTTCTGTATGCTAGTTCTACCTAGTTGGGCAGGTATGAACATTTCCCTATTTTTCAAGATAAGGGTTTGGAGTTTTATGTCATTATGCTAGTCATTTCTACATATAGTGTTTGAACTTGATTATTTTTTGATTTTTAGGGTTTCTTTGCCCAAAGGCCAAATGGGTTTTAATTTTGAAGTTTTCCAAAATTTTAGGATTTTTACCTCATTTTGCATGCCGCCCTGCCTTCTTAGGCTTTCTTGGCACAATGTGGGTCATGGACCTTGATGATCTATTTGGATATCAATCAAACAACTATTTCACTTTTATGTTTCATTGGGGTGCATGTCGCATCTGTACTCCTAACACTGTGGTTGGTTGTGTGTTTTTATACCTGTTTTTATGGTTTCTCTTGGACCCTTTGTTTTTGTTTTGTGGACACTAGGATTCATGTAGAATCCATACTCTTGAATTGAGGCTGATTGAGTGAGTTCATGATGTTTGGTCTTGTTGCATCATTGGGATTCGTGTAGAATCTATACTCCTAGATTGAGGTTAGTAGAGTGATTTCATGATGTATTGTTTTATTGGCTTTGAGATTCATATAGAATCCATCCTCCCATGTTGCTTTCAGTTGGGTGTTATCTTTTGCATTGTGTTCTCATCTAGTCCTTGTGTTTTTATCTTTGTGATGGTGGTGCACCACACACAAGTAAAGCACGTACTTTTTTTAGGTGACTTGCGAGGCTTGTTCTTTCGTGGTACTTCTAGAAGTTATGATCATTGGGGTTGGGATGGGAGTATGCATGCCCACGGGCACTTTTTGTAGGATGAGCATGGGTAGGGTAAGGTAGCATCTGGAGGGGACTTCTATCTCCCAGCTCAATGATCATAGCACCAAAGGTTGGTGGAGGATAGGAAGTTTTAAGTAAGTGATAAATAAATTAAAATGTGTGAGTGTTAATAAAACTTAAGATAATGAAAATTTATACATTCATGTGATGGTTCCAAGGGAGTCCCTTGAGAGTGTTGCCATACATGATCCAAACTTGGGCTTTTGGATGCCAAGCAACTCTCTAGGATGTCAGCCCCTACTTAGTAGCCTATTGAGTGTTTGACATGGACCTATACTCCTTGCATTGTATTAGGTTTTGGGTGACAACCATCATATTATCTAGCATGAGTGTTAGCCATGGTTGTTGTTTTAGGTGTTTATAGTTAGATCATTATCTCCATGAGCATGGTGGTTGTGGACCTATGGGTACCAGGTGGTTAGGAGGTGTAGCTACCTTCACCACTGCTAGGGACTAGTGTATAGAGATGATCATTTGTCCTAGTGTGACTATTGCTGGATGTTTTCACTTCGTACTTCTAGTTTTGGAGTATTCTTTCTTGTGATTTATGCTTTCATTGGAATGCATGGATATCATGTTTAGATGATGTTAGTTTATTTGACACATTCCCATATTATGATATTTAGCATATGACTAGATGATGTCAATTGATGTATTGGTTTATCTATTGCTTATTGATGTTTAGCATGTGATAGGTGATGTTATCTACTTGTAGGATTATCTTATGCTTTATTACTAGCATGTTAGATTTTCTTATGCTTTTATTGTAGCATGTTTTAGTAGTGACATCCCTATTACAATAGTATTGATGATCTAGTCAGTGGCTTGGGATGTTATGTGCAGGGGATGGCTAGGACCCATGATGGTCTTATGATGCTATTGATAGTTGGGAGGAACCACATACTTAGTCTAATTGTTCAGTTATTGTGATGTTATTTCTATACATTGTGATGTTACTTTTGTTCACTATGATGTTGCATTCAATATGTCCTTTACTTCTTTGGTTTAGATGGTTAGATGTTCCTGTTTCCTATTGTTTATGCTCTTGAGTGCTCATTCCTTGATTTACATGGATTTGGTACTCCTCGGTGTGGAGGTTTTCATGTTTTAAAGCTTTTCATTCTTGTTTTTTTGTCACACTGATATGTTTTCTCGCATGGATAGGAATTTCCTTCATGCGAGAATGTATTTCTTCACACAAGAATGCATTTCCTCATGCAGGGAGGCAAATCTTCACACAGTGTGCAACGAATCCTTACATGAAGCCATGCATGTTCTCGTGTGCAGTGGTGCAAGATCTCATGTGAAACTTAATACCTGTGCACTTTCTTACATGAGAAACAAGGGGTAGTTAGGCTTGGCCAAGGAAGGTTTGAAAGTTTTTTTTGGATACCTTTTTAGATTTCTCATCTTTCCACTTCAAAACAATCTTTCTAGGGGGTTTAAAATATATAGTTTAAGGATAAGTTGACATATATTTAATTCCTTATACTTAAGATATATTTTAATATATGCGATGAATCTTTTGAGATAGGTTTTAGACCTCTCTGAGATAAGATAAAGATTCTAACAAAATTTCAGGGCTTCAAAAATTTAGACTTAGCCAAATTTTAGGATTTTTCATTTTATCCCAACTTGGTGTTTTGTTGATGAATGGTCATTCCTTTGAGCCCTCATCATGTGCATTTTCATTGTTGGCTTTGTTTTTGCATGTCAGTTTGGTAGTGGCATTCAGAGGTTTGTTGGTTGCTAGGATTGTGGTAAAGTCTTTCATTGTGATCTTTGTGATCCATGTATGATGTTGTCATGTGCATTCATACTTGTAAAAAAGAATATCTTGGCTTGTATTTCATCCTTGTTCCAAGGATCTCTGAGCAAGGCATTACAAACTAGATAAGCTTGATGACTAGATTGAGAAAATATCAAGAGGAAATAAGTAATGGAGGGATTGTGCAAAAAGATTCATTGGATTAAGGATAAAACCCAAGAGTAGTTTTTGGAAGTGAAGAGGTACTACAATGTTTCTTGCCTTGAGATTTTTGAAGATGAATCTAAGTCCAAGCTTTTTGTAGTGAAATTAGTTGTCCAAGAATTTAGAGAAATATTTGAAGATGCTTCGTAAGATGATGTCATAAGAAAAGAATTCAATGAGGGATTTGAGCAATATGCAATACAAATCCACAAAAACCTAAAGAACACTTCCATGCAAGAACCTATCACAAAGAAGAAAAAGAAAAGAAGAGGCAAGGGTTTTGTGCTAAAAATATGAGAACTATATTATCAGACTAAGAAGATGAGAGATAATTACAAAAGATCAATCCTTATAGAAGGAGATCAAAAACTTAAAAGGGAAACCCTAAGAGGTAAAAGACATTTAATAATTATTAAATAGAAATGTAAAGTGCATAAAGTACAATCTTAACAAGGAAGTAAACGTAATTTAATAAATGAAATTACATTAATGCTTTAATCTAACAACTTCCGTAAGATGAGCAACAATGTAGGTACAAATAATGTAGAAAAAGAAAGGAAATTACAATGCAATGCTCAGAGAAAACTTGGGTCCTAGCAACAAGGCCTGATGAGATACCCAATCATAACCAAATCTCTATGAAATAGAGAAATGGGGAAAACCACATGGGGAAAACCTTACTCCAAAAAGAGATAGAAATAGTCGTACAAATGAAATATCTCAAGAGACTCTCTCAAGACCACAAGTACAATAAAACATGCTATGATAGAAGCTTAAGACTCCATAGCCCCCCCAGAATGGTAGAACTCCAATGTCGATGAACATACCAATGTGGCTCTAATCTGAAAGAAACAAAGGAAGTGGAAAAGGAGGGTAAAATGCCTAAATGTAAGGTGAAGCTAGAAGTCCTAGATGATGCTCAAAGGAGAACACATGACAATCTTGAAATGGAATCTCTAATGAAGGTGGAAAAATAGGTGTTGAATCTATCATCTGAGAGGAGATGTGTGTCCTCTAATATATCCTCAACAACTACAATATGTAGCTTGATGATTGAAGTTGAAATGATAGGAAATTTTGAAGAGTAATCATGTGTGATAGATGGAATTTTAATAGGAGGTGGAGGTGTGGAAGTCACAACACTAGTCTCAAGAACAACGCATATGTTTAAGTGACCTAAATTCACCTTTGTAGACTCTCGTGAGGAAGGAGAGTGAGTCTCCAATAGTAGAGATGGTGGACCAAAATGTGACAAGGAAGATAGGTGGAAAGCATGATCAAAAATTCTTATAGCAATAATATTGTATATCTCACTATCTCTGATGTGTACTGAATCTTGTGCAAACTCAACTATCTTCCCTATCCCACTATGTGTGATCTAATAGATAGAGAGAAGGTTATAGGACAAAGATGGAACACATAGTACATCATGAACTAGACCATCATCAATGTCAATATAACCTTTCCCAAATATATTCATAACAATGTTGTTCCCATCAAAATGTGTGGAGTAGGAGAAGCCTCAAAAGAAGAGAAAAAATCCTAAGAAGATGCCATATGGTGTGAAGAACCTAAATCTAATAACTATCTAGAAGAATATTGAGTAGTAGTTGTACCTAGTACATGAAGCTTTCCTATATCTTTACCATATGACTGAGATGATGATGATGAAGATGATCTATGAGAAGTATTAGGAATATCAATGTTTCTCTTCTAAAGGAGAACAATCAAATTTGAAACATGTTTGGCATAGCCATCTAAATTCTTCTCATAGAAATGTGACTCATCATGATTAGGCTTATTACAATAAAGAAACTTTGGTCTTTATAGATTTGATTTACCCCCCTTAGGGAGAGGTGGCCTTGATGAATTTTGAGTGCTAGAATTAATCTAAGACTCTGTAGAATGAGATTTATGTGTCTTCTCCTTAATCCCTAAAGATGGCTGAGCTACCAATACATAAGTCTACAAGCTTGTGAGAGAATCCAAATGAGAGAGATTATCTTTCTCTCAAGTCAAATGATCATGAAAAATCTGAATGTATGGAATGGTAAATCTATTACCCAAAGAATCTTTGGCGGAATAGAAGATAGAGGCAAAAATCTTAAAGTTTCCACGACAATTAGAAAGAATCAAGTAGAAGCACTTGATGCCAATATTGTTTTTCCCACAACCTTGCAATAAATATATTTGTTGTTTTAAATTTATCAAGAAGTACTCAATGGAAGAAAAAGAAACTGGTACAAGAGAAGTAAGCTCTACCTTGATCTAAAGTGCCCTTAACTCATTCATTATACCAAACAAGCCATCAAGCTTGGTCCTCATATCTAGAGGGGTATTGCACCCATAAAGATGAAGCTATAGACTATTGTATATCTATAAATAAATTGACCTAATTGACTCATCCTTCTTGTTCATGTGCTATAAATTTTGATATTGACTCTAAAATATTGGTTGCATTGTATCTAAACAAGACCACAACTCTTTGGACCAGAGAAGTTGTGTCATCAAGGTCTTCCATATGTGATAGTTATGAGTGGTTAGAAGTTCTAGAAAAGAAGAGGTCTTAGCCATTATTTCAAAAGGTGTTAAATTTTTTTTGAAAGACTTCTAGTTTATTGATGTAAATAATAAAAACAATAATACAAAACACACCCCACAATGAAAAAAACTCAACCCCAACTACTAGTAGTAATGTGTAAACAAGAATAGAGAAAAATTTTATTCAAGTTGAGAAAATATGTACCTTTAAGAAATAATAATTCAAATAATAGAGAATCTAGATGGGGCTTGAGAAGAGCTTTCTTGAGCTTCTTTTAGATTGAAAAATGGAGTTAAAACGAGCAAGTTATGCCCCTCGAAAGATAGAAAGAATTATCTAACTTTGAGCAAAAAACATGGACAAAATGCCTTGGGATCTATGCCAAAATTAATTATTTTTTTTCAAAAGTACCTTGATTTCTATGCAAATCACACAAAAATCTTGATTTACATAGCAAAAAATTAGAAAATCATCACCTCGAGAAACATGCCAAAAATATTGATTTGTTTACTTAAAATCATAAAATCACCGCCAAGAGAAATGTGCCCAATATCTTATTTTTGAACCAAAAAATCTTGATTTATGTACCAAAAATCAAAAAATGGCTTCTTCGAGAAATGTGCCTAATTTAGATGCAATGTTATTTTTCCTTATATTGTAACTGTGTATGAATTGGACAAATTTTATATGAATTTGGAGGGTTTTGACGCCTTTTCAAACTAATTGTGAGGTCTATTTCGCCTCAAAGCACTCTAAAAATTAGAGACCCCCCTATTTTCACAAAAAATACATTAAAAACCTATATCTATTTTGTCAAACCCTTGTTCTTCATTTTCTTCAAATATTGAAAGAGCTACAATATATATGAATATGATACCATGAAGGATTTTAGCAATATGTAATACAAATCCACAAAACTTGAAGAACATTTGCATGCAAGAACCTACCACAAAGAAGAAAAAAAAAATAAGAGGCAAGGTTTTTTCTCTAAAAATATGAGAACTATGTTATCAAACTAAAAAAGATGAGAGATAATTACAAAAGATCAATCCTTATAGAAGGAGATCGAAAAATTAAAAGGGAAACCCTAAGAGGTAAGTGAAATTTAATAATTACTAATTAATTATTAAATGGAAATGTAACGTGCATAAAGTGAAATCTTAAGAAGGGAGTAAAGATAATTTAATAAATGAAATGAAATTAACTCTTTACACTAGCATTCAAGACCGAAGAGGTATTTTTGGAGCTGAACACCAAGCTTGAGGATTTTTTGAAGACTTGGATAGAAACCAGAGATTACCAATGAGTAGTAAAGGATAAGTATAGAGCTTTAGATTTACTAGAAGCTACCCTAGTAGTAGACATGATAGAGAAGTCTAAGAGTAAACATCTAGACATCATTTTGCTACAAAGAGGGAAAAAACCTAGATGCTAGAAATTTAGTTTTGGACACTTAGATGAAATTTTGGATTTTTGAAACCTGTCACCAAAGTGTATAGGTGTGTAGGTATCCTTTTCACAAAGGTGCACTGATAGTTTTTTAATAAGAAGTAGTGCACCAATAGTTAACTATCAGTTCCTAATTTAGAGCATTCCATGCATCAAAGACACATTTTGATGCTAGTTCAACTCCTAGAAATGCCTAGAGAAGGTCAACTTTCCATTTTTAGAGCTTCCAAAGACTTCTAGATCATCTTACAACTTTTTTCTTCTTATATTATTATTCTTTCATTCTTTTATGTCATGTAAAGGCTCACACACCCATTAATGAATATAAACTGGGGTGGAGACCCATTTAACACCATTTAGAGAGTTAGTTTGTATATAATTATATTTATTTTGCTAGTTTTTAGCATGAGTTTTCATTTTAAGAGCTCTCAGTTCCAACACAAAGGGAGGAGATAATTTCTTATAAATACATGGATGTAATAAGTACTCATGGTCATTATTTTGATGCAATAATATATGCTATTTGTGCTCTCATTCTAAGTGTAGTTATTCTTTTTAGAGTGTGTTATTTTTTGAATGCATAGTCATGAATAATACTAGAGCTTATGGTTTTATTGTGTTGTTATGTTTGTGTGATCTTTTAGTTCTAGTGTTTGCCTCATTTAATGAATTCTACTAGAGTAAAAAATTAGAGAAAGGATCATCTATTATTCTTGCATAGAATTTTTTCTCTCATGAGTACTCTTTTTGTGTCCTTACAATTTGATGAAACAAGAAACACCTTTTGGTTTATATTGAGTTTGATAGAATATATAGTCTACTAATATAACTTGGGGGGGGGGGGGGGGGGGAGCTGTGAATCAATTATCCAACTATTATCACAATTTTCATCCTTAAACAAGCTTAACCATATGAGTAATATAAACTAAAGCCACAACAAGCTGCTCATACACAATAACACTAAATATGTTAACTAGGGAAACCTTTGATTAGAGGGAAAACCCTAGTAGGGATGGTACCCACAAGATGATGTACTAATATACATATTTCTTGTGAGAGGATGGACCCTGTTTGGATTCTATGAATATATTCAATACATATGAGTCCCTATTAGGAGAAATTGAATCCTTGTTAGGAGATTCCAACCTTGTTAGTTGTTGTGTCAACCTTATTAAGAGTTGTGGAAGATAGTTGGACCCACTACCCAAGCAACTTCAAGGGTAAGACCAATGAACCCACTATTCAAATGATCTCTATATTATTCCTTGTAGAATAATAGAAGTCAAACGTACTTCCTTCCTCTTCCTCTATCTTATCAATTGGACCTCTTCTCCTTCTAATGTTGTAACTAGACCACAATAGTCACATCCAATAATCCCTTGGATTTCTTACACACATTCAGTAAGCACTCTTCTCCTTTTCATACTTCAAACTTAATACAATAATCATAAAACATTACAAATAAGTAAAACCTATTTCCTTCATACCATATCTTCATAATAATTTCTTGAGTTTTCCTTGAGGCTTTCCCAATTAATTATGATAAGATAATTAATTAATTACAATCATAATAGCACTGTTGGCTCATAGTTTATACAAAACTTCATAGATGTGATACTAGGGCTTGCACACTCATTGACATCACCAATGGACTATCCTCTATCACTGCTCGACTACACATCTTCTTCTTGCATCTCAAATGTAATGTAGTGAACAAATATCAAGAACTTTTTTCCCAATACTATGTCTCTAAGCTACTCTCTGAAAATTAGGTACATCTTCTATATGTCTTCAACTTAGACCCCACACACCTGACCATGTCATCAAGACACTATATAGAACATGTCCATGACTGTGCATCACTAGATAATCAAGCCATTGTCCATTCCATTAAGATCTATGTATGCTACTTAGCTAGTCTTTACAAAAATCATGCTATGTTGACATTAATGAAAAACATAATCATGAATACAATATGTCTATACTCTCAAATTCTTAGAATACTCCCCCAAAGTAGTATCATTAGTATTCATGCTAACAATATCCCCTTTTGGCATTGATGACAACATAGATGAAAAACCATCCAAGTTCCAAGAATACCAAATAGTGTTCTATTATTGCTACTAACCAACATCAGTTGTCCATATGCTTAAAAAAATGTCTCAATACAATAAGTACATACTCCTTTTTCTTAGACATCAATTTTTAACATCACTCTAAACAATTTACAATACATCAAGTGTATATTCCTGCTTCCTTTCATGAATCTTTCTAAATCTCTCTAAAGAGATATCTCTTCCTTATGCATATTCTCTCACCCATACCTTAGGAGATCTTCTCTCACATACTTAGGAGTGGTTTTTCATGCATAATCTCCCCCATTGACATCAATGCCAAAGGCCTCAATCTCAAAGTTTACAATAATACCAATTGTTACATACCAATTGCTAATATGCTGCTCCAAGTCTTCAACTAGCTTGAGTGTCCAAAGACACTATTCAAAATTAGATACCAAGAGTCCTCAATTACTCTACTCATCAAAGATACTCCCCATATGAGAAGCATTGGTATTTATTCTAGGCTAACAATAGTGCTTTGTACCACTAGACCGATACACTCTCTACATCACATACTTTGAAGTAGGCATTGTCACAACCCCAAGCATACCTCTCAAGTACTCAAATGTATCTTTAGGAAAAGGCTTCACAAAGATATTTTCAATCTAATCTTTAGTACTCGCATACTCCAACCTAATTTATTTTTATGCTACTTTCTCTCTCAACACATGATACTGAATAGATATATGCTTAGTCTTAGAATGCAATACATGATTCTTAGATGTACTCACTATACTTGTGTTATCATAGTAAATGATAAATAGGTTCTTCAAACTCAATTCTTATATCCTTTAGCATCTACTTCATCCACATTAGTTGATTATAATTATTTGCTGATGCAACATACTCTACCTCTGCTATACTCTAAGAAATGCAATCTTACTTCTTGCTTAGCCAAGAAACCAATCTTCCTCCAAGAAAGAATACTCCACCATTGGTTCTATTTCTATCATCCATATTGCCTACCCAATCTACATCAATATATGCATATAGAGTGAAATCACTTGATCTATCAAACCAAATTCTATAGTCAAATGTTCCTTTCAAATATGTAAATATTCTCTCTACTACTACAAAATGATACTCTTTAGGATTAGCTTGAAATCTAGCCACAATCCCAATTGCATTTTCTATATTTGTTCTGGTGTGAGTTGGATAGTGCAAATCTCTAATCATGGATTTGTACCTCTTCTATTGTACTGTAGGTGTCTCATATTTGTTGGATAACTTCTAATTAGTTATCATAGGTGTGCCAATAGGTTTAAAACTTTCTAAACCAAACCTTTTCAAAAAGTCATTCAAGTATTTAGCTTGTGAAATAAAAATATCATCACTATTCTATACAATTTGCAATCCTAGGAAAAACTTCATTTCTCCTATCATGCTCATTTCAAACTCATTCTTCGTCTCTTTAGAGAAATTATCACTTGCTTCATCATTACCTCCAAAAATGATGTCATCAAAAAATATTACTATTATCAACAAACCATTCTCAAAGTATTTCAAATATAGGTTATTATCTTTCATACCTTTAGCAAATCTAAGCTTTTCCAAATAACTATCCAACCTTGCATACCAAGTTCTAGGTGCTTACTTCAGACCATATAGAGCTTTCTTTAGTCTTCATACTATGTTTGTGTCTTCTGATAAAGAAAAACCTTCAAGCTACTCAATATATACCTCTTCTTCAAGTTCTCCATTTAGAAAGGTCGATTTAACATCCATCTGATAAACCTTGAACTTCTTATTTGCTGAATAAGACAAGAACATCATTACTACTTCCATTATAGCTATAGGTGCATATGTATTCTCATAGTCTGTGCCTTCTTGCTATGAACATCCCTTGCATACAAGTCTAGCCTTATTCCTCACACCTTTTCCTTGCTCATTCGTCTTGTTTTTGAATATCCATTTGGTTCCTATCACATTCTTGTCTTTAGGTCTAGGAACTAACTCCCATATATCATTCTTCACAATCTAATACAATTCTTCCTTCATTACTTGAATCCAATTATCATCTTTACATGACTCGTCTATTCTTTTAGGTTCAACTTGAGATATCAAACACATCTCTTCATTTACTCTATTTCTTGTCATCACACCTTTGTTTCTTCTTCCAATTATCTGTGTAGAAGGATGATTATTTTTCAAATTCTAGCTAGGGATAGGAGTTTACATCTTAATGGAGTTGACATCTCAACTCTTATCTCTTCTCTAGGTTCAAATCTTTGCTATCCTCTTTGCTCAACATCATTATGCAAATCATTGTTGGTCTCAAAGAAAACTTCAACATTCTATCTAATAATTCTAGAATTATCTTCTTCTTCATTTGAATTATAATCTACCATCTTTTCCTTAGTTCCAAACTTTTCATCAATCCTTACATTTGTGCATTCAACTATTGTCTTAGTTCTATAGTTAAAACATTTGTATGCCTTGCTTTTCAATGAATAACCAAGAAACATACCTTCATCACTTTTTGGATCAAACTTACCAATGTCATCATCTCTCTTAATGTAATATTTCCCCCCAAATATTCTAAAATACTTAACTAATGGTGAATGACCAAACCATAGTTCATAAGGTTCCTTGTTCATACCTTTGTTGATCTATACTCTATTCAGAGTGTATACTACTGCATTTAATTCTTCTCTACAAAATGTCTTAGAAACATCATTCTCAAACAACATCACTCTTATTTCTTCTACTACTAATTTATTCTTTCTTTCAACATATCCCATTATGCTCAAGTGTTTTTGGTAAAGATAGTTGTCTTTTGATTCCATTATCTTCCAAAAATATGTTAAACTCTCTAGAGGTGAATTCCCCTCCTCTATCAAATATCAAACATTTTATATTAACACCAAATTCATTCTCAACTCTATTCTTAAATATCTTAAGCTTCTCAAAATCTTCATATTTCTCTTTAAGAAATGCTACCCACATTATTCTAATGAAATCATTAACAAAAACCATAAAATACTTTCCACTATAGAATCTTGATCTATGTGAACAATCTCTAGCTTATCTCTAGAAGTAAACTTCTTGCTAGGAAATGACACTTTCTTTGATTTAGCCAAAATACATTCTTTACACACAATATTATTAGGCTTTGTAATCTTAGGCAAGTCTCTTATTGCAAATGTGCTACTAACATTCAAAATATTATCAAAGTTTATGTGATGGAATCTTCTATGCCACAACCAACTGTTGTCCACTTTATCTACCAAACATGTCATTTCAGTAGGATTCAATTGAAATACATTACCTTTGGATCTTATGCCTATTCCAATTAGCTTACCATCTTTGTCTTCAATAATGTAGGTCTTCTTAGTAAATTGCAACTGATAACCCTTGTCCACTAACTGTCCAACACTCAACAAGTTATGCTTCAATCCATTAATAAAATAAACATAATTAGTGTTAGTTTTTCCATCAAGACTAATGGATGCAATTCCTATTATATGACAGGCTACATTGTTACCAACTCTAACAATACCTCCATCGTGATTCTTAAATTTAAAAAATTTATTCATATCACCAGTCATGTGATGTGATCAACCACTATTAATTATTCAATCAAATTTATTTAACACTTGGGAAATTAGAGCTCTTTCTTCTCTAATTTCTCTATCAAGATCATCTTCCTTTATTACCACAAATCCCAATTCATCATCACTTTCACTTTGACCTTTCTCATCAAATTCTTCATCTTCATTTGCATCAAAAAAAAATTCTATCTCTATCTCTTCTAGGTTTAAACTTTCCCTTATTCTTTTTTATCTCTTTTACAACATTTAGATGCATAATGACCAAATTCATCACAAGTCCAACATTTAAAGATTTTCTTACCATCTTTTTCTCTTCTTACAAGAAGGGCTATTCCTTCCTCAATCTTCTTGTCTTCATTAGATCTACTGCATCTAGCAAAATCTCTATGTTTACTTGCACTCCTAGCTAGATTAGGTCAAATTTTTAGGGCACTAAAAGTTGTTTTGACTCTAGCTAGATCTCTAAACTATCTTAGATTTACTTCTATAGATTCTAATCTTCCAAGCAATGTTTCCTTTGTGGAATCTTTAGTGCAGGGAATTAGTAGCTAAATCATCTGAGCTACTTATTTGAATGGTGGTGTCAAACTTTTCAAGATCTTCCATATTACTTAATTTTCTTCCTTTCTTACACCATGAGATCAAATTCTTGCAACAATTTATGATATTCTACTAATATAATTTCTCACATATTCATCTTCCATCATCTTAGCATTATGAAATGCACATATCCAATTCTACAATCTCATTCTCTTTGAATGTGTATCACCTTCAAAAGTAGATTCTAATGCTTTCTAAATTTCATAATATGTTTCAAGTGACTTTACCTGACTATATTCATTCTATAGAAGAGCTCAAAGTAGAGCTTCTATGGCTTTCATGTTACACATGAAAAAAATCTCTATCATCTTCACTGCATCCTTCAAGCTTTTCTTCTTCAATGATTTTCTTTTTACTTTTTTTCAAGATCCAATATACTAGACCCATACATAATAGATGAGTCTTCACCTTCTCCTTCCAACTATAATAGTTGGCCCCATCAAATCTAGGACTCTTCTTTTTGAAAAGATTCACCATCGATCTCCCAAAGCTATTAAGATTATCCTTCAAGGACCTAATGCTATGATACCAATTATTAGAATATACAGTCCACTAATATAACTGGGGGGGTGGGGGGGTGGTGGAGGGAGGGTGAACCTATTATCCAAATATTATCACAATTATCATCCTTGAACAAGATTAGCCATATGAGTAATATAAATTGAAACCACAATAAGATACTCATGCACAATAACACTAGATATGTTAACTAGGGAAACCCTTCATCAGAGGGAAAACCTCGGTGTCGATGGTACCCACAGAGCAAAAAATTATATATTTTTTGTTGTTGTTACTTTTCAATCAATGATAGAGCAAGAGATTATCCAAAATTGTTTAGAACTAATAAAGGCCACCTCATAAACATACACATTTATGTTCAACTTGAGAAAACTTAGTAGGTTGTAAGACCGCCTAGAACCTTGGAGTTGGTCCTCGATCAACTTTTTAAGAGAGGGATTCGAAAGAATTCTTATCATTTAGCATTGTGCAAAATGATAGCTTAATACAAGTGATGCTAGAAAGAGGGCCTACAAACCATTTGGATAAGAAAAACAACTTGTTGTTTGAAAATTTTGTAGTTTTTGGAAGTTTAGAAAATATTTCATCTAACACTATCAGAAGGTATGCAAGTGCACTTTTTGAAGAGGTGTGCTTGTCCAGAGGTGCACTTTTCAAGGATTGACAAAAACTAGAAGATACTAACCCACCATCTTCATTTCAGTGAGCCTTACCATCTTCACCTAGTAGACACAAGTTCCTAGAACTCAATCATTTTCATAAGCCTCACATTGATGAAGGACTACCAAGAATTCTACCACTTCCATTCATAATTTCATCATCATTAGTTCCAACTAAGAATCTACCTCCACCTATCATTACACCTAATCCTCCACCAAAGGCCTTCTTTGTCAATTCAATAGATTCACCAATCAATTTGCAAGGTGCACTCAATGACCTTCCTAAGAATCCTGAGAAATTCTACCCAAGGTTCATCTATGGAGAAACATGAACAACTAATGACCATATCAAGGAATTCAAAGAAATATTCAATGAAAAATAGATTCAAGAAGTGAATGTTGTCCTCCATTTATTCCCAAACTTATTGGGAGAAGTTTCCTTTAATTGGTATGTAAATTTTCCACTAGGATGTATCTAGAATTGGGCCACCTTTGAAAAAAAATTATTGGAACAATTTGAAACTTTTGTTAACCCAACTGTGATACATCATCCATTCATATTAATCAAGAGGGATCTAGTGAAAAAAAATTCACATTTGAATCATGTCTTTCACATGGCCTACTGCAAGTTGGAAATACCCTACACCATACCAGTTGAAGCTGTAATCTAGATTTATCCTAATGCTATGGACCATATCACTACTATTTTCCTATGAAGACTTCCTACTATAGATATCAACACATTGGACAAACTCTTCTTAGAAGGAATTACCTTTACTAAATAAGCCAATCCTAATGGAGGAGGATTGATGGTCCCAAATCAAGCTACTAAAACATTACCAAGATATCTTATTGGAGCACAAGTGATGCCTAGTCAATTCATTCCAATGAATCTAATTCCAATACAACTAAAACTAGATGTGCTAGATCCAACCATAACTTACCTAGGATATGAACCTCCAAAAGCTAATTTCTTTGAGCAGAAGGCAACAACATCTGTAAAGCATAAAATAATGTTGCATCTAAGATTGGCCAAGTGAAGAAGGTCATGTCTCAAATTATCAATGAGCCAATCCATTTGAGTTTGTCACAAGGGAAGAACAATAACTTTCTGAGAATGAATCTAGATCCTTACAACAACAACTATGGTTAGAATTACAACAAGAATTTCAATAGGAATAAAAATTTAGAGAATAATTTCAATCCTCCTAATTGTAACAATGGTTTCAAAAGATGAAACCAACAATAGAACACCTATCCAAAAAATGGAAGCATCCTTGCATATAACAACATCAATGCTCAGTTTGTGGATATCAATCAATATGACAGTAATCAAAATATACCCAATGATGATGACTCGTATTTCAATGTAAATCAATAAGTGAATTAGAATTTACAAGGAAATAAAAATGAACCCCCTATGTAGTTCAATACAATGTTGTTAGAATCTTATGATTCTCCCCAGAATTTAGGAATGGAAGAACAAGTCAACTAATAATATACTTTTCCATTCAGTCAAGAATCATATCCTCAACTAGAAGAGATGTTCTCTTTTGAAATAATAATCAAAATTCTTACAATTTGTGAAACTGAAAGGAACCCATGACAAATGGAATTCCTCTAGCTTTGTAACCAATGCCTTTAGATCCAAGGGTTAATAATAGTCTAGTTCCTACACAAGCACACTATGTTGGACAATAGAATCAAAACCAAGGAAACATACCTACAATCTTGAAGAATATTGCATGGTCAACTGAAGAGTATAGTTTTGTGCAAGATTTGAAAAGAATGAAGGCCAACATGTCCTTGTTTGATATGCTACAAAATTCTCTTAATCATAGGGAGGCACTGCTCAAGACTCTTGATCATACAAAGGAAAGACATAATGCAAATATAGGTCCTCAAAAGATAGGGTTGCAACAAGTCAATGCTTTTGAGGCTATGCCAACCATGTATAAAGACAAGGCTAAGGTGCTTCTTTTCTTGCCTAGTCTTAGAAATTTTGGAAGAAATCTTCACAATTGTCTCATAGATTTAGAAGCTTCCTATAATGTCATGTCACTTTTGATATCTCTAAGGTTGGGAGTCAGTCCATAACCCTTAAATCAAATAGTCATTGAATTGGACAAAATATAAGTAAAGGTTATCAAGATATTGAAAGATGTTTGAATATAGTTAACTCTAGACCCCCGAATTCAAGACATCATGGACATACAAGTGGTATAAATTTTGGAAACATACAAATTTCTTTCAAGTAGGGAGTGGAAAAAATTCCTAAGAGGATAGTTCTTGACTGATTTTTCCCAACTTTGGTTACCTTGGAAGGGATTGACTCATCAAATCAAGATAGACACCAAGCCAAAACTGAAGATAATGATCACAAAATACAATGCACCAAATGGAGTTGTGTTTCTTTAATCAAATCTAGGATCTTACAAGGTGATGGATCTTGACATAATTTCAATAAGAAACAAGATAATTTGAATAGAGAATTCTTGATCTCTACCCTAAAAGAAGACATTGTGACTGAGTTCATAGACAACATGGTTGTGAATTTACAATGATTAGGCAAAGAAGTAGACCCAAATCTTTTTCTCCTTCCAAGATTTTGTAGGTTTGTTAGAGGAAAAATAATTTTACTTATTAATTAAATCATATTGATTTAATTATTAAGTTACTTATTATCTCTAGTTTACTTAGGCTAAACTTTAGGCATATAATAATTAATTCTTTTATTAATTATTATCATGCAACCTAGGTTTTTCCTATTAGGATTTTGATCTCCTTTTATGAGGATTGATCTCTTTGTAATTTATTAATTCAATTTTGATTATATTATTCTCTCCTTTTTCTCATCAAGAATGTCTCATCTATGGATTTGGGAATTCTAGTCTCCATAGCTTTTGCTTCTCTCTCTTTCTGTGACAAGTGTTTTTATGCAATTGATTCTTGGGAGCTATGGGGTTGATCTTTCATCAAATTCAACATGGTACAAGAGCTCCAAATCTTAATACCCCTATTCTATTTATAAAAAGTTTGGCATGACTTTCAAATCTATGTTTTTCTTTTAGAGGGTTTATTTTTTAGACATTTTTTTTATTGAATCTAGGGGTCACCATTTTTCAATAAAATTTTAGCTTAAACAAACCTCACTATTGAGCTTAGGCTGCTAAAAACCCCCCATTTTCATATAAAATTTATCCAATTTGGACATAGTTGAAATCTGAGACAAAACAATTATTACTCCTAGATTAGGCACATTTTTTGAGGTGATGATTTTGTGAATTTTAAAAAATTTTGGTTTAAAAATTGAGATTTTTTTCATAAAAATTGATATTTTTGGTGCATAAATTGATATTTTTGGCATGTAAATCGAGACACTTTTGTATGAAATTGGCACAGTTCCTGAGGTAATTTCTTGTGTTCTGCACACATTTCCTAAGACTTTTTGGCACAAATTTTGAGGTGTAATTTTTTTCCCTTTTGACCTACATGTGGTTATTTGGTCATAACTTGCTCATCTAGACTCTATTTTTTGCAAATGAGATATTACTAGAAAGTTGATTCTGAGCCCATTGTAGTTTATTTGGACTTTTGATGTTGTTTGGTTTCTAGTTTATGCAGTCAAAATTAGAGGTTCTATTTTGCACTTCTAGAGACATATCTTGAGCATCTGATCTTTGATTTGAGAATTCTTTATATCATTGGAAAGGTCTTTCAGAGATCTTTCTAGTGACATTGGTTTTTTTTTCCAAATTCTACTCTAGGCACATTCTATTTAGTTTTTTTTTCATTTTTCATTTTCGTGGATATCTTGGTTATTTCAAGTCTAAGGATTGATTTTGTTGCTTTGGATGATTCAACATGGGTTGTACTATATTCTATATTAGCTTTATGTCCCTTTTAGTCTATTTAGACATCATTTGCATGCATTCTTGCAAATACACTAAGATAAAGTGCCATATTTCATTTGTATTTTCATTTCAATTGTTTTTTCATTTGATTTGAACAATGTAATCTGAGGACACTCATGTAGAATATTGTATTCTTTGGATTCACCATATCTTGTGCCTTATTGTACATGCACTACTCTTATTAAAGTTACATGGGGGGTTAGTATTTTTCTTTTGTTTGTCATCTTTCTTTGTCTAATGAGTTTCCCTTTTATGACATTAGCCTCTTGACATGTTTGAGATTGATCACCTCAATACACACATATGTATTCTTTTGTGTATCTTGATCCTGGTTTCTTGACATGTAGTTCTTTTGGCCCACTTTTCCAATTGCATGTCACCTCACCCTTATCTACACTGGGGGGGTTCTTCTATTTCTTCTCATGCTTCCTTAGTTTGATGGAGTGAGCTATGTATTCAACATTTGTTACTAAATACTAGGAAAATGTTGTGGTTGGGTGCCTATGCATTTTGATGAGATGGATCATTTACGATATAGACACTTTTCTCTTCACTCCTACTTTGGTTGCATCCTTCCATGTTCAATTGATTAACTCTTTATGTTTTTCTATTTCATGTCATCTATATCTTCAAGTTCATTTTTTTTCCTTTGTATTCCTCCTTATTCAATTTAGATTGTAGTCATCTCTACCTGGTCAGGTTCTATATTAGTGGAGGTTCTTCAGATCAAGAGTTTCTTTTGATAGAGCTTTGCAGCTTCTACATGCTTTAATGGTGTTCTTCATGATCAACTTTTGTTCCTATCTTCTAGGACATTCCCTAGTTTGGAGGCTTCTTTAGACCTTCACTAGTTCTTTTTAACATGTTTTCCATCTCTTTTTGGAGTAGGAATATTCCCATGTGGTTTTCTCTATTTAGTCTCTTTTCAAAGATTTGGTTGTGCTTGGGTAGCTCAACACACCTTGTTTGTTGGGACCCAAATTTACTTTTAGTAGTAGTTTTTAGGTTTTTAGCTACTCCCTAATTTTATCTTAAGGGGGGTGTTAGAGTAATAAACTATTTACTTATTAATTAAATAATATTGATTTGATTATTAAATCACTTATTATCTCTAGTTTACTTAATCTAAAATTTAGGCATATAATAATTAATTATTTTATTAATTATTATCATGCAACCTAGGTTTTACCTGTTAGGATTTTGATATCCTTTTATAGTGATTGATCTCTTTTTAATTTATTAATTCACTTTTTAGTATATAAACCTCTCTTTTTTCTCATCAAGAATGTCTCATCTATGGATCTAGGAATTCCAATCTTCATAGCTTTTTCTCCTCTCTCTTTATGTGATAGGTATTTGCATGCAAGTGATTCTTGGGAGCTATGGGATTGATCTTTCATCAACTTCAACAACACAAAGTAAGTCATTTCAAATTTTAACTCTCACATTTTCAAGAAGCAAATACTTAGGTATTGACTTAGATAATGTAGTTGAAAAATGGTCAAACTCCAAGGGAGATACAAGAGAAAAATTCAACTTCCACGTGCATATATGAAGTTGTGAACAATGATGAAGAGGACAATGAAGCTCTTGATGTGTCATACATTGACACTTCCTTAGATGGTGGAGCTTTGTCTTGTCCCCCACCAGGGATGATCAAAGTTGTAAGGAGAATATATTTTGTAAAAGATCAAGGTTGGACCTTGGTAGATTTTCATCTTAAGCCACAAATTGCGAAAATCACAAAATTGATTAGGGAGATTCAAGATCAATAAGAGAAACAAAAAATCCTCATATTAAATGTAAACAATGGAATCTCATCAAGTCCTCCACATGAAGTATTTTAATGGATCCCAAAGAAATAGTATGTCAAATTTCAAGTGAAAGAAAAGCTTTGAATCTATAAACACTTGTCTAGAAATCCTAAAGAACAACCAATTTGGATGCTTAGGTTTGATGGCTCTAAATGAAAATTAGAAGCTAGTGCAAGTATTGAATTAATCAATCCCAAAGATAATTTTTTTTATGCATCTTATCATTTACAATTTAGATATGCCAACGATATTATAGAAAATGAAGCCTTGATTTGTGGACTTATCTTCGCATTGGAGAAAGATGCCAAAGCTCTCATAATTGAAGGAGAGTCTTAGTTGGTGATTTGATAGGTGAAATCAATTTACTCTTGAAATGATAGAAGATCACTTGCATACCAAAAAATATTTTGGGACTTGATGGAAGATTTTGAGGCTCTGAACATAAGGTCCATTCTGAGAAAGAAAAACATGGTATCTGATGCTCTTGCAATTTCAGCCAGTGCATTACAACCCATTGAAAGAACAAAATTAAAAAAAAAATTAGTTGAATTGGTCATTGCCCCATCTATCCTAGAAAACATTAAAAACTTCCAAGTCTTCCAAAATGACTAATAATTTCTTCAGTTTATTATGTGCAATGGTCTATTCAAAGGACAAGAGATTGATCATACTCTTGATGACAAACCTAAGGACGATGAGCTAGAAGATGAACATGGGATTATAAATTTAAAGATGAATACTATTCCTAAGGGGATGGTAGAGTTGGAATGTATATTTAATTGAGACAAATCAACACATAGTAAAAGAACTATTGAAGAAAAAGGGATTGAAGAATGTGATTCATATTGTCTAGGTACTGAAGAAGATCCTAAGATGTTGAGAATTGGAAAGGCATGCAATCCTCAAGAATGGGAAATTATGCTTCAATTTATTATAAAATACAAAGATTTCATAGTATGGAGTTATGAAGAACTCAAGATGTATCATCCTAAAATCTTCACTCATGACATTCCATTAAAACTAGATGCCAAACCTTTTTGTCAAAGGTAGAGATCGGTGAATACCATCATTGAACCAATAATAATGAAAGAGGTCCAAAAGTTTCTTGATGAAAAAATTATCTTTCCAATCTAACATTCTACATTGGTTACTAACTTGATTCCCATAAGGAAAAAAGACTAGGGAAATTTTCCTTTGTGTGGATTTTTGCAATTCAAACCAAGCATCCTAGAAAGATAATTACCCTTTGCACTCACATGTTGAAGTATTGCAAAATTTAAATGGATCTAAAATGATGTCTTTTCTAGATGAATATTCAAGATATAACCAAGTGATGGTCTATGAGGAAGATAGGTTAAAGACAACTTTTATAAAAAAATAGGGAATCTTTACATATAGAAGAATGCCTTTTAGATTGATCAACATGGGAGCTACCTTCCAAAGAGTGATGGATGAAGCATTCAAGGGGCTGATAAATAAATGTATAGTTATCTATATGGATGATCTAATAATATTTTCAAAAGATCAGAGTACTCATATTGCTGATTTGAGACAAGCTTTCAATTGATGCTAGAAATATGGGATATCCCTTAATCCTAATAAATGTTCCTTCAAGTCACCAAAGGAAAGCTCTTGGGTCATATCATTTCTAAAGTGGGGATATCCATTGATCCTAAGAGAATAGAAGCAATGCTGAAGTTTTCACCTCCCCATAGCCTCAAAGAACTCAGATCTTTCTTTGGGAAGATTAATTTTATGTGTAGGTTTATTAGCAGGTTTGTCGAGATAGTACACCCCCTCACTGACTTGCTGAAAAAGGGAGCAAAAATTGAATGGTTCCTAAAATAAAGAAATATTTTGAAGATATCAAAGTTTTTGTCTCCATGGCTCCAGTACTTGTAAGTCCATATTATGATTTGTCATTCAAAATCTACACTTTTTCTTTGGAACATTTGTGTGCTAGGATTCTCACTCAAAAGAAAGACAAAGAAGATAAGAGACCTATTGCATTCATGAGTTGTCCACTAAAGAATTCCAAATTGAACTATTCCAATCTTGACAAACAATCCTCCTCCCAAATAAAGGTAGTCAATAAATTTCATTACTACATACTCAGGCACAAGGTATATGCTATCGGATCAGATCTTGTAATCAAATAATTGCTGATGTAGAATGAGTTAGGAGAAAGGAGAGGAAAATGGGTGGCTATATTACAAGAGTTAGATTTGGATATTCAACCAATGAAGCTAGCCAAAGGATAAGGAATGACTAAGATGATAGCTAATAATGAGATCAGTACTAATAATGAAATCAAATTTGATGATGAAATTGATACTGATAATGAACAAAAGATCATACAAAATCAATACCTTAACTAGATGAATAGTTCCCAATGTAGAGGACTCAACATGAAATTGAATCCTATATGCTTCAAGATAGGAAACTTACTAAAATAAAATATAAGGGAATTTATTTGAAGTATTTGGGATGTGAAGAAGTAAAAGAGTTGTTGGGAACAATATCATGATAAGTATGGCATGGGACATGGATCAATAGAGGATATTGCCCATATAGATTTGAGATCATGTTACTTCTAGTTTACAATCTTCAAGGATAAATTTGAACATGTACATTCTTGCTACATTTTTCAAACAAGTGCTAATAGGTAGAGACATCTAGCTATGCTACTACAACCAATATTTGAAGTATGCCCTTTTGCTAAGTTTGGGTTGTACTTTATTGGACTAGTAAACCAACCATCATCAACATGAAATATGTTCATCCTCAAAGCTACAAACTATTGTACACACTAGATAGAAGTTGAGATTCTTAGGAACTACATTACATAAGTAGTTACTAATTTTCTAGAAGAGCATATTGTTAATAGGTTTGGGATGCCATTCTTTCTTATATGTGACAATGGGTCATCTTTTACATCAATATTCCTTAATTAATGGGCATTAGACAATCAATATATAATCAAGTTCTCATCTAATTACTATCCCCAAAGGAACAGTGTGGCTAAGTCCACTAGTAAGAACTTGATCATAGTGATTAAATGTTTGCTCAAAGAAAATCAAAAAGATTGGCACACTTAGTTGGATGGAATAAGTGAGGATTAAAAATGCTTTGGGAACATCTCCATACATACTCATCTACAAACAAGAACTAGTATTGATACTCAATCTGAAGATCCTAGTTTTTAAATTTATGAGAGGGTATGTTGATGATACTGATAGAGTTTAGATTAGACTAATGAATCTCTTGGAATTGGATGAGAAGAAAACAACCACCTTAGAGCATATTGAAAAATATTAGGCTATTATAAAAAATTGGTTTGAAAAGTGAGCCACAATCAAACCTTTTAGAATATCTAACCTTGTTCTCTTGTGGAACAAGGCAAAAGAAAAACTAGGCAATCACACCAAGTTTCAATACCTGTGGATTTTTCCTTATCAGATTGTAGAGATTTTTGGGAGAAAATACTTTTAGGCTAAGTTCTCTATGAGGGGAATTGGTTCCATTTCTATTCAATGGCCAGTTTCTAAAACATTATTTCAAGGCCTAAAAGTGGAAAACATTTCAAAAACAAAAATTTGAAAATCTACTTTCTACATGTATGTTTACTTTTGACATGTATTGACATTTTGCAAGTGTGTTTGATTTCAGTCATGTGTTTGGTTTAAAGTTGTGTCTACTTTTTTCTTGTCAGTCCGGGGGTTAGGTGCAATGAGGACTCTTTCTTGATGCATTCAATAGATCACTCCATTTGATTTTGACTTTAGGGAAGATGTATTTCTTTGTCAAAGTATTCAGATCATTTGTTTTCTTATACCAATTGAAAATAAGTATTTCTTGTAGCCATAGAGAACTTCTAGTCCTAAATTCAAAATTTTAGATTGATAACTCTCAACACTTTACAAACTTAAGAATTGATTATCTTAATGATTTTTGAATCTCGGTTAACACTAACCAGGGATAATCTAAAACTTATTGGTTCAGACATAGGGTCTTTTCAAAGAACTACTAAGATCATTGTTTGGCATGAGATTTTCCAAAGAGTTTATTAAATAGAGGAATGCAAGGGTTATCAAACTAAAGAAACAAGAGATGGAAAATGACACTAGTGCCTTGGCTACACAGTCTAAGTGTGGTTAGGGTAGAAAATAAAGGAAAATAATTATAGGTGGTGTTAAATCTAAAGATTCTAGACAATTTAAAAAGGTAATTACATAACAGGGGATATGCATTACAAAATGGCTATCTTATTCTATGCCAAAAATGATTCAAGGAAGAATCACATGGAAACATGCGAGCTCTATGAAGCAAATCAAAAGAAATTATTGAAAACTCAAAATTAAAGAATTGATGACTCATCAAGAGCACTTAGAATAGATTCTATTGTCTACTTAGAAAGTGATTGATAAATAGGTTTTACAAAGATTCCTAGTGAATGGACTGGTGGAGAAAAATATTTTCTCCAAGTTGCTAGAAACTCACAATAGACTACACCTCGAGATGCCAAAGGAAATGAATACACTAAACATACATTGAGCTTGAAGATTTGAGATTCTAAAATTTTGAGTATCAAGGGACTTGCAAGTTGCTTGAAATGGTCAGAATCTAGTTGTCACTTGATGCATGTTAGAAGAATGCTTGTTGGTGAAGAAATGCCTTTTTCATTTCTTCATTTTGTTGGGGCTATTTCTTGTGGTCTCACAACACACACCCCATTTATTGTAGAAATGGGGATTCCCCTAGTGTTTTTTCCCCTATCAAGCTCCTAGTCTAGAGCTTGGGTCATTTTAAACTGTCAAATGGATTTGGGACAAACCCCAGTGTCTAACTAAGGAGGTCAGAACAATCAAAAATTGGAGAAGAGAATTTTAGGGCCCTATTGTGCTTCAAGTATGTACTCATGCACTTGTGCATATGCACATGTGTGCGTTACACCTGACTCTAGGGATGCACACACATGAATGTGTGCACCCTCAAAGGGTACACACTTGGTCCAAGTCTATATAAGATCTTCACCCTCTCCCCTATCTCCTCACTTAGCTTATTCAACCTCTACACCTTTGCACCCTAGTCTACTATAAAATTTGTCATTATCTCTATTCCCTACACACAAATAAGGTCGACACTTTATGAGGTTCCCACATGTGTACCTCCATGAGTTGCACATGTTTGTACCTCCACATTAACCAAAAAAAATAAAAATATAAAACTAAACCTAAGACCCCAATAAGATCTCCTAAAGATGTTTGCATGTGCACACCTCCACACTAAGAACTAAGGGAAAAATATGAAGAGCACCCAATACTCTTCAAATGAGGTGCACACATGTGTACCACCATGAGGTGCACATATGTGCACCTCAACTCACACAGATGCTAAGTTTAGATCCCCCCATGTTTTTCACCAAGGAAAATCCATTGCGCATGTATGCACCTTGCCTAGGTGTGTAGGTGCACAACTACACACAAATAAAGGGCTATTAAAGTACACTAACACACCTATAAAAGTGTGTTAGATATGCTAAAGTATTTAACAACCCTTTTATAGTGGGGGGTTACTTCTTCACCTATTTTGATTGGTTTTTTCTTTATTTTGATGACATTCTGGGTCCTATGGAGTTTCATTTTTGCCTTCTGACTGATGTTCACCTTTTTCATGTAGATAAAATGAAATACTCATCCTCTTCCATGGTGGAGAAAATGGCTCCAAAACCTATCACATTCAAGTATCAAGGAGCACCAAAGAATTCAAGGTTCCAAGATAAATAGGCAAAAATCTTGGATATGGAATTGGGACACACCAATTCAAACACCTTCCTTACAATATGCAACAAGCCCAAAGAAATGTATGTTATGGTATCTACACTAATCTTATTATGGCTCATAAATGCAGCATCACATCCAACATCAATGTAATTTTCAGAGCTCATAATGACACTAGTGGAACACTATGTGACTGAGGAGAAGCATGTGGAGAGTGTAATTGGAGAAATAGTTCTAGACCTTTGACCTTGAAATATAGAGAAAGTGTTTCACCTCCCAAGGGTGGACCAATACCTAAAAATCTCATATGAAGTGGTAGAATGATGGTACAAACATAATTTGAAAGAAGCACAAGAAATAGTCCAATTCTCTTTCCTCATTGATAAGACACCTCTGGGCCACAAAGTAGGCAAGGTGGATATGACTATCTAGGGTACATGAAAGGTGATGTTGGATATGTGATTTTCCTCCTAAGAAGAGTCATGGGTCTTCTAGTAGTAGGTCACCTTCAAACTTGGATGGTTTATTCCATTGAAGCCATTAGAGTGATGAAGATTCCCATTGATTAGGCCACCATCTTAAGCATAGCCTAGATGAGAAAGTAGCCATTGTCTAGATAGATGCTTGCTTTTACATGACATCATACATAGTCTACTTGTTGGTAGCTAAAACCTTAGTTATCCATGCATGTATAGAAGGGAAAACATGCAAGATGAAAATACTTGGCCCAATGTGGGTGATGGGGAGACAACCCAAGCACAAAATGGACACAACAAGAAAGGGAAATTTTATTAACTTTGTAAATAAGCTAATATATTTAGTACAGAGAAAATAGACTTCAAAACATGCCCTAAGGGCTTACAACAGTATAAGTCTAGAGATAATTTCTCCTTTAAGTACCTTCTCTCAAACTCCACTCCGAATTGCTTTTTAAAATGCCAGAAATGTTCTTAAATAGACCCTGGAGGGTTAAGGATTAGGAATACATTCTAGAAAGTGCTAGTTGGCATCCACTGACCAAATAGAAGGTTCTAGAAGTCACATTAGAAGTTGGAACAAAATTAGAAGAATCCAAAAATGGTAATCGAACTTTCGAGAGGCATAACTTTTGAACCGTAGCTCCAATTGATGAACCGTTTACATTTTCGGAAAGCTCTCGAAGTGCTCTATAGCCCTATGGACAAGCTTTGCTCATACCCCATTTTTTTGGCCCTGTTTGAGGTAATTTAATGCCCCTAACCTAACTTTGAAGCATTCTTAGGAGGTCTCCAAAAATCAAAAAATTGCAATAACTTTCAAACCGTGGGGCCTTTTGACCTAATTCTTTTTTTGGAATGCTCTAAATTACAATTACATTCATCTGGCCAATTTACACATTCTAGTTCACCAAAATGATGGCTCAATTACATACTCCTATTTTTTTGACATTACACATATCCCAAGGTGTTCAAATACTCTATCCTAGAACACTGATAGTGGAATTGTGAGAGTTGGAACTTTTATTTGACCCAAATGGGTATCCAAAAATGAAAACACATGAAACAAAAACTAAGCCTAAGTACATTTTTTTGGTTGACATAGGATTTCCCTTATACCTCTAGATGCTACTGCATTAGTGGGATACCCACAATTCATAAAGAAGAAGCTCCCACTATAAAGTGTTGAATACAGATTGATGAATGATGGTTTCATCTTTGTAATTATTAGGTTTATTATCACAACAATATTACACATTTTTACAAACTTTAATCGAATCAACAAACTAGAACAAATCAGTTCTAAAGTCACCAAAATGGCCATAACTTCTACAAAACTTAATGAAATTATACAAAAACAAAACCAAAAGAAATGTTGCTCAAATATCTTTTTGAAAATATAAGATGCAGGTCTATATCATTTTATATCAATATATACCAATAGAAACAATAGTCAAGTTTCTAGAAAATTATGATAAAAATTAACATAAAGCTTACAAAACAAAAACTCCATTCATTTCTATTCTTCTCAAAAATATTTCCAACCATTCCCATCTATAAATCATGACCATTACATGAAATTTTAGTGTCTTTTCAATTCCTCTAACTATTGGATACCTCCTATGACTCTTGACCTTCTCTTTTACATCAACTTTACATATTGCCAAATTTTTGTGACAATATTTTATTACATATTTGAAAACTTTTGCATTTACCCATAAATGAACTTCAAGACTCCTAAAACTATAAAAATATGGCAAATAAAACATAAAAACATTATTCCTATCATACTCTTGTTGGATGCAATTGATTAATTTTGTATTGTCTTTGATGTTACACAAATGTCATATCATTATCAGTCAATGCATGTTGAGAATGACTAGTTAATGACGAAAAAGTTGGATGGAATAAGTGTTAACTAAGCTCACTCGGTTACCAAAGGAACTTTGTAAATATTTAGTATTAACCAAGTTCACTTGGTTAACACAAGAAAATCATTTATGTGTTAGTGTCTACTGAGAAGGTTCAACTAACAAAATATTTTCATATTTTGACATATTGAGTTGTATCTATTGGTTCTAGCCAACTAAGGTGATGAATATTAGTTATTTTAAGTTGTATATGATCTAACTTGACAATATGAATGAAATAAGGTAAAGTTGAGAATTTGGAAGTGTATAAGAGGGTGAATGCATGTAAGAATTTGATGATCTATTGATGTAGTAAGGAAGTGAATCAGAAGGATAAGCAAAATATCCTTGTGGAGTTGAAAAGATATATTCAATAAGGAAGGATCATGTACAAGCCATAATAGAGATCTATAATTATTAATTTAGTTTCTTCAAAATTCAAGTCATCTCCTTGTTACTTTCTAACCATTTTAGCAGTGATCTAAATCTCTTAATAGAGTTGGATTAACAATTATTTGTAAATCCTCTAACAAGGTGGCAATTCTATTGAATTGTCTAAAGACCTCTAAAAAGGCCACTTCTAATAGGGTGATTAAATCCTTTAATAGGGTCATATATAATAGTTTTTTTTGTAACTTTTAATAGGGTTGGCTCCTAACAAGTCTCACTTTAAAAGAGTGAAATTAGTAACTAGTTGCAATTGGTGGTTTTTCCCAAATTGGGTTTCCACATTAAATCCTACTGTCAAATGTGTTCATGCTATTTTATTTTATGTGTTTTCATCTAAGCTAAAGTAATGGTAATCATAGATAATATCTAAGATTTTCATGTTAAGTACTTACTGAGCATATTCAATATTTACCAAATTACAACATTTTATGTGTGTTTTTCAAGCATCGACAGTATTCAATTTTTAGAGTTTATTTTGTACTAACATCTAAAGGGATATGAGATTTACTTTTGTGATAACTACTTCAGCCCTCCCCTCTCAGTTACTCCTCTTATATTTCCAACAATTGGTATTATAGATTTTGGTGCTTCTAGAGAAGGTTTCAAGGACCTAAGCTAAACATCAAGATGTCTTATAGAAGAGAGATTCCCAAGCTAAATAGAGACAATTTTGTAGCATGGCTAGGACTTATGAGGTTACATTTGGCTACCATCAATGATTCAGGTTGAAAATATCTGGATGCTGAATACAAGACTCCCATTGGAATGTTATCAGTTGAAGATATTGGTGAAAAGACGAATCATAACATCATGATGATTGATATTGCATCTACTCTTAGTTATACTGAATTTGATGAAGTAAAAGATTGAAAAATAGCTAATGAAATGTGGACCAAAATGAAAGACATTTATGGAGCAGATGAAAATGTAAGAAGAGATAAGTTTGAAAGTCTAAGGGATCATTTTAATTAGATGAAAATGAGAGAAGATGAGAACATTGCAAAATATGTGGAAAGAATCAAAGCAAGTGTGAGCATAATCAAAGCATCTAGAGGAGACATTCAAGAAAAATAGTAGTAAGAAAGGCACTTAGAAGTCTTCTTCCTATTTATTCAATTAGATTGTATTGTATTCAAGAGATGAGATGTGATCCAAATAATAAAATATTTTTGGATGCCCTAGTTGAAATATTGACAGCTTTTGAGTTAGATAACTTCGATAACTATGTACCTAGTTCAAAAGTTATTGAGTTTGCATTTGAAGCTAAAATCTCACTCAAGAAAAAGAGTAAGAAATCAAAGTCCAGTCAATCAAGAAATAAAGAAGAAGAAATAGAAGAAAACTAATACAATGGCCTTGAAGTTGTTGAAACCCTACTTGCAAGAAAGTATTCAAAAGTTAGAGGAAAGTACAAAGGTAAAGTTCCTCTAATCTACTTTTCTTGTGAAGAAGTAGGTCACATTTTTGCAAGGTGTCCAAACAAAGAAAATAAAGATGAAAAGAAAGGAAATAATCACAAAGACAAGAAGGATTTCAAGAACTACAAGAACTACAAGGAAAAAAGTAAGAAATCTTGTTTTATGGCTAAATATTTTGATAACAGTGAAGATGAAATGGTGTATATTGTAGTAAAATATGAATCTAATGATGAAGGAGATAAAATGGCACTTATCTCTCATGTTAAAAAAATGATACATGGATTATTGATAGTGGTTGTTCACATCATATGAAGGGAGACAAAAAAAAATTTAAGCACATGCAATATTATGATGTAGGTAGTGTGAGATTTGGAAACAATAAACCTTTTAACATAAAAGGATGTATTTCTTTGACAAAGGAACTTGTATTTGACAACACTTATTGGGTTGAAAAACTAAAGCATAATCTAGTAAGTGTGACACAGTTGAATAACATTAGATTCAAGGTAGAATTTGTGGATGGAAAGGCCAAACTACTGGATGGAAAAGGAAATCTTGTTGGATCTAGCAAGCAAACAAAAGGTAATCTATTTTATCTTGATCTTAGTAAAAGTTCATGTTTTATTGCTCAAGTAGAAGAAAGTTGGTTGACACAAATTATTATGTCATGTAAAATTTGATAATCTAATTAAGATAAGAAAACATAAAAGTGTAAGAGTTATTCCTAGTTTAAAGAAACTTGATATGGGTCTATGTAAAAATTCTCAAATTGGTAAGATGGGAAATACTAGTTTCAAAAGCAAGAACAATCAATCAGAAGAAGTCTCAGAACTTGTGCATATAAAATTATGTGGACCTATTGGAATAGAGAGTTATAGTGGAAATTTTTTTTTCATTCTTTTTATTGATGATTATTCTGGAATTATGACTATAATGTATCTAAGAGAAAAATCATAAGCTTTTCAAAAATTTAAATGGTATCTGGAAAGAGTAGAAAAAGAAAATGGAAAGAAATTGAAATGTTTAAGATCAGATAATGGTGATGAATTCATCTCCAATGAATTTTATGATTTCTACATTGAAAGAGGGATCAAAAGACAAGTATCAGCCTATGGTACACCTCAGCAGAATAGTATAGTTGAAAGAAGAAATAGATCCATCATGGATTGTGCAAGAAAATTGATGATTGAAAATCATGTTGCAATCAAATACTAGAAGGAAGCTATCAGCACTACAATTCATACCTTGAATAGAGTATAGTTGAAGAAGGATTCAAACCAAACTCCTTATGAGCTATGGTATGGCTATAAACCTAATGTAAGTTACTTGAAATTATTTGGTAGAAAATTTTATATCTGTAATGAACCTAGAAAAGGAAAATTTGATGTGAAAGGTGATGAAGGCATATTTTTAGGATACTCCTATAGAAGTAAAGCATACAAATGTTTGAACTTATCTATTCATAAAATCATAGAAAGTGCACATATGAGAATCAACAAGTTTGTGGAAAAGAGTGAAGAAGAAAGCAACAAAGAGCTAGAGGATTATAGAAGACTTGTTTACTATGAACCTAATACCTTGTCAAATCTATCTAAGAGAAGGGAAGATTCATCCCCCAAGTCCCCAAAATCTCCAACAATTACCAAGTTGTAGACAATGCAAATTGAGTCACAGTCTGAAGGACCTAAGTTGTAGTCAGAGGCTACTAAGCTAGTTCAAATCAAGTCTAATGGACCTGAGTCATAGACAGTGGGACCTCAACTAGGTACTGAGGTTCATGATGAAAATAGTGGAACTCATTCCAAATCTAAAGAACCTATGTTAGCAAGATATGTTAGAAGGCATCATGCATGTAATCAAATCATTGGAGACAAATCTAATGGAACAATAATATGAAGCAAATTAAAAGGTATATGTTTACTTGCTGAATTTGAACCAAGAAATATTAAAGTTACATTAGATGATCAAATTTGGGTTGAAGAAATGAATGAAGAAATAGAAAAAATAATGAAGAACAAAACTTGGACTCTTGTTCCTAGACCCAAGGATAAAAATGTAATTGGCACAAAGTGGGTGTTCAAAAACAAGCTAAATGAAGATGGAAAAGTTTCTAGAAACAAAGCAAGATTAGTGTGAAAAGGATATTCTCAAGAAGAAGGTATTGATTATGGTGAAATTTTTTCTCCTATTTCAAGATTAGAAGGTGATAGAACTCTACTAGCATATGTAGCACATAGAGGATTTAAAGTGTATCGAATAGATGTTGAATCTATATTCTTGATGAGGAAGTCTACATTGAACAACCATAAGGTTTTGTAGATCCTAACAAAAGAGACATGGTCTAGAAATTATACAAGGAATTATATGGTCTCAAGAAAGCTCCCAGATCTTGATATGAAAGACTTCATAATTACTTGATACATATTGGCTTTTGAAGAATAAATGATAACAGTAGTCTATATATCACAGAATGACTAGACAAGAAGATTGTTTTGGAAAAAATATTTGTTGATGATACATTATTCAAAGGAAATGATGAATTATGCAAGGCATTTTAAGAAGAAATGAGTAAATAATTTGAGATGTCTATGTTTGGAGGGATAAAAGTCTTTACTAGATTGTATATTCAACATAACAAAAATGGTATATACAATAATCAATCTAAGTATATCAAGGAGATACTAAAGAAATTTGGAATAGAAGATTCAAGACCAGTTGGAACCCCTATGTCTACTAGACATAAGCTTTCCAAAAATGATGATTCAAAAGAGGTAGATTAGACCATGTATAGATCAATGATTGGAAAATTACAATATGTAGTGCATATAATGTCTAATATTGCATTAGTAGTAGGTATGGTGGCAAGATTCTTAGAAAATTCCAAAGAAAATTACATGATGGAAATCAAGAGAATCATGAGATATCTGAAAGGTACTGAAGACTATGGATTATGGTACAAACTTGGAGGCAATTTGGACTTAAAAATATTTACTAATGCTGATTGGGCAGGAAGTATTGATGACAAGAAGAGCACTAGTGGAGGAGCATTATTTCTTGGTAAAAGACTAGTATCTTGGACAAGCAAGAAACAAAATTGTATCTCTCAATCCAAAGCAGAGGCAAAATAAATGGCAGTAGCAATTAATTGTACTAACATTGTTTGGTTCAAAAAATTGTTGGAAGTGTGTTGCATAAAAATGTAACAATGGAATAAAGAATAATCAACTAAATCCTATTCCTACATGTTCGCAAACCTCAAATATGAAAGAAAACATGTGAATAATGATGACATGAAATCAAAAGAGCTTAAACCATTCAAAATAGCACTAATGCAAACCTCATAAAATCACCATGTGTTGATGATTTCATTGTTGTGGGATATGGTTGCTCACAAATCTTGTAGCATAACAATGGGCTAGATAGTGATTTTTGAAAATGAGGAGAGGGTTATCCTTTTATAGGAAATGAGATGAAATGAATAGTCAAGATTTAATGTAAGATAAATGGCTAAGATCTCTTAGGATCAATGAGGTGTCCATGAGGTGGAGGCCAAGTGGACTCTATGTGAATTAGGATTTTTGACCATTCAAAGAGGGAAATATTATCACACATGTGTGAGAAATCTTTGATGTGATAGGTCAATGATAGGTGTAAGAGGTGTGAGAAGCATGGTCTCTCACACATGTGTGAGGCACCTTAATTCTCATGTGAAGGGGGACACATATGTAAGAGGTGTGGAAGGCATGAGGGGTGTGGGAAGTGTGAGTGTTTCTCACACATGTGTGAGCACACACTTAGGATTAAAAGGGGATTAGCAAGGTGATTAGGAAAAGTAAGTGGGATTAAGGTAGTGGGTAGGATTAGAAGGATGGGTTAGGTTAGGAAAGTGATGTTGGGTGAGGGTTAAAGTTAGGAGCCATGTGCTCAAATAGGATTAAATTTAATATTTAACTCCAAGGGGATTAGAAGGGGACTAATTAAGTAAATGAAGTAATTTACTTAATTAAAGTGAATGGGTTAGGATGTAAGTGGGATGAGGGGAAAGACTAGGATTTAAATAAACCTTAGTTTATTCAAATCAAGGAAAGGTGAATATAATTAAACAAATGCAAATTTAATTAATTAAAGGTAGGGTAATTAAATAAATAATAAATATCTATTTAATTGGTCATGAAAAGGGGATATGGACAATTTTAGGTGTCTACATTTTGCCCCTCTTTGATATAGCATTAGTAATGTTATGTCAAAGAAAAATAAAATATAGCGGTTGGGAGGATAAGACTAGTAGCATGATGCCCCAGTCATGGAAGGATGAGGAAGGATGATGAGGGTGGAAGGGTATGCCCCCTCGAGAGGACATGTAGGTTAGGAGAACATATATGCTCTCTTGAAATGGATGAGAGTATGGAAGGCAGTGGAAAATGATAAGATTGATAAAGTTATGTTGCAATGGTGTGAACAACCTAACTTTGATATTGTATTCAATAGTATGCACCAAGGTATGAGGAACCAATATGACAATGTGTCAAGTACATGATAAAAAGGGGCCTAATACAACAATATGCCTTATGAAACCATGATATGTAAGACTGTGATTCCTTGGGACAATAGGATGCAAAGACCATTATAAATGAAAAAAATACTAATACATACAAGTAACAAGCAATCATGCACAAGAAACCAAAAGAAAACCAAAATTTTGCCCCTAGTCAAGTTGAAAAAAATTTAATGGATTGATTGATGATGATTGATTGAGGATGACAAAGCTAATGATAAGAACAATGTACATTTGAGGATTGGGAAGGATACATCCCATGATAATGTTTGAATATGGTCAATGGATTATCAACTAATTTGGTCAAATTGATTAATTGATTAAGGATTGATGTACAAGATTGCAAGATTAGATTGATTGGATTAGTATTGACTGCACAATGATTGAGATTTTTTTGATGTTTTTGATTTTATGGAGATTTTTATGGATAGATTGAATTGAAATGCAAGTGGAAGAATGAACTTGGATGAGATTGGAAGAATGATGTTGATAGGATGAAGAATGAGGAGAGTATAATTTATTTGATGTAAAAGGATTAGTAGAAGGGAAAATTGACTGAATCAAAGGATAAATGGATTTGATTTAAGGGAATGGAAGAAGGAGATTGAATGAATGTGGTATAGAATAGATGTAATGGATAGAAATGAATTGATTGGATGAATGTGGGATAAAATAGATTGGGACCAATGACAAGGGAGAGCCAAGGCAAGGTAAATAGAGGAAAAGCAATGTGAGTTGGTGGATGAAAGGAATGGTGAAAGGGTATGAGGGGCTAGATGATATGGTATCAGAAAATGTAGAACCAAGGATCATGTTTTGAAGGAGTTCAAATGCCCCATACCAAGGATAGGAAAATGGAAGGAAATGTGGTGGAAAAGGATGCATGAAAATGGAAAGATGGTACGAAGGCTAGCATATGGAGGAAGATAAGGCATGTGCACTTCCAAAGCATGTATGAACATTTTGGTATTGTGCCTCTAACAATGATCATGAGCATGGGTATGAAAGTCGAATGAATAAGGGATATGGGAGGGAGGGTATGAAAAAGGGATAAGTATATGAAGGGTATGGATGAAATGTGGGATATGACGTGGATGAAATGGAAGGGATGACCAAGATCAAGGACATATGAAAGAAGGATGGAGGTATATAGGAGTATGGATGGAAAATGGATGAATGAACATGACAAGGACTATGGGATGCAAGATATGGATAAAATGTCAAGGTCAAATATATGGAAAGATTATGGGATTATGTAGGATAATGTGTGGAGGATATGCAAGGGATATGTCAAGTGAGCATATGAATGGATGAAAGAAAAGTAAAAGTCAAGATCAAAGATGGAAAAGGATAATGAATGGTAGATGAAAGTATGGAAAATATGTATGGAAGGTTGGTATGGTTGGAGCTTTCCCCCAGTGTAGATTGCAAGTGGAAGAGGAAAAGTGAATAAATGGATAAGTGGAATTGGAAGACATTGGGTACATGATAGGAAAAAGAAGGTAGGATGAAAGCATCTATTTATATGGATCTTATCCCTTGATATTTTTTCTTTTCTCTCTTTGTTATTTTGAAGGAATTTTTATTAGTTTTTCATAGATGTTGGTAGGATAGTGAAAAGAAGGGTGGAGTGGATTGGGGAATGGAGGATAATGACCTATTAAAAAGTTTGGATTAAGGGGGTGAAGTGGGTTTGAGGAAGTCATGGTGGATGGATGCTAGGTTGGAAGACTTCTAAATGAGTGGATGAAGGAGGTAGAAAGATTGTCATTGGCACAAACCTTGAATGGTGATGGAAAGGAGGAAATTGTGGAGAAATTTTGGATTTTGGGATATAGGAACCCAAAATGGATGAAGGAGAAAATGGATGTAGGATGGTGGATTTGGGTATATAAGGACCCAAAATGGATTTATAAAATGGAAGCTTAGATGGTTTATGAATGAGGGAAGCCTTTGGATTAGCAAAATTGAATGTCATTTTGAATTATTCTTTGAGATTCATTGCTACATTAAGTAGCTTTGGGATCCACAAAATTTTTGCATTTTTGATTTTTAGCCTTTATGGCCTTTGAGTTCTATTTTGGATTGTATTATTCTTTTCTTGGACATGTATTTTAGAGGGGACATGTTGATCCTTTGGATTTTATTGATTTTTGGCTTTATTCTCTTTTTCTTTGGTATCCAATTTGCTTCCATTGGCCATGGTATGGGTGTATGAAGATAAATGGTATGGAGAGCTTAGGGATGTTGAGCATTAGAAGGAATTCAAGGATGTGTGCCTTTATTGATCTTTACTAGGACCATGAGGGGATGAAGTGGAAAACATGGACATGGTGGATGGATGTATGTGAGGACCCAAAATGGATGGAAATGAGGAATGAATGGGAATATAGATATAAGGGCCCAAAATGGACTTGGAATATGGATGATGGGAACATTTAGGTTTGGATCGAGGAATTTTAGGTTTGGAAGGAGTGGAAGGTGTGTAGAAGTTGAGAAAACCAACTTCACAGATCCTTAAGAACACCTGCATGCAAATATCCTACAATGAAGAGAAACTAGAAAATGGAAAAAGTAGACCTTAGAAGTTCTCAAGAATATGAGGGCAAAAAATGTATTCTAATTTATGTAAATAAAATACAAAAATTCAACATTTTAAGGTGAACGAAACTCTAAAGGAAAGAAAACTAGGTTTGCACATTATAATTAATATGAAATATTAATTATATGCACCTAAGAGAGCTAAAGCAACTAGAGTAATAAATGAATTACTCTGACACCCCCCCCCCCCCCCCCCCCTTAAGAAAAGCTTAGGAGGAAGCTAACCTAGAAAAGATATGAAAGTAGGAAAATGGGTCCCAAAAACAAGGCCTGATCAAGTACCTAATACAAGGAAATCTCTGTAAACTAGAGACAAAGGAGAAAACCTAGTGGGAAAAACCCCTCTCCAAAAAGAGATAGAACAAACATGCTGCAAAAAAATGAAAGAAGGAAGGCCTCAAGAAGACCCCCCAAGGAAAACTTTCATAATCCTAAGCATAGACTGCAGTTGAAGATAGTGAGGTAATGCAAATGACTTGGTGAAGATGTCAACAACCTGTGCATCAGTGGAAATGTACTCCAAAGAGAGAACACCATCCTGGATCAAATGACGAATGAAATGCATATGAAGCTTAATGTGTTTAGTGCATTGATGCTCCATTGGGTTGAAAGAAATATGAATAGAACTTTGATTATTGCACCATAGAATAGTGGGATGCTCAGGAGGAAAACCAAACTCAGTCATCAATTATCAAAGCCATAAAATCTCCTAACTAGCAAGCACTACCACTTGATACTCAGCCTCTGTAGATAAAAGTGTGTGAGCCTGTTGCTTCTTGCATGACCATGTGATAGGACTAGAGCCAAGATAGAAAACAAAGCTAGAAGTAGACTTCTGATCATCGATATCATCGACAAAATCTGAATCAGTGTAGCCAAAAATGTGAGGATTCACTACTAAGTAATGAATGCCATACATCAAGGTACCTTGAATGTATCTCAAAATATGCTTGGTAGCTTGCTAATGACTCTCATGAGGATCATGTGAGAATCAGGAGATAAGACCCACTACAAAGGAGAGATCAGGATGAGTGTGTGTTAGGTACAACAAGTTGCCAACCAACTTTCGGCACAATGTGGGATCCACTAAAGGTGAAGTGCAAGAGGTAGAAAAAGTAACATCTGACTAAAAAGGTGTAGGAGCAGGCTTGTAATCAAGCATGTCAAAGCATCAAAGCATGTTAAGAGCATACTACTTTTGGTAAAAAAAGATTCCAATAATGGACTGAACAATCTAGAGACCAAGAAAATAATGTAGCAGGCCAAGATAGGTCATCTCAAACTGTTCCATCAATGCTCTCTAAAAATCCTTAATCATAGATGATGAGCTACCTGTGAGAAGAAGATCATCAACATATAGCACAAGGATCAAAACCTCAGCCTCAAGATGTTGAATGTAAATTGTAGGATTGGAATGGCAGTGTGTGAAGCCTGTAGAAAGCATAAAGGAGTCCATCTTCTCATACCAAGTCTAAGGGGACTGTTTGAGACCATATAATGAGCATCAAAGTATACAAACCAAGGAGGAATCTTGCACAAATCCTTGAGGATGCTCCATGTAAATCTCCTTAGTAAGATCACTATGCAAGAATGCACTCTTTGCATCCATCTAAAGAATGGCCATCCTTATGAAGCTGCGAGGAATAAGACAAGGTGAATAGAGTTTATCTTGGTGACAAGGGAAAATGTCTTAGCGTAATCAATACCCTCAACCTATGAAAAACCCTTTGCAACAAGATATGCCTTGTGCTTATCAATGGAACTAGCAGTAGAAAACTTAGTATGATACAACCATTTGCATTGCACAACCTTTTTTCCCAAAGATCCCAAGTATGATTCTTCATCAAAGAAGAATACTCCTCCTCCATTGCACTATCCCACTTAGGATGTCTTTTTGCTGCTACAAAAGTTTGAGGATCATCACAAATAACATGACTGAGAAGACTAGAACCTATAGTATGTGAATAGGTGTGATAGGAAGTGGTGGGGACACTAGCTAGCAATCCTATAGAGGATCTTTTGGTGGAGGTAAATGGGGATTAACATGATCATCATCCAAAAAAGAGACTGGAAAGGATGAGGGAGTGGTGGTAAGTGAAGTAGACTCTAGATTTGGGGTATCTACTATAGGAAGGTGCTCATCAAACTAGACATCCTACCAAAATAGGACCTCTCTAGAATTAGGAACAAACAACCTGTAGCCTTAACATCCTCACAGTAGCCAACAAAAATGAGGTATTGGTTCTTCCACTCGATTTCTCTCCTCTAAGCATCTGGTATAAATGCCCATGCTTCACTACCAAAAACTTGAAATGAAGATACATTAGACTTGACATGAGACCAAGCCTCCTCAAGAGTCATATTTTGAACTACCTTATGAGGCATCCAATTCTAAATATAGTTGGCACAATTGACTGCCTCTACTCAAAAACATGAATCCATGGACCTAGACTAAATCATACAATTAGCCATCTCTCAAAGGGTTCTATTCTTCCTCTCGGCCACACCATTCTGCCAAGGGGTGTAGGGCACTAAAGATTGATGCTGAAGACCATGATTAGAGAAAAAATCCCTGAAAGCTTGGTTCACATACTCCCCCCCATTATCTATGTGTATCCATGTAATAGAAAGACCAGACTACTTCTCAAAAAATGTCTTGAAGACTCAAAATGAGTCAAAGACATCAAACTTGTACTTCAAAAAGTACACCCATGTACATCTAGAGAAGTCATCAATGAAAGTAAGCACATATCTAGCACTTAAAAAATTTGGAGTGGGAAATGACATAAGGTCATTATGAATCAACTCCAATGGTATCAAAGCACAAGTGGCTTGTGCATGTGGAAAATGATCCCTATGTTGTTTTCCAAGAGAACAACCCTAACAAACACCATCAATACAAGAAATTTGGGGAAGCCCAAGAACACGTGCCTATGTGCTCATCTACTAAAGATATCTATAATTGACATGGCCAAAATGCTCATGCCAAAGTCTACTTACTGAATTTGCATGTGCAACAAGACATGAACCTGTGTCATCAGAAGACTCAAATCCATCAAATTTATAGAGTTGAGATGCAGAATCAACACTCGTAGTAGCCACAATCATCTCAGAATTGTGTAAGTCCCAGATAACCACATCATGTGGTGAGAACTCAACTATCTTACCAGATCCAAAGTGCCAAATTTAATTGATAGATAATAGCTTCATTTAAATGTTAGGGACAAGAAGAACATCCTAAAGAGAGCCCCTAGCTAATGCAATAGAACTAGAACCCATGATAGAAAGATGTGATGAGTTCCCAACAACAATTTGGGAAGTAGGATAAGGGGCAAGTGAGGTGACCAACTATTGAGTGTTTTTTGTATGGTGAGAGGCATTGAAATCAAGAACCCAAGTAGGCCTAAAAGTCATAGCTCATTCAGTAAGAGCGTGACCTTTCCCTGCAAGGGGGATGCAGACTTAAGTGCTGAAATGTGATGCTCCGGCATGGCTTCCTCTAAAGCCTCCAAACATTTCCAAAACCTAGAAATGGGATGTCCATCCTTTCCACAAAAAGTGTAGATCTGAGTTGATTTCTTCTTAGTCTTGGAGGTAGACTCAGTAGACTTCAAAGAAGATTTACCCTTGGAAGGGTGAGCTGGAGGTTTGGCATTAGTTTTTGGTGCATCTTTCTTCAGTTTGGCTTTCTATTTCAGTTTCCCTTGAGAAGTCTAAGCAACCAATGCTTGGCTAGAAGAGCCAGAGGCATCCAGCTATTGGATCTTAGCCTATTCTCATGTCAATTGATCACAAAATGTCTCAAATGAGGGCATCTAATATCTGTTACCCAAGGCATCCATGGTGGAGTAGAAAGTGGAAGAAAATATCTGATACTATCCTCGCAACTTTAAGAGTATCAAAAAAATACACCCATCATCAGTTTTGTTTTTACCACATCCCTGCAAGACTATACATAGAGATTTCAACTTCATCAAGAAGTCTTCAATAGTGGGAAAGATAGCTAGTGTCAAAGAAGTCAACTCTACATCAAGTTGTAGAGCCTGAAACTTGTCACTATGCCAAACAACATGTGGAATTTGGTCCAAATAGCTAGTGGAGTGGTCAAACCATCCAAATGAAATAGTAGACTATCGAAGATGTTTAGTGCAATCAGTCCCATGGCTTCATCCATTTTGTTTCAATGTTGAAGAATCACAAAAGGGTGCTGTAAAATAGGTTGGTTCAAATCTAGGCATGACCATAAGCCTCTAGACATGAGAAGCCTGGTCATCTGTGTCTTCTAGGTGTGATAGTTGTGCAGCGTGAGTTGGATTATAGAAGGATCTGACATTGAGAGAAAGAAAAGACAGAAGTAGTAGGGTCTAATTCTAAAGAAAATTACATGATTGAAAATGCTCACCCCCAAAATGAATTAAAAAATCCCCCAAAACCAAAGCAACAACTATGAAAAAACACAAAACAATTAGAAAAGAACCTAGAATTTGGATGTAGAGAAGAGGAAAATAGAGGTCTCTACTTCAATGACAAATTTGGAAGCCCAAACAAACTCGAAATTAAAAAAAATAAGCATCATTGTCTCCACCTCTAAGTCATCTTTCCAGTGCTTCTTTCAGATCACAAAAATATGTTTGTATGCTCAAGTTATGAGTGAAAAATTGACTATAGGTCCAGAAAAAGAGCTCACTGGAAAATTACAAACATGAGCTTAAATTTGACACCCGTATGACCGTTAGCAAGCCATTGTCAAAAAAAATTTGGTGGTTGGGAAATTGATGTCAGTAGTTGGGAAGTGACATCATCATGCCAAAAAGTGACACCATCAACTACCAAAAAAAAATTTTGTGGAGTGATGTCACTGGTCACATTCCTGACATCAGTAGACAGAATGTTGATGTTAACCAAAAAGCTTTAATTTTGGCGGCACCACTGTAGAGGTGGTTCCTGAGAGGTGGCACTATTGGTAGAGCTAAGCCATGGTGGTGGTAGGGTGGCATGCTAGCAACAGTTGTGGATGGGCAATGTTGCGACTGCGTAGTGGCTATGAAGCCCACTTGGCTGAGTGCCAATGGTGCTTGAGTGGAGTCGGGGTGGCTACTGGGTGGAGCATCGGCGGTCACCCTTTTTTTATTGTTTTTTGATTTTTATGACCATATGACAGCATGCAAGCGGGGCAAAAAAATATTTCCAAATGCCCAGAAGCCAAAAACAATAAATTTTATACGTTTCTTAACTACAAATGGCCTTGTGGATCCAATGGTGGTGTCTGTTTGGGCCCAAAGTGCCTCAAAAATTTTCCCTTCACCCTTTTGAAGAAAAAAACTTTGAAAAAGCTGGGGTTTCTGACTCTGAATCATGACTTCAAGAATCTTCAAATGAGGAAGCAGCAGGTCTACTCTGATACCATGTAGAAGTTGAGAAAATCAACTTCATAGATCTTCAAGAACACTTGCATACAAATATCCTACGATGAAGAGAAACTAGAAAATGGAAAAAGTAGAGCTTAGAAATTCTAAATAATATGAGAGCAAAAAATGTATTCTAAGTTATGAAAACAAAATACAAAAATTCAACCTTTTAAGGTGAACGAAACCCTAAAGGAAATAAAACTAGGTTTGTGCATTATAATTAATATAAAATATTAATTATATGCACCTAAGAGAGCTAAAGCAACTAGAGTAATAAATGACTTACTCTAACAAGGTGTACCAACATCTTGAGACATTATTTCTTCAATGGGATACTTATTATTTTCAACACAAGATGCGAGTCCATGTATATGGGTTCATGAGTGGATTAGATAGGTGTGATAGGATCATGTGGATAATTAGGATCATGAAGGGGATTATGAGGGATAATAGTATCTTGAGATGGAGTGGGATCATGAAAGAAAAATGAAGGGGTGCTTTGATCTTGACTTAAAAGAGGATCATGTGGTGGAATGAGTGGAGGAAAGTGAACCATGAGATGGAGTGATTTGATCTTGACACGGAGGAGTATTAGTGGATGGAGTGGAAGGAACCTCTTCATGAAGTGGAGGATCTATGGATGCTAACTCTTGAAATGGAGGGGAATTGGTAATGTGTGTGGTACATGGAATGTCTTGATCTTGATTAGGAAGGGAATCATGAGATGGACCAAGAGGGATAAATGGATTTTGAGGGATAAGGGAATAATGGGATGGAGAAATGCTCAGATTTAGAGGAGAAGAGGAATATATAATTTCATGTTTTAGAGGAAGATCTTGAGATGGAATTGGGGGTATTGGGTGATTGGATCACTTTATTTTGAATTTTGCATGTAGAAAATAATTTGAGTGAGAAAAACCTATTACGAGGTGTGAATAATGTTTTTGGAGGATTAGAATTGTGTGAAGGTGGAACTATGGGTAGGGGATTGGGATGATGGTTTTTGACATTAAACTCAAAGTAGGGGGAATTGCATGGAGTATTTTGGTTGGATAAGACATGAGGACTATGGTCTTCGAAACATATGACATGGAAGGTGGACTTTTTCTATTGATTTTCTAGGTTCAAGATAGAATTCTTTAGTTCCTCAATTTCTTTGGCCATGGAATTTTTGCTTGAGGAATTGTGTGAGCTATGAATGGAATCCTATGTTGTTGAAGGATAATGAGGTGGAATTCCCTTGTCAAAGGTAGAGGAATAATGAACATGATATGGATATGAATTGGATACGAAGGTTTGAGGATTGATTTGATATGTAGGTTGAATGGGACGTATAACTCTAGATTTCCTTTGAAGATCTTCAACCATTTGATTAAGCCAATGCTTATCCATAGATTTTAGATGAAGAGTGATGAAAGATTCAAGGATGGATGGAATATGAACTTGAGACTAGGAGCAAGTTTGGACTTGTGTTGATTCACTTTGATATTGATTGGACTTAATTTGATTTGATTTGATATTGATTGGATTCGATTTGATTTGACTTTGATATTGGATAAAGGTTTAATATAACTTTGATGAAAACCTTATGATATTTCAAACAAGTGAATGTGGGATTTGAATTAAAGTATGATGTTTATGACAATGCTCCTATGTCCAAAGTAGAAGATGTGATGCAAAGTTGAATTAGAATAAGACGTGAATAAAATTAGAAAGAGCGATTATGGATGAAGATGTAAATGGATTGAATTAAGAATTAATTAGAAATAACTGAATTTGACAAGGAATTCAATTGAGAATCATGAGTATGAAACATTGGATGAGGGAATTGAAGTGTGATGTGGAATATGCACCATGACTAGGATGGAGATTAGGAGTTAGATTGAATTATTAGAAAGATGAAAAAATGATTTGGATGAATAGAGATGAATAAGACTTTGAGGAATGATTTGAATGATGAAGAGAAGAGATATGTGAGGGTGATGGATTTTATGGAAATACGTGACGTGGAATTGATGTGGAAAACTTGACTAAGAGGATTTAAACCAAGACCTATTTTTGTTTTTTTTGAAATTTTTGAAATTTTTGGATTTTTGAACTTTTACAAAAAAATATTAGATTTTTATGTTTTATGATGTTTTGGATTTTTTAAATTTGAGATGCAAAATCAAATAGTGAAATATGTACAAGGCAAGTGTAGCCGATGTGTCCCCTTCAAATGGGGAGGGTTTCAAACACTCAATAACATCAAACACACCAACAATCCTATAAGGTTTTAACTAGGATATATAGGATCAACTAGAGGGCGTCCTCAATATACACAAGGTACATGAGGCCCAAATATATAGATGAAAGAAAATAATGCCACACAGTCAAGGGGAGACAATAACCCAAATCTTCTCATTCACTTCCCAAAGTTATAATGTTCTTTGGGGTTTAGCCAAGAGTGACAAGGTTTTACTTCCAAGAAAGGTGTCTTTCAATTCACCTCCTAATTTTTATACTCTGCCAGAATACTGGAGTTGAGATCATCCCAAGGGGTGATGAAATCCCAAAGCAGGTCTCCTAAAGAAAAGAAAAATAAGACCACTTATTTCTTGTGCACCTAAGATCACCCAAAGTGCAAGGGGAGAGAATATGTAAGTGGCCTTGGGCTTTAAAAGCACTTGGTCTTTCCCAATGAAGCTTTAGGTTTTGTAATCTACTTTGAAGACACACGTGTTTATAGCATACAATGTTATTTCTAACTTGAAATCATCATCAACATAAATAAAAGCATGGATTTAGTAACAAGAAAGTAAATCACTAGTGAACATAAGAAAATTGTTGAAATTGAAACCATTTCCCTTAAGTCATTCAAGATTGTATGAGTTCATTTTAAGCACCAATTCCAAATGTTTGCTAGCCTAAGAATTCATGTCAATTTCCTTAAGGCATTCAAGAGTGTGTGAATTTTTTCTAAGAACCAAGTCCAAATGTTTTCTATCCTAGACATTCATGTCAATTTCCTTAAGGTATTCAAAATTGCATTCGATTGTTTTAGCTTTAACTATGCATTCAAAGACAAGTGTTTAAGCATACAAGTTCAATCCCAAAACATTTTTAAAGTAAAACCTTCAAGCAATATGGTTAATGATTTCTAGAATTCTCCAACCTTCAATACATAGGTGAGAACATATCCCTACAAAACCACAAGTTAGGGCATTGAAAATGTAGGACAAACGTGAAACAACCCTGCAATGAAAATATTAACACATATTTTGGGCTTTGATAGAAAAAAATAAGATTCTAAACAAAATCAAAATCTAATGAAACCAACACCATCATGACGAGCTTGGAATCATCTTTCCAGTGAAATTTCATTTTTCAAAAATGGAGTCTATATGCTCAAGTTATGAGCAAAAAATTGAAGGCTGCTCCTTAAGGTCTAGAAGGGCATGTGGAATGCTAGTGCAATCATGATGTTAGCAACTTATGAGCTTAAATTTGATGGTTAGATTCATGTCAGGGAATTTTTTTTTTTGTTTTTTACATTTTAAAAAAAGAGAGTGAAATCTAGGTTTTTTATTAAAAAGATAAATTTTAGGTTTTGTTAAAAAAGTTGAAGAAAAAATCAATACCTATAATTATAATCTAAATATCAAAAAAAAAAAAATTGAAAAATGGGCGGCGCGAGGGAGCTCAGTAGAGGGTGGGCTGAGACTTGCAGGCCAAGCTGGGGTTTGGGATGCAATGAAGGGAAGAGCTGAGCAGACGATGTAGGTAGGGAGGTTGCAAGAGAGTGGAGGTGGTGCAAATAGGGGTATGAGTGGTGGATAGTAGGGCAAGGAGTGGGTGAAAGAAGAATAGCACAGGCCATGAGGGGGATTTTAGTTGTAGTGATTGGTGGTGGGGTTGCAAGGAGTGTAGTAGCTGCGAGAGGAGCTAGAGTGGCAGTGAGAGGATAGTCACGATCATAGGAGGTAGGGCTTTGGTGGTGGAGGGTCAGCAGTCATGAGCAGTAGAGGTGCAACATAGGGAAGCAAGGTTTTGATGAGTGGTCAAGCAGAGGAGGTGGTGGCATAGGCCATGGGGAGCTCAAAGCGATGCGGTTGTAGGCAAAGGGTTATGCTATGAGGGTAATAGGTGGTGGAGAGGGTAGAGGGGCCATGGCAATGACAGGATTAGAGGCACAGGGGAGCAGAGTTGTAGGCAGATGAGCAGGTGGAGATGTCAAGTAGTGGTCGTGGGGGTAGTGCTCATGAGCACCACCGGTGGTGGCTCCTACAGGTGCCAAACCTGCACACATGACACAAATTTTATTTTATATATATATATATTCTTTTTTGAAATTTTATTATTATTATTATTATTTTTTCATTTTCCTCCCTATTTAAACTTTTGACGAGCTTATATATATAAATGATTAAAAAAATGTATAAACATGATAAAAGGAAAAAAACCCCCTCTTTTTTTTTACTTACCTATCAACAAATATAAACTTTTTTTTTTATTAATGAAGATGTATATTTAATGTATATGTACTTTTACAACTTGAAAATACAAAAATAAGCAATATAGAGTGTTATATGTCAAAAAAAATTCCCTTATGTGCTTCAAGCATGATGATGGGCTTTTTAGCTCGATTTGAGACTCCCTATGAAACTTGATCTCCAAGTGCAAGCCTTCAACCTACAAGCTTGAAAACTCACAAATAAATTCAAAAACATGTTAGATGATTAGTTTGAACCCATGAAGTGGGTCCCACTAGGCATACCAAAATGTGTTGCATAAAAATATAACAATGAAATAAACAATAAGCAACTAAAGCCTATTCCTACATGTTCATGAAAACCTCAAATATGAAAGACATGTGAATAATGATGATATTAAATCAAAAGAGCTTAAACCATTCAAAATAGAACTAATGAAAACCTCATAAAATCACCATGTGTTGATGATTTCATTGTTGTGGGATGTTGTTGCTCACAAATCTTATAGCATAACAGTGGGCTAGATAGTGCTTCCTGAAAATGAGGAGAGGGTTCTTCTTTTATAGGAAATAAGATGAAACAGATAGTCAAGATTCAATGCAAGATGAAGGGGTAGGATCTCTCAGGATCAATGAGGTGTCCATGAGGTGGAGGCCAAGTGGACTCTATGTGAATTAGGATTTTTGACCATTCAAAGGGGGGAAGATGCTCACACATGTGTGAGCCACCTTTGATGTGATAGGTCAATGACAAGTGTAAGAGGTGTGAAAAGCATGGTTTCTCACACATGTGTGAGACACCTTGATTCTCATGTGAAGGGGGACACATATGCAAGAGGTGTGGAAGGAATGAGGGGTGTGGAAAGTGTGTGTTCCTCACACATGTGTGAGCACACACTTAGGATTAAAAGGGGATTAGCAAGGTGATTAGGAAAAGTAAGTGCGATTAAGGTAGTGGGTAGGCTTAGAAGGATGGGTAAGGTTAAGAAAGTGACGTTGGGTGAGGGTTAAAGTTAGGAGCCATGTGCTCAAATAGGATTAAATTTAATATTTAATTTCAAGGGGGATTAGAAGGGGATTATTTAAGTAAACAAAGTACTTTACTTAATTAAAGTGATTGGGTTAGGATGTAAGTGGGATGAGGGGAAAGGATAAGATTTCAATAAACTTTAGTTTATTCAAATCAAGGAAAGGTGAATATAATTAAAAAAATGAAAATTTATTTAATTAAAGGTAGGGTAGTTAAATAAATAATAAATATCTATTTAATTGGTCATGAAAAGGGGATTTGGACAATTTTAGGTGTCTATAGGAAGGAGTGAAGATAGAGATCAAGGATCTAGTGGTCATATACTATGATAACACTAGTACAATCAATATATCAAAGAATCAAGTGATGCATACCAAAACAAAGTACACTAAAATAAAATATCACTTCTTAAGAGAATTGTACAAGATAAAGAAGTCAGATTGGAATATGTGAACACAAAAGAATAGATTGTAGACATATTCACCAAGCCATTACGTAAGGATGCATTTATGTATCTAAGAGGTGAGCTAGGGTTCATTCCCATATTTGAAGCTCAATAAATGAAGTTTAGTGATGCATCAACCAGAACTTGTTGAAGATCAATTAGTTGGTGCAGTATTGACAAGGGCATATTGCAAATGAATTAGTACCTAAGCTACATTGATATTGATAGAGTTGTTTTCTCTGGCATGTGTTGTCAAAGAGGGAGAAGTTTACTGTCATAACTCATAAGAAATTTTAATTATAAAGAAGGAGAAGTTTGTTGTAAGAGGGATAAGTGTGTTATCATAGAGGGAGAATGAACTAGGAAAAAATTGTTGTAGATAGAAGTTTTCTAACAGAGGGAGAAAATGAAGGCAAAAAGAGTTCATACTGATAAAGAAATTTCTCATAGATGTGAATTAAAATAAAACTAAGGATATGTTCCTTACTTTTTTCTTGTTCCAAAAGTTTCATTGTGTTATGACAGGTTGTGTTGCCATCAATGCCAAAGAGGGAGATTATTGGATACAATTGATTAATTGTGTATTGTTTCTTATATTACAAAAATGTCATATCATTATCAGTCAATGCATGCTGAGCTCACTCAAGCAATGAAGATAGTTTTCTATTTCTACCGAGTGTTCTAGTGTTTTCCTAGTTCAAAAGGCTATGTCTACTGAGTTTTCTAAGGCACCAAAGAAAAGTCTATAGAAGATGAGTATTAACTAAGCTCACTCATTTAATGAAGGAAAAATTGGATGGAACTAGTGTAAATTGTGCTCACTTGGTTACGAAAGGAAATTTGTGAATATGCAGTGTTAGACAAGTTCACTTGGTTAACACAAGAAAATTGGTTCTGTGTTAGTGTCTACTGAGCAAGGTCCACTAACCAAGGATTTTCTTATTTTGGCATATTGATTTTAAGTGATTTGTCTATTGGTTCTAGCTGATTGAGGTGATGAATATTAGTTATTCTAAGTTGTATATGAGATGACTTGAAAATATGAATGATATAAGTATAAGGTCAAGTTGAGAATGCGAAAGTGTGTAAGAGTGTGAATGCATGGAAGATTTTGTAGATCTAATGATGCAGTAAGGAAGTGAATCAGAAGGATAAGTAGAATATCCTTGTGGAGATGAAAAGATATATTTGATTAGGAAGGATCAAGTATAGGCCAGAATAGAGATTTTTAATCAACAATTTAGTTTCATTAAAAATTAGGTCATCTCATTATTCTCTAACCATTATAGCAGTGATCTAAATCTCTTAATAGATTTGGCTCAATAACTATTTGTAAATCCTCTAGCAAGGTGGTAGTTATATTGAATTATCTAAAGACCTCTAACAAGGCCACTCCTAACAAGGTGATCAAATCCTTTAACAGGGTCACACCTAATAGTGCATTTTGTAACCTTTAATAGCTTTGGCTCCTAACAGGGCTTACTTTAGAAGAGTGAAAATAGTAATTAGTTGCAATTAGTGGTTTTTCCCAAACTGGGTTTCCACATTAAATCCTAATGTTAAGTGTGTTCAAGCTATTTTCTATTATGTGTATTCATCTAAGATAAAGTAATGGTAATCACAAATAACATCTAAGATTTGCATGTTATGTACATACTAAGCATATTTAGTATTTACTGAGTTATAATATATTATGTGTGTTTGTCGAGCATCAATAGTATTAAGTTTTCAAAGTTTATTTTGTACTAAAATCTAAAGGGATCTGGGATTTATTTTTGTGGTAACTAATTCACTCCTTCCCTCTCAGTTACTCCTCTTATATTTCCAATAGTCCATGAAATTTATTTACTTTTATCAAACTTGACCATATGAACTTAAATGGACAACATTGACAACATTTTACAAATTGATTCCAAGCTTTAACTTAGCCTTACATGTTGACTCAAATATATTGAAAAAAATTAACTTGACATTTCAAAACAAACATTTAATGAGATATATATTATTTATGTCCATTCTTCTAGGTGCTCCTACACCATACTCTCAAGTTTCAAATCTTTTCAAGTCCATTGGAAAGAGGTAAAACAAAAGCTTATCTTCATCTTCACTTTTTGTCTCTCAATCCTCTTGCTTAAGAATATGAAATTGTCATGAAAATATTTATACCTTTTACAATCTGATTTCTCTATTACCTAAAATGAAAAGGACATAATGAAAAATTTGTGGATAAAATCAATGGGATTAGTATCATATTCAATCATAAATCATGCATCTTTTCTCTCAAGCCTTCTTGGGAACTCTTAACATTTGTCTTCACTTTCAACATACATTCTTTCACTCTCTACTCTTTGTTCATCTAAAACCTTGATTTATTCTTTTTCAATAGAAATCTCATCATGAGATTCATTAGCAATTGTACCATCCTTTTTGTTTTCAACCATAGCTATATTATAAACACTAGTATTTTCTTGTGTAGCTTCCACAATGAGTGAAGAAGTTTGTTCATCTTCTTTCACAGTTTGGACAATAGGTTCTTGAATTATCTCTTCCTCTTGAGCTAAAATCTTCTCTCCCAAGGCTTGTGTTTTCTCTTCCATATTATTTAACTCTACCCTCAATTTCATTAATTCTTCCTTTATCTCCTTCATCCCTTCTTCTTTTCTCTTCCTTTTCTCTCCATTTTTCCTCTTCTTTTCTTCTTCTTCTTTCCTTTTATTTTCATCTTCTTTTTTCTCCTTTTTTGAATCCTTACCTTGTATATACTTACTATAAAATCTTAACACTCTGAGAAATGTTATATTTTCTTGCCCCATATTTTCTTGCCTCACCTAGGTTTTCCTCTATTTTCCACTACCTAGTTTCTTGGCATCCAAGTTCTCTCTTCAATTTGCAAAATGAAAACACCAACCCACACAATTTCCTTTGCCCAAACCTTTTGGGCTTTGATACCAATCTGATGCAAGTAGTAGAAGGACTCACAAATCACATAATCATAGCTTAATAACTTATCACAACAATATTGCACATTTTTTCAAACTTTAACCAAATCAACAAACTAGGACAAATTTAGACCTATAGTCACCAAAATGGCCATAACTTCTGCAAAACTTAATGAAATTATACCAAAATAGAACCAAAATAAATATAACTCAAATTTCTTTCCAAAAACATAAGTTATAGGTATATATCATTTCATATCAGTTTATACCAATCGAAACAAAAATTGGCTTTTTGGAAAATTATATAAAAAATTAACATAGAACTTACAAAACCAAAACTCCATTCATTTATATTCTTCTCAAAATTATTTCCAATCATTCCCCTTTATAAATAATGACCATTACATGAAATTTTAATGTCTTTTCAATTCCTCTAACTATTGGATACCTCCTATGACTCTTGACCTTCTCTTTTACATCAACTTTACATATTGTCAGATTTTTATGATGATATTTTATTACATATTTGAAAACTTTTGCATTTACCCATAAATGAACTTCAATACTCCTAAAAATAGAAAAATATGGTAAATAAAATATAAAAACATTATTCCTATCATACTCTATGACATTTACTTCTATCAAACTTGACCATATGAACTTAAATGGACAACATTGAAAACATCTTACAAATTGATTCCAAGGCTTGACTTAACCTTAACTTTTGACTCAAATATATTAAAAAAAATTAACTTGACATTTCAAAAAAAACATTTAATGAGATATATATTATTTATTTCCATTTTTCTAGGTGCTCCTGCACCAAGAAGACATGGGTTTGGCCCAGTACAATTGGTGCCTTCGAGGTGGATCAAAAACAAGAAATTGCCACCTTTATCTCTGAATGAGATCAATATCCCCTAGAATAAGACAACTCCCCTCACCTATTATTTGATAAAATTGGCATGGTACAACATTTGGTAGAGAAATAATTTGTACATGTTGATGCATTGGAGCTTCATTAGATGAACACTATAGATGACTATGTGATGTAGAGGGTCTAGGGCTCCAACAAATAAAATCCTAATTTAAAGTTCTAATCTTGAATGATCCAATTATTCTTTTTCTCTGTCCTTTCCAATAGCCCAAGCCTCCTAGACTCTTTCACCAACTTGTCTCCTAGGTGTAATTGGTCTAGTGTAGACTTAATCTCCCACTTTAGGCACTAGTCCTACTAGCCCTTCTCTCTCCTACAACCCTAACCCTCACTTAGGATCTTGTTCTTTCACTTCCTTGGAGTTTACTAATTTTGTATGTACTCTCCATAACCTTCCTAACCCTATTCAATACTTTTGGTCTTAACAAAAGCCAAAGAAAACTCACTTTCTTCATATAGGGATAATTAGGTCTATTAGCTTTTAGGTCTAGTAACCCTATTTTGCACCCATACTTCAAATTATTTTGAAAAAACCCTATGTAAAACCTTAGTAATCTAAAATCTATCCCCTAGCACTCTAAGATTCAAAATTATAGATCTTTACAACACCCACAACCCTAATCTTCCTTAAGCCCTAGTTTCTAGAATAACTTTTAGGCCTTTAGGCCAGTCAACACTACAAGCTTCTAACTTCTTCCAAACTACTAATCAACCTTCTACTTCACTTGAAAAATCAAGGTAGATTACTAGGGCTTCTAAGAATGCCACTTTTATACCCATCTTGATCATGGGCATGCTCTGTAACAACTTCCACTAACTGTCTAAGCTCACATACTCCTAATAGTCATCCTAAGGTATCAAACCGTAGCTTGGAAACCTAACTTAAAAAATTAAAAAAGAAAAGAAAAAAAATCATGTCCAATGTCTAACCAATCATCCCACTAGGTTTCAATCATTTTCCACCATTGATAATTAGGCTAGAGCCATTATTGTGAAAACAACCCCATGAGGGAAGTTCTCAGTCCAGTCAACAAAAAAATGGTACAACTTGTAAACCTAATAACTTCAATCCAAGTTTAAGTATGAAATAAAAAAAGAAAAAACTAAACTACAAAAATCATAAGCCTAATCTCCTATGCCAACCTGTACACAATAGTACTATACCATTAAACAACAAAAAACTCTATAACCTACCTGTACAGTAGTCCCACGTGTGCATAATCTAATGGTAGATCTTAAAACCCTTCAAAATATGATCCTCCATTATCATATACTTGAGAATGGGTAGTTACAACTCCAAAAACTACCATTTGCACTTTTTTCGCAAAAATTGCAAAAGTTGCTCAAGCAACCTTGCAACTCTTGAGCAATTTTTTCTCCTGAGAACATTGGTTAAATGGGTCCACCTAGGACCATTATAGGACCCTAGATAATATACCTAGGACATATTTAGGAAATCAAAGACCTTAGTTACTCATCCCTAATCATATTTGACCTATTGAGCAACTTTTGAGCAACCTATGACCTAGTGAGCAACTTGGCTCTTATTTGGACTAGTTGCACTCCAAGGACTCTTGGAACTTATTAGGAACACACACACACACACACACACACACACACACACACATAACTAACCTCTAACAACTTTGAAAGGAAAAATTTGGGAGGTTTCCTACCATACTCCCCTGGGTCAAAAAAATCAAGTCCCTTGAGTTAGGAGGTCTTTAATGGTGATCCCATGCTTTAGTATATCAGCTTTAGTCATATAGGTAGCCTCAGTATCATGTAGTCCCTTCCATTTCACCAAATAGGTCTTAAAGGTTCCCTTCCTAGTCTTCTTGATCACCTTAGACTCCATAATTTTGTCTAGTTACAAAGGTTGGGGAGTTGGAAAGTGTTGAACCCAATTTGCCCCTTCCAAATCCACAAGAGTGCATTAATCAATACCAACATGAGTACCTTTGTAGGAAAAAAAGTCACATACATTGTGTTGATGTTTTAATACTATCAAGTTGCAAGTGACCTAGTACCAGGATGCATAAGACAAAGGACTAGCTATATCCCATATTCATTAGGATTTTCTTTAGATCTAGACCAACTTCAACAAAATCACAAGGACTCTCTACAATTTAGGGTCTACAAGGCCAAAGCAGGTGCACCTTAGGGATGAAAATTACTAGATATTTTCTTATATTCTTCTTTACAGTTTATTCATTCACACTTTTCTCTCCAAATATATCCCTTATAGTAGATAATGCTTGCAATTCTTCTTAGATTTGTAATGGCTCCTTGATTATAGTAGCTACTTATAATTTAGAGAAATACTATTACAAATAAGTATTGACCAGTAGTTTGATTCTTCACACATAAAAAGTAAATATTGATTTGATTTTAAAATGTTCACTATGCAACTATATGAACTCTTCAATTTGCATCTAAACTAATGATCAATGCCTATCTATTGCTATACAGAATCTACCTAGTAAAAATTGACCTATTTAATTTCCTTACAATTAAATTTATCAGTAGTTAACCTTGAATTTCAATCTTATGATATCCCTTCCATATACCTAGAAACCCTATTGATTCATGAAATCATTTACCTAACTCCTCGAATTAAAAGAAATCAATGAAAAGATATATCATCTATCCAAATTGTATTAAAGTGAAAGAACCTTATTCATTTCAATCCCAAAATTTCAAACATATAGAAATGGAGACAAAACTCAGAGACATAGATATTGTAGAACATTCATTTTAATTAATCTTCCTTGAAAACAATACACTATTAGTATAAACTCAATAATAATTCAAGATATGAAAAGACTGTCATTCTATATTCACTTGTATTCGTAGATTACAAAAATGAATACATCATAAAGTTGACATAGAGACTCTCTGGATAGACTGCAAAATAGCATAACACTAAAAATATGTAGATTTTAGACCCTCCTCTAGCCTTGGGAACTTATGTATATAGTGTGAGATGCAACAAGCTAAAAAAATAGAGGGAAAAGGAAAACTATCCTTAAAAAAAAAGAAAAACAAAAGGACAAAAGTTGTCACTAACACAAAAAGAAAAAAATTGGTTCTTGCTTGCAAGTTTACAAGAGAATGGCTTTATCATTGATCTTCTTGTAGTGGGATCTATTGGAAATATAAGTGGAGTAACTAAGAGGGGAGGGATGAATCAATTACCACTAAAATAATTTCTAGACCCCTTAGATGTCAATACAAATCAAAACTCTGATTAAACCGCATTATGTTGTAACTCAATAAAAATACATGTGCTCAGTTTACAATAGAAAATGTTGTAACTTTGTAAACATTGAAATAAATTGATCACTGCTTAACATGAAAATATTTAAGATATTTTCTATGATTAATCTTACTTAATTTAGTTGTATACACATAAAAGAAATAGCATGAACACAATTGACACCAAGATTTAACATAGAAACCCAATTTGGGAAAAACCACCAATTGTAACTAGTTACTAATTTTAACTCTTTTGAAGTGAGCCCTATTAAGAGCCAACCTTGTTAAAGGTTATAAAGCATAGTGTTATGTGTGACTCTATTAGAGGATGTAATCACCCTATTAGGAGTGGCCTTGTTAGAGGTCTTTAGACACTTCAAATAGAAATGCAACCTTGCTAGAGGATTTACAAATAACTATTAAACCAACTTGATTAAGATATTTAGATCATTGTTTTAATGATTAGAGAGTAACAATGAGATGACCTAATTTCTGATGCAATTGAATTGCTGATTATAGATCTCAACCCTCTCTTGTATACTTGATCCTTATGAGGCCTTACCCCAACCCATCATAGCATAGATACTATATTTCCATTTTTCTATTTGGGACTATTTTGATACTTGATGGACAATAAATTTTGCTACTTATCCGATGATATTTAACTTGTGATTTCCCATTAAAATCTGTATTAGGACTTGATTTATAATAATCAATGAATTAATGGATATTTATTTAGTACTTCACTACTATGATAGAAAATGGAATTGTGTTGTGTTTGAAATGCTTAAAATGATCTTGTTAGGAAAGTCAATAATATTTAGATTTTTGAGGTTTAATTATTAGATGTACATAAACAAATGATGGAGAATATAATTATGAAATGTGTTATATGTGAATTGTAAAATAAATAAATTATCATGTATCTTTACTTTCATATGTATTTTATATGTGACATTTCATTGGATTACTAATGCTTGAGTTTAGTGTGTAGGGAAGGAACCATCGAAACATAACAAGGAAACAAGGTATAAACACATGTTAATATGACATTGCCAAGGTGAATCTTTAGAAGATTTGTAAACCTAATTATGATCTATTTATTTTGTAAATGTGATATGTATATGTGTACTATGTATTTCATGAGTAGATTCAGAACATGTCATGTGTGATGTATAGTGAATTTTGTGTGTGTCACTTAACACTTATACTCGTTATGTGAAAATGACATGTTCTCTAAAGATGGATCAAGTAGTCACCTTATCTCAAGTTAAATTCCTTAATTAATAATTATACTTAATTACCTTGATTTAGCAAGGGGAAAAAAGGTTACCATCATAGGAACTTGAAATTGGACATTACCTAGCATTGTGAGGGCCAAATTTTAGCTCTAAGGTGAATATGTGATGAAAATAAACCCTACCCATGATAATCCTTTAAGTTACGGCGCTAATAGTGACCATTAGGGTGCCTACAAGACTTAGGAGACCTCAAAAAGAATGAATTTAATATTGAATCCAAAATGGGAGTCATATATAGGGGCATGGCCAAACTAGAAATCCACTTGCCCACTCTCTAACTTTAGAGACATTTAGGGTTTGAAGAAAGAGGATAAGGAGCTCTACAACAACTTTCATTTGTCACTACTTGGAGTGAGGTTGGTATCCATGATCCATGGTGTTCTTCATTGCATTGAAGATTTGATATGGAATTTATTCCTTGCATTGTAGATTTCATATGGTGTAGATGTGGTTTTGTGAAGAATCTTGTTGTATGTATGTTGAATGTGTAAATTTTTATGCGATTTCTTTCTTGAATCTTGTTTTTTTCATGTTTTTTATTATGTAAATTAGGTTTGAAGCATCACTCACCCTTGGGAGGGAAGAGATTCTTGGGTGAAGGGGTTAGTTGGGCTCACCCATGTAGTTGAGAAACTCTCTAGTGTAGTGCACTCTAGCTTCAAATCATCCAAGGGACTTAATCAGGTCATTAAGGACACAATGCATCCTATAAGGCGTTTATTGTTTAGCATGGAACTATACTTGTTTTGGCTCAAATTTTCAGATTTCACTTAGGATGGACCTCATTGCAATGAAGGTATTAGAATGGTTTGGAATTACTAAAAAGGCCCATTTGTCAAGGCTCAAGGTTCATTTGGTGTTTATATCAACCATGAACCCTTAGAGACCTACAAGGGCTAAATAGGCTTAGAATAAGAAATAGAGTCTAAAATGGTTTAAAAGACATTAAAAATAGGTTTATATAGGTCTTATGAGGGTTTGAGAGTCTTAGGACTTCTCTATATTCAAAATTGCAAAAGTGCAATAAAAAGTTGTTGTGCAACTTTTCAAAAGTTGTTGAGCAACTTGGCAATTTTTGCCAAAAGTTGTCAATTAGGCTAATACGGGAGTTTCAACTCATCACAATTGATTCATGGGTAGTTGATTAGTTAGTATTGTGTATAAATGTCTAAGAAAACCTTCCTAGATGACAAAGCTATCAGATGTACAAAGTTTTCAGACATAAATAAAAGTTCTTTGTATTTTTGACTCAATTTCTCTGTTATTTATATTAGAGATGTGTGGTATTAAATATTAAGGAGGGTTGGATGCTATGAGGAGTTACTTTAGTGATCTACCTATCTCATGCACTTTTTTGGGTCAAATTTGGTAACCCCAAACACAAGTTATAGGCCTTTCTTTCTAGTTAACCAGTAAACCCTAGGAAAAGGAGGGTTTTGTGCAAATGAACATATAGCTCATGACTATATAGTTCAAATGGCACAAAACTCAATGAAAATGTAAGTCTTGGGAGTCTATTATCAGATTAAAAAAGGTAGGAGTCGCAACAACAAAGGGATTTAATTATGCTTGCAAGCCCTAGGCCAAATATTTGTATATATTTGGTCTAAATTTGAAGAAATTTGAATTGTTAGAGTTGTATGTTAAGGAAAGAAACCAAGTGAAAGTGGATTTGGTGTTCAAATAGTCCTAGAAGAGATCCTAAGCCCTATATCTAGTTAATGTACCCATTCTTTTGGTCTTCCTTTGAAAACCAAGCCTATTAGGGCCCTATTAGGTCTGTGTACTTTGGTGGATCCTTGGAGTGTTGGAATGAATCAAACCTTGGTATTTGGATATGTTATTAGGGTCATCAAACCTCATCAAAATCCATCATCATTTTAGAGGTTGTGAAGATATTGGAGTTAAAGCCTTGAATTCTCTATTTTTTTGCCTTGTAGCCATGTTTTGGAAACTTTCTATTAGATCTTTGTTCCAAGTTGAGAATTGTGTTTTGAGGACTGATTTGAGGTTCGTGGGGTTTTTAGAAGTCATAGAAACCATTTCTAAGGGTTGGTACTCTTTTTGAGTCCTTTAGGTGAGTATTGGTGATTTGGAGCCTAGTTGTTCAAGGGCTAAGAGTTTGAATCCTTCCACTATGCCACTCTACATCAAGTGGGATTAGAGCTTGTGGTTGGATCTTGTGGAGAGTTGTTAGTGAAAAAATTTTAGAAGGTGAAGAAGGTGAAAGAGATATCCCTTTGAGGATCACTAATATTGAATTGGCCAAATTTGTGAAAGAGCAAATGGCAAAAAGTAGAGCATTAAGGGAACAAAATAGAAACATGAAGAAGGAATTTGAGAAACTCAAGGGTAAGATGATAAAAGGAGATAATGATGAGTCTAAGGAAGAGGAAGTTGAAAGGAAGCTCTATGAGGAGGAGATTCCATTGGATCAGAGACCACTCTTACAAGCCTTGGAAAGAGTAGGAGTGAAAGGAGGAGACTTACCTACTTTTCATGGCAAACTAAATCTAGATGAGTGTATGGATTAGTTGGAAGCATTAGACAATCATTTTGAGTGTGATTAGGTCCTTGAAAGTTAGAGATTCAAATTGGCAAAGACAAAACTCAAGGGCCCTACCCTTGGTTGGTGGAACTTTTTGCAAAGTGAAAGAAGGGATGAGGAAAAGGAGTAGATCAGCACATGGAAAAGAATGAAGGCAGAGATTAGGAAGCAATTCATCCCTGAGGATTATGAGGTCCTAATACATCACAAGTTGCATAAACTCAAACAAAAAGATATGGATGTTAGAATATATACCCAAGAGTTTCACAATTTAACTCTTAGGGAAAAGGTATATGAGACCAACAAACAAAAGTTGGAAAGGTATATAAATGGTTTGAAATACAACATTCAAGATGAACTGGCCCTAATTGCTATTGATTTAGTTCATCAATGTTTTAATCTAGCCTAGAAGATTGAGGAAAAATAAAAGAGGAGAGGAGAATCTAGTTTCAATAGGGAAAGAGGAAATAATTTTAGAGGAAGAGGAGGAAGGTCTCAAGGGAAAGGTAATTAGTCCAACAAAGAAGGAAAGAATTAGCATACAAAAAATGAATTTAGCAACATGGGTACTTTCAAAGGTAGGAGACCTAACAACAATAAAGGAGGAGGAAATAGTAGAGGAAGAAGAGGTAGTGTGTTCACTAGAAGGTGTTTTACATGCAATCAAATAGGACATCAATCCTTTAGATGCCCTCAAAAACTTGGAGACAATCCTAAGTAGGGAAATAGGAGAGTCCATTTGCTACAAGAAGAAGATGGCCAAAGCATCTTCTCCTACCATTCCACTTCTTCCAAACCTATAGACCCTAAGACTGGTGAATTCCTAATGCTAAAAAGAACACTCTTGAAGGTGCCCAAACCCTTGAAACCACCACAAAGGAAGGCCCTATTCTAGACAACTTGCAAAGTCAAAGGCAAGGTATGTAAAATAATTGTAGATTTTGGTTCAATAGATAATATAGTATCTAGGGAGATGGTTTATAAGCTAAAATTGCAAAAGATACCGCATCCTTATCCCTATAAGGCATCTTGGCTTACTAAGGAGAAGCAAACCCTTGTCAATGACCAAGTATGGGTAGAGTTTGCCCTAGGAGAATATGTAGAAAAGATCCTTTGTGATGTCATGGATATGGATGCTTGGAACCTTTTACTAGGAAGACCATTTCAATATGATGTCAAAGCCAAACATGATGGGGATACCAATGTGTATACTATAACTAAAGGAGGCATAAACTATACCATAAACCCCTTACCTAATGATGGAAAGTTAGACCATGTGATTAGCAATGTTGCCTTGGTAGGGGAGAAGGAATTAATGTAGAGCTTGAGGGAGAAGGATACTCCATGTTTTTCCATAGTAATTAACTAGGCCTAAAAATGAAATTGTAGTAAAACCCCAAGACAAACCCAAGAAGGGATAATGGTGGGAAGATGTTGGTCCTAAGGAAGTAAGGGCTCTTCTAGAAAAATATCATGGGATAGTTACAAATAGTATTCCAACCTCCTTACCACCTAAAAGAGAGGTTAGCCATTGTATTGATCTTATCCCTAGTGCAACTAATAAGGCTGCATACAAACTAACCCCGAAACAAAGTACAGAGATTACAAGGCAAATTGAAGACTTGTTATCTAAAGGGCTAATTATGAAGAGTGTAAATCCTTGTAATATTCCTATAGTTCTAGCACCCAAAAAGGAAGGCACTTGGAGAATTTGTACAAACTCCAAGGAAATCAACAAGATTACTATAAGATATAGATTCCAAATGCCAAGAATGGAAGACCTTTTGGATTGCCTAGGTGGGGCAAACTATTTCTCCAAGGTAGACTTGAAAAGTGTGTATCATCAAATCATCATAAGAGAGGCGGATGAATGGAAAACAACTTTTAAAACTATAGAGGGGCTTTATGAATGGCTTGTAATGCCATTTGGGCTATCAAATGCACCGAGTACCTTTATGAGGCTCATGAATGAGGTCCTCAAGCCCTTTTTAAAAAAATTTCTGGTTGTCTATCTTGATGACATTCTCATCTTTAGTAAAGATAAAGAAGAACACTTAAGACATATAGACAAAGTCTTAAAGAGGTTACATGAGGAAGGGCTCAAGATAAACCTTGAAAAGTGCACTTTCATGAAGGAAGAACTCATATTCTTAGGTTTTGTCATCTCTAAAGGCTGCCATAAAATGCATCCATCCAAAATAGAATCCATTCTTAATTGGCCATCTCCAAAGAACCCATCAGTGGTCAAGAGTTTCCATGGGCTTTGTAATTTTTATAGAAAATTTGTTAAGGACTTTAGTGGGGTCTATGCACCTATGATAGACACTATAAAAGGAGGGAGAAAATGTTAGCTTGTTTGGACTAAGGAAGTAGTAGAAGCATTTGAAACACTCAAACAAAAGATAGCCCAAGCACCCATCCTAAGATCCCTTGATTCTAATAAGATATTTATAGTGGAATGTGATGCTAGTACTAAAGCTATAGGGGGAGTCTTGAGTTAGGAAGGCAGGCCAATGGCCTTTTTTAGTAGAAATTAAATGATGCAAAACAAAACTATTTAGTTTATGACCTTGAACTATATGCGGTGGTACAATAACTAAAAAGGTGGAGACATTATTTACTTCCAAAGGAATTCATTGTATTTACTGACAATCAAGCTTTAAGTTTCTTGAATAGGCAACATAAACTTAGTTAGAGGCACATTAAATGGATGGAATTTATGTAGGCTTATACCCTCTCCATTAAGCACAAAAAGAGCATGGTCAACAAGGTTGTTGATGTCCTAAGTAGGAGAAACCTTATGGTGCAAAGCATAGAGCTTGAGAGTGTTTGGATCTCTATCATGAAGGAGATGTAGCCAAATGATGAAGATTTCAAGGAGATATATAAGACATGTCAGGAAATGGGAGACAAGTATCACACTAATTTTGTAGACTACCTCATTCAATAGGGGTTGTTATTAAAAGGTGGGAAACTTTGTGTGCCAAGGGGGTCTTGTAGGGAAAACATAATTAAGGAGAAGCATTGTGGGAGCATGTCAGGGCACTTTGGCCTAGATAGGACACTAAAACAAGTAAAAAGATTTTATTACTGGCCCAAAATGCAGTCAGAGGTTAGAAAATTTGTTGATAGTTGTTTGATCTGCCAAAAAGCTAAAGGACACACTTCTAATGCAGGGTTGTATACTCCTTTACCCATACCATGCAAACCTTGGGATTTTATAAGTATGGATTTTGTATTAGGATTGACAAGGACTAAATTAGGGCATTATAGTATCTTTGTAGTTGTTGATACGTTTTTTAAAATGGTACACTTTATACCTTGTAGAACAACACATGATGCATCTCATATAGCTAGCCTATTCTTTAAAGAAGTAGTGGGGTTACATGGCCTACCAATGTCCATTATATTAGACAGGGATATTAAATTCCTAGGGCACTTTTGGAGGACATTATGGAAGAAATTAGGGACAAACTTGAAATTTTCATTAGCCTATCATCCACAATTTGATGGGAAAATAGAGGTTATTAATAGATCCCTAGGTGATTTATTAAGATGCTTAACCCAATAGCATGGAGGATCATGGGACACAATTTTATCTCAGGTAGAGTATTCATACAATGACTCAGTAAATAGGAGTATAGGCTTGACCCCTTTTCAAATTGTGTATGGAAACCATCCAAGGGGTATTCTGGAATAGAGAAATATCAGAGATATGGAGAGGAAAAGTGCACAAGCATAGGACTTTGTACAAGTTATGAAAGATATACAAGAGATGGTGAAGGATAGATTACATATGTCATCAGCAAAGTATAAGGAACAGACAAAAAAAAAGAGGAGAGATCTTCAATTCAAAGTGGTGACTTGTTTATGATGCACCTTAAAAAGGAGAGGCACCAAAAGGACAGTATACTAAGTTGGTGATGAAGAAAGAAGGACCTTTCAAAGTGCTCAATAAATGTGGAAACAATGCATATAAAATTGATCTTCCATTAGACCTAGGCCTTTCTCCAATTTTTAATATTCCTGATCTTTATGCATATAAGCCACCTACTAATGTTTGTGATGCAAGAATAGGTCATAAAGATAGTTTTGATGTTTCTTAGTTACCACAGGTCACTAAACCTCAAATTGAATTCATTTTGGATAAGAAAATTACTAAAGAAACCAAGAAAGGTGAGTACTACTCCTACGTAGTCAAATGGAAGAACACACCTAATGAAAATGCAACTTAGATGACTCAAACATAGATTGAAAAGGTAGGATATCAATTGGACACAATACCAACTCAAGACACTTGAGTTCTTCAGATGAGGATACTATGGTGCAGTGCACTCTAGCTTCAAATCATCCAAGAGGCTTAATCAGGTCATTAAGGACACAATGCATCCTATAAGGCATTTATTGTTCAGCATGGCACTATACTTGTTTTGATTCAAAGTTTTAGATATGGGTTAGGATGGAGCTCAATGCAATGAAGGTATTAGAATAGTTTAGAATTACTAAAAAGGCCCATTTGTCAAGGATGAAGGTTCATTTGGCATTTATATAAACCATGAACCCTTAGAGACATTTAAGGGCTAAATAGACTTAGAATAAGGAATATAGTCTAAAATGGTTTAAAAGACATTCAAAATAGGTTTATATAGGCCTTAGAAGGGTTTGAGAGTCTTAGGACTTCTCTATATTAAAAATTACAAAAGTGCAGTAAAAAGTTGCTAAGCAACTTTGCAATTTTTGCTAAAAGTTGTCAATTAGGCTAATAAGGGAGTTTAAACTGATCACAACCAATTCATGGGTAGTTGATTAGTTAGTCTTGTGTATAAATGTCTAAGACAACCTTCCCAAAAGACCAGGCTGTTAGATGTACATAATTTTCAGACATCAATAAAAGTTCTTTATGTTTTTGGCTCAATTTCTTTGTTATTTATATCAGACACATGTGGTATGGACTATAAAGGAGGGTTGGATGTTGTGAAGAGTTACTTTGGAAATCTACCTATCTCATGCACTTTGTTTGATCAAATTTGGTAACACCAAACAAAAGTTATAGGCCTTTCTTTCTAGTTCACTAGTAAACCCTAAGAAAAGGAGGGTTCTGTGCAAATGAACATATAGCTCACGACTATGCAGTTCAAATGGTAAAAAACACAAAGAAACAAAGGGATTTAATTATGCTTGCAAGCCCTAGGCCAAATATTTGTATATATTTGGTCTAAATTTGAAGGAATTTAAATTGTTAGAGTTATATGTGAAGGAAAGAAACCAAGAAAAAGTGGATTTGGTGTTCAAATAGTCCCTAGAAGAGATCCTAAGCCATGTATCTAGTTCATGTACCCATTCTTTTGGTCTTCATTTGAAAACCAAGCCTATTAGGGCCCTATTAGGTCTATGTACTTTGGTGGACCCTTGGAGTGCTGGAGTGAATCAAACCTTGGTCTTGGGATATGTTATTAGGGTCATAAAATCTCATCAAAATACATCATCCTTTCAAAGGTTGTGAATTTTTTGGAGTTAAAACCTTGAATTTTCTAGTTTTTTGCCTTGTAGCCCTATTTTGGAAACTTGTTGTTAGACCTTTGTTCCAAGATGAGAATTGTGTTGTGAGGACTAATTTGAGGTCCTTGGGGTTGTTAGAAGTCATAGCAACCATTTCTAACGGTTGGTACTCTTTGTGGGTCATTTAGGTTAGTATTGGTGTTTTGGAGCCTAGTTGTTCAAGGGCTAAGAATTTGAATCCTTCCACTGTTCCACTTTGCATCACTCTCCCATGTGTGGAGATGATTTTGATGTGTTTTAATGGAGTATGGACTTCATGATTACTTACATTCTTGGGAGGTATAAAGAGGTTTATGAAGGGGGAAGATATTGATAAGCCTTGAAAGGGCATGTTACTTATGGGAATATGTGATTTAATGAGATTCATGGATTTGAAATTCTCCTCACAGAGAGAGCCCACCTTCACCCTATATCTTGATTCAATTTTAGAATCTAAGTGCAAGCCTTGGGATGGGTTGTATTGTGATATATTGAATTGTGTTGTTATAGTTTACATGATATGTGAATGTGAATATGTGCAACTGTTTGTGCCTTGTTTCCCCAAGCTTGATGGGTGGCCTCTTTGAGGCCTAGGATTGGAGTTGAGCCTCCATGGTTCCCCATTTTTGTCTCTCTTTTGTAGATTTTACTTGGTGATCTTGGAAACTTGGAGATTCATGTAGTCTTCCCATTGTATAGGAGAAGAAGACACTATTGTATTTGTGTTTAATAGAGGGAAACTCCACCTTGTTATGTAATCATGTTGTATTTTATGAGTGTTACCTTTTTTCTATTTCATTTGCCAATAGAGAGGTTGAGAGACATCTATGCATTGAGAGAAAGTATTTCCATTGTAAAAATCTTAATATATTGACTTCACCACCCTATGTACATGTTTGACGAATGTGTTGTATGTAAACATGTGAGGTACATGAAAGATGATTTCACTATGTTGATATTATTTTTTCATTTTCATGAACATGAGTGTATTGAAAAAAATAATCAAGTATCATTTTTGACACTAGTAAATTGAAAGAAACTTATCTCTTTGTTAACCTATCATGCTTCACCTCCATAAAACAACTAGATGCAGTTTATGACCAATCTTGACTATTGTATACATGTAAAGTATTCATTCAATAGACATTGTATTCCTATTTAGAATGTGATCATAAATAGATATCCTCAATGAAGATTGGAATACTTGATTTTCATAAAGTTGCATGCAAAGATTTCATTTGTGCTTCATATAAAAGCATCTTGGAACTAATTTTGGTAACAATTTGATAGTGGATATATGCAATACATTAGATTGCTATTCATATTATGTATTGGAAGGCATTATACTAGGTTAGAATATCCTCAATTCAATTATATATAATCATAAAGAACACATGAAGAAAACTAGACAATAAGCTTAACTCTAAAAATGAGGCTTGTAGGTGCATATTCACTTGCTAGAAAATTTATGGCAACTCAAACTAAATCCATTTTCAAAAATATAGTCAATAGAATAATAATTTCAAAATAAAATAAACATATTTTACCCCTAGCAATATGAAATTATATATGTCAACTAACATAGTAATGTAGGCTACCCATGAAGTAAACAAAAAAATGGTGTTGATATATGGTGGAGTGAAAGTACCTATCAGCCAACAATAATTAATAAAAATAAATTAGTAAGAAAAAAATAAAAATGTATTAACTTCTGCATCTAAGGAGGTGACCTAGACATAAAATATATTAGAAGGGATTTGTTTAAAATAAATTTAAAAATGCAATTTGGTGTGGGAAGGACAAACCTTTCCCCTTCTCTAACTTGGTGACAATACTTGTAAAGGGGGAGCATTTGGTGTATCTTGTGCACCTTAGAAAAGTACACCTCCCTCCCTCCTCCTTCCCACATGGGAAGAGAGAGGGAAAAAGGGAGGGCTAGGAGATAAGGGGGTAATGGTAGTTAGGAGTAATCTTAGGAAATTATGTTAAGCGGGGGACAAAATTAGTATAGTTTCCTATTAAATAAGTTTTTTTTTTTAAATATTAGATTTAAAGTATTAGTAGATGGGTGGGGCATAGAAATAGATAGGTAATGTAAATTTTTTTTAAAGTATGTTGGTATTATTTATTTGTTTTGTTTTGATATTTCAAGTATTGGTAGGTAGAGGTAAAGCTAGGTTGTAGGAAAACAATCATATTGAATTTAATTAATGGGAGTGCAATTAAGGGTTAAATAAAATTAATAAAGTATGTTGTTTTTTTAGGGATGATTCAGAATGTATTATATTTATGGGAAAATTATTAGCATTTTAATTTAATGGACAAAAAAAATGATGATGGATAGAAATGTTAGTTTTTAAATTTCATATCCTTTTTGTGGCATGTTAATTCAATATTTAATTAAATACATTGATTTTCTTTCTCATTTGGGGGTATTGGTACTTTTGAATAATTCATAAATAAATAAAGAATCAATTGAAATCAAAATCAAATACATATTCAATACATAATTTTAAAACCAACACCCAATGAATAAGTATAAAATAATCAAATAAAAATAAAAATAATTAATTTTAAAACCAAAATTAGATAAATGAATAAATGATAATCAAATAGATAATTAAAATGCCTAATAGTAGAATATTGAAGTGATCAAGGCCAACGAAGGGTGAGGTGTAGGAGTTTTAGGGGTTCTATATTTATGCAAATAAATGGAATTGGATGATTAATGGGGGGGATATGTTTGTGGTAGGCCAACTTGTAGTCAAAGTACTTAGGACAATTTTAATACATCTTCTTATTCACAATCCTTAGAACCTATGCAACTCCATGAACATGAAATTAAATCTCACTTGCACATCAGAGTGTCTCAATTTTAGTGCAGAAGGCAAAGGGCTTATAACCATAACATCCTAAACTTAGTTTTGCATTCAATAATAATCAATCAGGTGACCATCTCATAGGAAACTTGAAATCCATATTTTGAGTGGAACAATCTTCGTCCCACCATCTAACTTTATCATCTCCAAGTTTAAATATCAATTATGTATCTTATCTTCAGATTTTTCTCTTGGTTTTAAAAAAAAAAAATATATAGTTGTGTTTTGTTCTCCAGATTTTGGGCATAATATTCTAGTATCAGAACATTTGGTTACAACACAAGGAGCCTAACGCATTACATCTAAGCTATGAGTTGCAACTTTGTGTAGGATGCCTATAGTCACCAGCAATGGTCGTTTGAGGGTAAGAGGTCCTAGAGCTAACCTAGCAAGCTAAGAGGGGGTAGGACAGGATGTGAGATGATCCCGACTGGGGCAACCTCCAAATCTTGATCAAGTTTTTAATGCTATCAATAATCTTATTGGGGTAGTATAGCAAAGATTATCACTTGTCATTCCATAGCTAGGATAGTAGGGTGTAGAGGGGCATGGGGCCAATATCAAGGAGAGAAGTAGGAGTCCCCCACCTAGACTTGTAGAGGATCAAGGAGAAGCATTAGTATACCAAATAGATACACCCCTTGCATTAGAACAAGTACCAGTGAGGGCACCCAAGGATATTCGTGATGAGATTAGATAGTTACTATGCATCTAATCACCTATATTTATTGGTACCATAGATGGAACATGTGCAAAGGCATGGATACAGAGTTTACATAATTGCTTTGGATTGTGTACCTATGAGAGCAATCTGAAGGCATGACTAGCCATACACCTATTATGAGAGGATGCCTCCAATCGGTGGAAGTAGGAGGAGACTATAGGGGAGTAGACATAGAGACACTCACATGGGAGTCATTTGTGGACCATTTTTGACATAGATATTTGTTGGAGCACTTTAGATAGAGGCAAGTTGAGGAGTTCCATGATCTTTAGTAGAGGGGTCTCATAGTGGCCTAGTATGAAAGCAGGTTATTGGAGCTACTTCCTTATGTAGAGTACATGATAGATGAGAAGCTATCCATCCATCTATTCATTAAGGGCCTTAACTTATCTCTCTAGGGATTAATGTGGCTGGCATTTCCTACCACTTTTAGAGAGGTAGTTGAGATGACATTGGTTTCTAAAGACATTTTTACTAGATATGAATCTCAAGATAGGTCCCATAATTGGAACCCTCCCAGTAGCTAGCATAGCAAAAACCCTCTTGCAAGGGTCCTTAAAGGCCCCAAAGACACAGTAGATAGACTATCAGGATACTAGAAATAGGTTATCTCAAGGTTATTAGGAATTTAAGCCCAAATAGTGGTAGTCATAGGCCCTCGGGTGTGATCAGAGGCCATAGACCCAATATACATAGCTAGTCAGGACTCAGTAGTCCTCTAAGGGAGGCTTTAGTGAATCTAGTGGGATTGGGGGTCAGTAGTAGTCCAGGCCATAAGGAGTGCAAATTTAGACCTATGGGCTATGTTATGCTTGTAGTGGTATGGGTCATATTGTGAGAGAGTCCCCACAGGGTTCCACGGTAGGAAATCAATGAGGAGCCACCTCTGGACCTATAATAGATGATATGGGCAGATCACACGGGGTCTTTGCAATAGTTGATAACTACCAAACTAAGCACCAGGCCATAGTGATTGAGGTTATAGGTATGATTAGAGGATATGAGGTTACTATACTATTTGACTCTAGGGCTATAGACTCTTTTATATCCCCTTTTTTAGTGGAGCAATGCAGGCTACTGGTAGCTAGACAAGATGTTAACTGGGAGGTGGAGTTAGCTTCAAGGGCTAGGGTGTCAGTTGATTCCTTGATCCATTAGTTTCCACTTTAGATTGGAGACATGTTAACCACATTAGACTTGCATATTACTCCCTTGGGTTCCTATGATATAGTCCTTGGCATGGATTGGCTTTACACCCAAAGTGCCAAGATGGATTGCAGATAGAAGGGGGTTGAGTGCATAGATGATCATGGTACACCTAGGGTGATTTTAGGAGTTCAGAAGCCAATATACCTTTGTATGATTTACACCATGTAGCTTAAGAAGTGCATGCAAAAGGGGTGTCAACTATTTGCCATCACTATAAGTGATAGGGAGGAGGATGTAGGGGAGGAACCTTCCATCGATGACTATTTGATATCATAGGAGTTTTCATATGTGTTTCCATTAGAACTTCCTAGTAAGCCACCACTGAGGGCAATTGATTTACATATTGATGTCATGCTAGGAGTTGAACCTATATCTAGAGCACCCTACAAGATGACCACCTATGAGCTCAATGAGCTTAAGATTCAGCTAGAGGAACTTTTGGAGAAGGGACATATCAGACCTAGTGTATCACCTTGGAGAGCACCAGTAATCTTTGTTAAGAAGAAGGATGGGTCACTCAGATTGTGCATTGATTATCGATAGTTAAATAAGGTAACTATCAAGAATTGATACCTGCTACCTAGGCTTGATGACCTATTTGATTAGTTATAGGGTGCCCAAGTATTCTCCAAAATAGATTTGAATTCAGGATACCACTAGTTGTGCATCATGGAAAGTGACATCCATAAGATTGCATTCCATACAAGATATGGTCACTACGAGTTCACAATGGTACCTTTTGGTCTAAAAAATGCCCCAGTTATATTTATGAGCTCATGAATGGGGTATTCCACATATTCCTAGATAAATTTGTAATAGTGTTCCTAGATGATATATTGGTCTATTCTCATGACAAGAAGGAATATGAAGGGCATCTACGATAGGTATTGCAATGGTTAAGGGAGAATTAGTTTTATGGTAGCTTGTCAAAGTGCACCTTTTTCAAATTAGAAGTGCATCATCTGGGTCATGTGATATCAGGAGATGGGATCTTAGTAGACCCATCCAAGATTCGAGCCATCATGTATTGGTCAATGCTTACTAGTGTCATAGAGGTTAGAAGTTTTATAGGATTAGTAGGATACTATAGGTAGTTTGTGGAAAGTTTCTCTAGGGTAGCTCATCTTATTACCTCCCTTTAAAGAAAGGGAAAGAAGTTTGAGTGGACAAAAAAGTGTGAGGAGGCCTTTTAGAAGCTCAAGAAGGCACTCACTAGTGCACCCATTTTAGTAGTACTTGACTCCTCATTATACTTTGTAGTATGCACAAATGCTTCCTTGGATGGAATTAGAGTTGTCCTTATGTAGGAAGGTCAAGCCATAGCTTACAAGTTTAGGAAACTCAGGGCTCATGAGCTCAATTACTGTACTCATGATTTTGAGCTCACGAAAATGGTCCATGCATTGGCATGATGACACCATTTTCTTGTAGGGAGATGATTTGAACTTCATTCAGATCACTAGAGCTTACAATATATTTTCACACAACCAAATCTTAATGCTAGGAAAAGGAGATGGATGGATTTCCTATGTGAGTACAATTTTTATCTACATTACATTAAGGGTAATGAGAATGTAGTGGTAGATGCCTTGAGTAGATGACATAATGAGCTCACTTCCATGGTTAAAAGCATAGATTTGAGGGAGTGTATTATACACCACCTACCAAAGGATGAATTCTATGTGGAATTTTGTCAAATAACCACTCCTAGAGACCTCTTAAGGGTAAATTTGTTGATTATTCATTAGATTCTAAGGGATTATTATGACATAAAGGGTGCATTTATGTACCCTCCACAAGAGACTTGTGTGAGTTCATTATTCTAGAGGCTCATCGAGCACCTTATCCAATGCATCCTAGAGTTAAGAAACTCCATGTCAACTTAAGGCAACTATATCATTGGCTAAGTATGAGGATGAAAATTGCTAATATTGTAGCTAGATGCCTTGAGTGTAAGAGGGTTAAGGTAGAACATGGACATCCAGGTAGACTCTTTTAGCCTCATGAGATATAGGAGTGGAAGTGGAACACTATTTCCATATATTTCATTGTCAGTCTTCTAGTGTCTTCTCATTGCCACGATGCCATCATGGTGATAGTTGACACCTTCACCAAAGTTGCCCATTTTTCACCAGTTCAAACTAGCTTCACCAACCCTATACTTGCACAAGTGTTCTTGTGAGACATTTTCAAACTTCATAGCATTCCTTGTAAGACCATCTTAGATAGAGATTCCTTGTTTACATCATCCTTTTGGAGGGAATTACAGGTAGCATTGGCACTAGGCTCAACTTAACACCACTTATCATCCTCAAATAGATGGCTAGATAGAGGGTTAGTTAGATTTTAAAGGAGATTTTGTGGATGTATGTGATGAATAACCAAGTTAAGTGGGAGGAATACTTGCATTTTGCCTACTTTACCTACAATAATGGGCATCATTCTTCCATTGGTATGCCACCCTACCAAGCCTTGTATGGTAGACCTTGTAGGACACCCTTAAGTTAGGATAGGATTGAGGATAGAGTATCCATTAGACCATAGTTAGTCAAGGAAATGGAACAATAGATGACATAGATTAGGCAAAAACTCAAAGAGGCCCAGGATAGATAGAAGAAGCATGTAGATGCCAAGAGGGCAAATAGAGAGTACATGGTGAGTGAAAGAGTATTACTGAGGGTGTGACCTCATAAGAGTCCAATCTATTATGCAAAGGGCTCTAAGTTAGCACCTCATTTTGTTGGACCATTTGAGATTTTAGAGTGGATTGGCCTAGTTCGCTATCGTCTAGCCCTGCCACCTAGCTTGTCACATATCCATGATGTATTTCATGTTTATGTAATATGGAAGTATATTTATGATGAGTCTCACCTCATAGATTGGGATGCCTTGGAGGTAGAGTCAGACAAATAGATAGACTTTGAAACCATTCACATATTGGCTTGGCAGACCCTCTCACTTTGAGGGAGAGAGTTGGACTAGGTTAGAGTCTAGTAGGATTATTATGATGAGGTCACGATGTCATGGGAAGATGTAGCATAGATGAGAGCATAGAACCCCTATCTTTTTGATGAACTCCTGGATGTGTAGTATGTATTTCATGAGTAGATTCAGAACATGTCATGTGTGATGTATAGTGAATTTTGTGTGTGTCACTTGACATTGGTACTCATTGTGTAAAAATGACATGCTCTCTAAATATGGATCAAGTAGCCACCTTATCTCAAGTTAAATTCCTTAATTAAGAATTAGACTTAATTACCTTGATTTAGAAAGGGAACAAATGTTACCATTATAGAAACTTGAAATTAGATTTTACCTACCATTGTGAGGGCCAAAAAGTAGCTCTAAGGTAAATTTTTGATGTAAATAAACCCTACCCATGATAATACTTCAAGTTAGGGGGATTATAGTGGCCACTAGGGTTCTTAGAAGACCTAGGAGACCCCATTAAAAAGAATTCATTTTATATTGAATCCAAAAATGGGAGTCATATATAGGGACATGGCCAAACTAGAAACCTACTTTCCCACTCTCTAACTTTAGAGACATTTAGGGTTTGAAGAAAGAGGATAAGGAACTGTACAAAAAATTTCATTTTCCATTGCTTGGAGTGAGGTTGGTATCCATGATCCATGGTGTTCTTCATTGCATTGCAGATTTGATATAGTGTTTCTTACTTGAATTGTAGATTTGATATGGTGTAGATGTGGTTTTGTGAAGAATCTTGTTGTATGTATGTTGAATGTGTAAAGTTTTATGTAATTTCTTCCTTGAATCTTTTTTGTTCATGTTGTTTGTTGTGTAAATTGGGTGTGAAGCATTACTCACCCTTGGGAGGGAAGAGATGCTTGGGTGAAGGGGTTAGTTGGGCTCAACCATGTAGTTGAGAAACTCTCCCATGTGTGGAGGTGATTTTGATATATTCCAATGGAGTATGGACTTCATGATTACTTGTATTCTTGGGAGGTATAAGGAGGTGTATGAAGGGGGTAGATATTGATAAGCCTTGAAAAGGCATGTTACTTATGGGAATATGTGATTCAATGAGATTCATGGATTCAAAATGCTCCTCATGGAGAGAGCCCACCTTCACCATATATCTTGATTCAATTGTATAATCTAAGTGCAAGCCTTGGGATGGGTTGTATTGTGATGTGTTGAATTGTGTTTTTATAGTTTGCATTATATGTGAATGTGAAAGTGTGCAACCATTTGTGCCTTGTTTCCCCAAACTTAGTGGGTGGCCTCCGTGAGGCCTAGGATGGGAGGTGAGCCTCCATGGTTCTCATTTTTGTTTCTCTTTTGCAAGTTTTACTTAGTGATCTTGGAAACTTGGAGATTCGTGTAGTCTTCCCATAGCATAGGAGAAGAAGACACTATTGTATTTTTGTTGAATAGAGGAAAAATCTATCTTGTTATGTGATCATATTGTATTGTATGAGTGTTACCTTTGTTCTATTTCATTTGACAATAGAGAGGTTGAGAGAGATCTATGTTTTGAGAGAAAGTGTTTCCATTTTGCAAATCTTTATATATTGACTTCAGCACCCTATGTACATGTTTGATGAATGTGTTGTATGTAAGCTTATGAGGGACATGAAAAAGGATTTCATTGTGTTGATATTGTTGGCTCATTTTCCTAAACATGAATGTATTGATTAAAAGAATCAAGTATCATTGTTAACACTAGTAAATTGAAATAAACTTATCTTTTTGTTTACCTATCATGCTTCACCTTCATAGAACAACTAGATGCATTTTATGATCAATCCTGACTATTGTATAAATGTAAAGTATTCATTCAATAGACCTTTTATTCCTATTTAGAATGTAGTCATAAATAGATATCCTCAATGAAGATTGGAATACTTGATGTTCATAAAGCTGCATGCAAAGATTTTGTTTATGCTTCATATAAAAGTATCTTGGAACCTATTTTGGTAACAATGTGATAGTGGATATATGCAATACATTAGATTTCTATTTAGATTATGTATTGGAAGGCATTATACTAGGTTAGAATATCCTCAACTCATTATATATAATCATAGAGAACACATGAAGAAAACTAGACAATAAGTTTAACTCTAAAAATGAGGCTTGTAGGTGCATATTCAATTGCTGGAAAATGTATGCCAACTCAAACTAAATCCATTTCAAAAAAAAATAGTCAATAGAACAATAATTTTAGAATAAAATAAACATATTTTACCCCTAGCAATATAAAATTATATATGTCAACTAACATAATAATGTAGGCTACCCATGAAGTAAAAAAAAAAAAAAGTATTGATATATGGTGGAGTGAAAGTACCTATCAGCCAACAATAATTTTATAAAAAAAAATTAGTAATAAAAAAATTAAAATTTATTAAGTACCCCATCCAAGGAGGTGACCTGGACATAAAACATGTCAGAAGGGATTTCAAAAAACAATTTGTGGGGGGGGGGGAGAGGAGAAACCTTCCCCCTTCCCTAACTTGGCGACCATACTTATAAAGAAGAGGCATTTAATGTATCTTGGCCACCTTAAAAAAGTATGCCTCCCTCCCTCCTCCTTCCAATGTGGGAAGAGAGAGGGAAAAAGGGAGGGCTAGGAGATAGTGGGTAAGGGTAGTTAGGAGTAGTGCTAGAAAATTATATTAAGGGGGGGACAAAATTAATATAGTTTCCTATTAAATAATTATTATTTTTTTAAAAAAATTAGATTTAAAGTATTAGTAGATGGGTGGGGCATAGAAATAGATAGGTAATGTAATTTTTTTTTAAAGTATGTTGGTATTATTTATTTGTTTTGTTTTGATATTTCAAGTATGGGTAGGTAGAGATAAAGCTACGTTGTAGGAAAACAATGGTTTGAATTTAATTAATGGGAGTGCAATTAAGGGTTAAATAAAATTAATAAATTATGTTGTTTTTTTTAGGGATGATTAGACATGTATTATATTTATGGGAAAATTATTAGCATTTTAATTTAATGGACAAAAAAAATGATGATGGGTAGCAATGTTAGTTTTTAAATTTCATATCCTTTTTGTGGCATGTTAATTCAATATTGAATTAAATACATTGATTTTTTTTTCATTTGGGGGTATTGGTACTTTTGAATAATTCATAAATAAATAAAGAATCAATTGAAATCCAAATCAAATACATATTCAATACTTACTTTTAAAACCAACACCCAATAAATAAGTAAACAATAATCAAATAAAAATAAAAATAATTAATTTTAAAACCAAAATCAGATAAATAAATAAATGATAATCAAATAGATAATTAAAATTTCTAATAGTAGAATATCGAAGTGATCAAGGCCAATGAAGGGTGAGGTGTAAGAGGTTTAGGGGTTCTAAATTTATACAAATAAATGGAATTGGATGATTAATGGAGGGGATATGTTTGTGGTAGGAAAACTTGTAGTCAAAGTACTTAGGACAATTTTAATACATCTTCTTATTCACAATCCTTAGAACCTATGCAACTACATGAACATGAAATTAAATCTCACTTGCACATCAGAGTGTCTCAATTGTAGTGTAGAAGGTGAAGGGCTTATAACCATAACATCCTAAACTTAGTTTTGGATTCAATAATAATCAATCAGGTGACCATCTAATAGGCAACTTGAAATCCATATTTGGAGTGGAACAATCTTTGTCCCACCATCTAACTTTATCATCTCCAAGTTTAAGTATCAATTATGTATCTATCAGCCAACAATAATTAATAAAAATACCTATCGGCCAAAAATAATTAATAAAAATAAATTAGTAAGAAAAAAATAAAAATGTATTAACTTCCCCATCCAAAGAGGTGAGCTAGACATAAAACATATCAGAAGGGATATAAAAAAAAAAAAAATTAAATGCAATTTGGTGGGGGAAGGACAAACCTTCCCCCTTCCCTAACTTGGTGACCATACTTATAAAGGGGGGGCATTTGATGTATCTTGTACACCTTAGAAAAGTACACCTCTCTCCCTCCTCCTTCCCACATGGGAAGGGAGAGGGAAAAAGGGAGGGCTACGAGATAGGGGGGTAAGGGTAGTTAGGAGCAGTCTTAGGAAATTATGTTAAGGGGGGACAAAATTAGTATAGTTTCCTATTAAATAAGTTTTTTTTTTAAATATTAGATTTAAAGTATTAGTAGATGGGTGGGGCATAGAAATAGGTAGGTAATGCAATTTTTTTTAGAAGTATGTTGGTATTATTTATTTATTTCGTTTTGATATTTCAAGTATTGGTAGGTAGAGATAAAGCTAGTTTGTAGGAAAATAATGGTATTGAATTTAATTAATGGGAGTGTAATTAACGGTTAACTAAAATTAATAAAGTATGTTATTTTTTTAGGGATGATTAGGAATGTATTATATTTATGGGGAAATTATTAGCATTTTAATTTAATGGACAAAACAAATGATGATGGGTAGCAATGTTAGTTTTTAAATTTCATATCCTTTTTGTGGCATGTTAATTCAATATTTAATTAAATACATTGATTTTCTTTTTCATTTGGGGGTATTGGTACTTTTGAATAATTCATAAGTAAATAAAGAATCAATTGAAATCAAAATCAAATACATATTCAATACTTAATTTTAAAACCAACACCCAATAAATAAGTAAAGAATAATCAAATAAAAATAATAATAATAAATTTTAAAACTAGAATCAGATAAATAAATAAATGATAACCAAATAGATAATTAAAATTTATAATACTAGAATATCAAAGCTATCAAGGCCAAGGAAGGGTGAGGTTTAAGAGGTTTAGAGGTTATATATTTTATGCAAATAAATGGAATTGGATGATTAATGGGTGGGGGATACATTTGTGGTAGGACAACTTGTAGTCAAAGTACTTAGGACAATTATAATACATCTTCTCCTCCACAATCCTTAAAACCTTTGCAACTACATGAACACAAAATTGAATCTCACTTGCACATCAAAGTGTCTAAATTGGAGTGCAAAAGGCAAAGGGCTTATAACCATAACATCCTAAACTTAGTTTTTCATTCAATAAAAAACAACTAAGTGATCATCTCATAGGCAACTTGAAATCTAGATTTTGAGTGGAACAATCTTCATCCCACCATATTAATTTATCATCTCCAAGCTTAAGTATCGATTATGTATCTTATCTTCAGATTTTTGTTTTTATTTTTGTTTTTTAAATATAGTTGTGTTTAGTTCCATAGATTTTAGGCATGCCAATCCTTCCTGATCAAGTGTATGTTTGTAGCTCAATAAGTATATTTTGTTTATCCTTCCAATTTGCTTCCTCTAAGAATCATCAAATCTTCTATTATGTTCCAATCATTCAATTCTCAACTTGACCTTATATATATATATTACACATTGTCAAGTCAGCTTGAATACAACTTAGAATAATTAATATTGATATCCTTAGTCAGCTAGAACCAACAAATAATGAAATTGAACTCAATATGCCAAAACAAGAAAATCCTTCGTTAGCTAAGCCTACTTGGTAGATACTAATACAATAATAATTTTCTTATCCAACATTTCCTTCATTAGCGGAGTGAGCTTTATTAACACTCAACTTCTACAAACTTTCCTTTGACAACCGAGTGAGCTTGGTAGACACTTTCTAAATTAGGCAGACTCTGGAATGCTCGAGAGACATAGGAAACTATCTTCAACATCTAACATCTGAGTGAGCTTGGAATATACTGAGAAGAAATGATATGACATTTTGTGTAACATCAAAGACAATACACAATTAATCAATTGATTCCAACTATTTCCCTCTTTGGCATTGATGGAAACACAACATGTCATAACATAATGAAATTTTTAGAGAAAGAATAAAATAAGGAGCTTATCCTTAGTTTCATTCTAATTCTCATCTATGAGAACTCCCTCTATCAGTTTGAACTTCCTCTGCCTTTAGTTTCTCCCACTGTCTACAAAATTTTGTCTTCAACATATTCTTCTAATAGTAAAATTTCCTTATTTGATATCAGAACAAGTTCTCCTTCTTTGATATCTTCCTCTTTGTCATTTCTTGAAGTGATAAAATTTCTATGAGATATGACATCAAACTTCTCCCTCTTTGACATCTCATGCTAAAGACAATGTGAATATAAATGTACCTCATGTACTAATTCATTTGCAATACACCTTTGTTAATACCACATCAGCTAGCTGATCTTCAAAATGCTCTAGTTGATGCATCACTAAACTGCATTTAATGAGATTCAGATAGGGAATGACCCCTAACTTACCTATTAGATACAAAAATGCATCCTTAGGTAATGGCTTAGTGAGTATATCTACAATTTTCTCTTTAATATTCACATATTCCAATATTTCATCTTTATCTTGTATCAATTCTCTCAAAAAATGATATTTTATAGAAATGTTCTTGGTTTTGTTATGCATCATAGGATTCTTGGATATATTAATTTCACTAGTGTTATCATAGAAGATAACCACTAGATCCTTGATCTCTAGCTTCATACCTACCAAGAGTTGCTTTAGTCAAAAAAAATTTGAAAAATTAACTACTACTACCACATATTCTACCTCTGATATTGACTAAGAAATACAATTTTGCTTCTTGCTTGTCCAAGACACTAGTCTTTTACCAAGAAAGAATACTTCACCACTTGTGATCTTTCTATCATCAACACTTCCTACCCAATCAACATCTATGAATGCTTTCAAATCTAAATTGCCTCATTTTTTGTACCATAATCCATAGTCTTCAGTACGTTCTAGATACCTCATGATTCTCTTGATTTCCATCTTTTTTTTTTCTTTGGGATTTGGTGAGAATCTTTCCACCATAACCACTACTAATGCAATATCAGGCCTTGTGTGCACTACATATTGCAATTTTCTAATTATTGATCTGCATATGGTCTGATCTACTTCATTAGAATCATTATTTTTGGAAATATTATGTCTAGTAGACATAGGTATTCCAACTGGTCTTGAATATTCCATTCAAAACTTCTTTAGTATCTCCTTGATATATTTGGATTGAGTAATTAGATACCATATTTCTTCTATTAGATCTGCAATCCAACAAAGAATTTTATCTCTCCAAACATAGACATCTCAAATTCTTTACTCATCTCTTCTAAAACTGTGTTGCATAAGTGATCATTTCCTATAAATAAAGTTTCATCCAGAAAGATTTCTGCCAACACAATCTTCTTGTCTAGTCCTTCGTTGATATACAAACTACTGTTATCATTTTTTCATTGATATACAAACTACTATTATCATCAAAAAAAAATTCATGGCTAGCCTATTCAATTACATGATCTATCTCTTTACCTTTAAAATTAGCAAAAGTTAATTCTAAGCTAGGCATAGGAGTTCCTTTTGGGCATAGGAGTTCCTTCTTCCAGTTCCATCGTAGTGATAAACACTCCACCCTAGGATCCAAGTTGCTCAATTTTATCACTAGTAAGTTGTTCTTCTCCTATATGCAAGGGAGATTGGGATGGTATATAATATTCCTCTTATAAAATTTTCTTTTCTTCTATTTTCTACCTCTTAGGCATTGGTTATGAAGGCCTTTCTTCAAGATGAAGTTTCCTTGTTAAGACATTGGTGCTTGATCCTTCCTTTTCCTTCTCCTTGTCATTGATCTAATCCCTAGTTTTGACTATGCTATAACCACTTTTCTTTTGAATAACCATTTTTTATGTACCTAGAGTAGAGATAAAGATAGTCTTTTCATTACCTCCCTTGCTCTTTTAGGGTAAGTATGGATAAGGATGTCTTTATTTCCATTCATAGTGTTCATGATTTCTATAAAAGTCATCATTAACTTATTTACTTTATCAGTTGATGTATTGGTCTCTTTCAATGGACTATACTCCTTTTCAAAATAATTAATGAATTCCCAAACTCTAGAATAAACTCCCCACTTTTCTTTCTTTATTTCTTGTTCTTGAAGGGAGAACTCATTTCTTATTATATACTTTGGAAAATAGAAATCATGTTGATGAGCTTTGGCTTTGGTCCTCTGTCTAAAAATTTCAAAAAATCCTTCACTTTCATTAAATCTAGGATGGGAAACAACCATTTTATAAGGGTTCAAAATTTTATAAAGGAAAATCTAGCCACCCTTTGTAATTACAAACAAATGGGCCATAATAGAAGATGGAAAAATGGAACCCCTTGTGATAGCTCCTATTTTCACTAGGGTTAAATTTTCAATTTTTTGGTGAAAATATTAAATTGATTATTAGGGTTGTATTTATCTTGTTTCTTTTTGTAGAAGAAACCCTAGAAAATCATTCCCTGATCCAGTTATTTCTATCAATCATCCCAAACATGAGGTTTAGTGCTCTAAGTTTTTGATCCTCATCTCATAGTACAAAATCTCCATGAATTTGGTCTAAACCCTAACCCTAGGTTTTTAAAATTGAATAGGTTTTCATTTTGTCTAAATACATCATTTCTTATGACATTACAATAGGGGGTTAGTAGAGTATCACAAGTAAGGGTTTTAGGTCTCCTGATCTCACAATTAATGTTGTGTTGTAGTGTCACGGGAAAGAAAAGAAGTCTTCCCAATCATACAATTTCCTTTGTATTGTATGATCACGTATCAATTCAAAATGTTTGTGTTGTAGCTATCTTTGATGTTACAACAAGGGCATTTATCACAGCATCAGGAACAATTAAATTGGTTGCCATGATAATATGAAAAGGTGGACATCGAAGGATTGTAAAGGAAATATTGATATGTTGTGATGATACGGTGGCTTATCATTGTAAGATCGTAAAGGAGATAAAGGAAAACAAAAGGTGATGTTCTGTCAAATAGGTGTTTGTTTCCTAATTGGCCAAAACAAATGTATGAATGCTAGATGTATGTGTTGTTAAGTGTCATGACAAAATTTATGAGGTAGAAACACAGCAAAACAAAAAAATTTGTTCTTTTCTGAAGGATGTACTATAGATGTTATGTATAGATTTATGCTCTATTGAATGGTGACTAGTCAACATGTATTTATATAAGGCAAGCTATTTGATGGTACAAATTCTTGTCGATTACCTTATTTATAATCTTCATAAATTTATTGATTATATTTAAATTTCATATTTATTTATTTAATATTATTAAACTTATTCTTTAATTTTACTAAATGCATCATAAAATTACATGTCCATCTATTAATACCTAATAATCTAGGTTTTGATTAGGTACTTCCACATACGATTTGATCCTTCATTTTTTTTAAAATTTCCTCATAATCTTATACAATGATACTTTCAGAGAATCATTGTCCTTATTTGATAATTCAAGTTTAATTTATTTACTTTTTCTATTCTAACATTTATTGTTTATTATTATTCCATTTAATTTATAATCTTCTCTTTCATTATTATTTATTTGTTTAACTATTTAACTATTTAATTATATCATAATAATTCAATCTTAACAATAGGCATCTATAAAAAAAAAGACACCAATTTGAATTACTAATCTTAGAATAGTACTATGCCATCAAATACTCCTAACATGTCACTTGAACATGGGACTACCCATGAAAATGACCCTTTTTATTAAACATTATATCTAAACCCTTAAGTACCCTATCTTACACCTACCTTAACTATATATATTTTTAAATCCTCTACTTGCCACCTATTCCATGTTTATTTCTAGGTGGGCAGCCCTTTCTTCCCAAAACCCAAGGAAGACACCAAGGAAACCAATCCATTAAATTCAAACAACAAAAAAAAAGAGAGATTTTAATGCATTGGGGAAGTTGACCTAATGGAAAAAGGTGGGAGGGAGTGAAGCTTCTCACATGTGATGGGATGAGGAGGCATGCAAGTTCCCCACAAATGTCTTTTCTCACTTGCAATTTGAATGCCTTCTTAGGCACGTGACTCCCTTATGACATTTAAAGTGTTGAAGTTTACATTACAATTAAGGGAGGTGCTATGTTTCCCCACCTTGGTGCCTAGGGGAGAGCACCCAACATGTCATACCCACCTTTTTATGGTATGTCATGTCTCCCACAAAAGAAGTTCCTTTTCCTTACTGTAGGGTGGTAGGTGATTTGGGAGTTGGGGACTGACATTTAGTCAGTAAGATTTCCCCTCCCTTTTTGGCTTTATTAAATGCACTCAAGTGGTAAGTGCTTAGGGGGAAATGGTTATTAAATTTTTATTTTCTTTTCTTTTCTTTTCTTGTTTGATACCACTTTATTTATTGGTGGGAAATTTATAGGTTGAGTGTCTAGGTTAGTATTTCTTTTTATCTAACATGGTCCTACTAGGTTTATAGGTACTTGTCATTTATATATTCATATGTTGATTTCTATCGTGATGGTCTATGGGTCACAAGCTTCTATGTTCCTTTTTTTTTTTAGACAAGAAAACTAGGGTGAAGGACAAGATTATCTTGATTCTTATATTTAGGTAATTTATTATTTTAATACTCCTTCGACTCAATATCCTAGGTATATCCTCCTTTGATTAAAATATTCCTTTGTATTCTAGGGGAGGATTTTTTTCCCTCCCCATACATTTTCTAGTGAGGAAAATGTGGACCTAAAACAAGGTTGAAATATGCATTTTCTCTACTCATATAAAACTTCATTTCATTCCATCATAATTTTCCTTTTTTTTAAAGTGAACATATTTGTTGGTAGTATGGTTTTGTCTTCTTAGAAATTTAATAGAACTTGAGAGAAAAATGCATAAATGTTTGTACATGTATAGTGAATTATCAAACATAATAATTTTATTCCAAGTTATGAAATGTACAACATATATCTTTTCAATGCAACTTATATATTTTGAATCTTACCAGCTCTATTCATAACATTCTTCTACATGTCATTTATGAAATACATATCTACAAATACATCAAGGAGAAGAATCACATACAATATTTCTTCATAACACATGAAATTTAGCATAGAATATTTTATTACAAGTAAAAATATAGCATACAACCTTTCAACCCTTCCTTCCATAATTTCAAATGATAATAATGATACAATCTCTTTTGAAACTCAACTAAAATTTTCCATAATACATCAATTTTTCAATCACCATTTCCTTATAGGTAAAGTATGAATATATATACAACTTCCTAATCTTTCCTTCAACAATTTTTAGGTAATAAACAATTTTACAATCTCCTTACATCACAATGAATATAATAGAGGTGTAAAAAACCACAAACCAATGAAGATGACATGAACATTGATCTTTCTTCACACAATTGGATCTTTTCCACTTATCAAGGGTGAGGCCCTAATACTTTTCAAAGGCTTCATCTTCTCAAGACTTGCACATAGCACACCCACACAATGAACCATGGAGGCTCACCTCCCAACCTTGGCTTCTAAGAAGCCACCCACTGAGTAGGGGAAACAAGAACCAAATGGATTACACACATACATCATTTGTCAATGCAAGAAACACTACATAAACACAAAAAAACTCCCCCCATGTCTTTCACAATGATTCACCATTAGAATAATCTCACATTGGGTGAAGGTGGGCTCTTCAAAGAGGAAATTCCATAACCAAACATAAACAACATATTTCCATTGCATTTTGCCTCTCAAGGCCATCATAAACATCTCCTCCTTATTCTCACAAAACCCCTTGTATCTCCAAAAATAAAAAAGGTATATGGCTACAATGGAGCCCATAATCCATGGAATAAAACACATCCTCATCATGAGGTAACTCTCTCAATTGCAATGACAAGCCCAACTATGCCCTTCACCCAAGGCTTCTCTTCCCTCCCAAGGGTGAGTGAAGCCTTCACACCCATAACACATTCAACACTCACATTTAAAACAAGAAAATCAAGAAGGCAACAAAACCCAAAAGGAAATCTTCAAGAACACATAACACATTTACATTTGCACAAAAAAATGTCAAAGCCCATAATGCAAGATTCAAGCACAATGCAAGCTCCATCAACAAAACCATCGCACTTGAAAATTTATTTTTCCATACTAAGAGAGAGATGAAAAGAAATAAAATGAAGCATAGTATGAAAACACCAACCTTGGTCCAAGCTAGGGTAAGGATAGTTGTAGTAGAGCTCCCTTAATCTCCCTCTAAACCTAACTTTCTCTAAAATAATAGAGTGGGATTGTGAAGGTACTCTCATGGGGAAACTCAAAATTTCGAATTGGCTTAAAATGGCTTTGTTTAAAGGGTTCCTTAAGTTAGGAAATCATTAAATAGTTGAATTTAGGCCCCTAAAATGTTATACTACCATTTGGGTAGCTTTTTATCAATAAAATAACACTTTAGGATCCCATTTAGGCCCCCTAAAATCATTAACAAGTTTGAATTCGAAAATCAACATATGGTGACCCATCCTAACACTCTCTCCCAAGTGGGTGTACTTAAACAATAATTGGAAGAAAAGGAAAGGACCAAGATTAAGTGACCTTGTGACCAACACTCTAGATGACATCTCATCAACACATAGACAAATACAAGTGTCAAGTGACACATAAAAATACATTACACTTCATCTTGGCATGTCTTTAATGCATCTAAATTATGATTAAACATATTCACAAGAAAGCAACCATACAATTACAAAGAAAATACTTTCACAATGAGGCTTTTGAATCTTCCAAAGATTCACCTTGGTTAAACTATGTTCACAAGGTTTGAAACTTATTTCTCCCAAGAATTTCTTTGGTTCCTCTTCCTGCACATTAAACTTGAGAATCACTAGCCCAAGGGGTCAAAAAAACATATACAACATAAATGCATCATATAATAATATCCATAGTAACATAATTCAAATTTGATTTCCTTTCCTAGTCTTTTCAATTATTCCATTCGAACTGTTAAGATATCAAAATCTACATGTCATGTGTCATCATTATCAAATTAACATCTATCTTCATATCGTAACCAAATTAACATTTATCCATAAATCAAAAATCATTAGAATCAAATTAACATTTCACATTGCATCATAATCTAATAATATCATGTCATAAAGTTGCATCTATATGTGTTTGAACATTTCTTACACAATAACAGGTTCTTAGTGCATATAACAATGTAAAACATTATTGAAGTATCAAAATCAATAGATAAAGCAATTCATTATCCATCTAAATCTCAAATAAGTGTCAAAATATCAAGGTCTTGAATATCAAAATGTAAATAAATATCCATGCTATGACGGGTCAGGGTGACGCCTCACATTAAGATTAGTGGGACCAGAAAATGATATTATAATATGTTTTAAATGGCAAATGGTGGTCTCTAATCTTATAATGAATGCTTCATCATGAGATCTTAGGGTTACAAAAGGTGTCTCCTGATATCATGATTAAGACAAGGTCATAAGATTGCACATAAAATATTTTAAGCCACCGATACTATGATGTGAAGGGTTAAAGGTTTGTCATGATATCATAAAAGCTTCAGAGATCACTGGAGATGTTGCAAAAAGGTGAATGTAACTACAATCATAAGATCATAGGAAAAGAAAGGATATTCTATGATTCTATGAAGCTATCTATCATATGATCATAGAGGAGTATAAAGTTAGTGTTGATGTTGCAACAACAAAGGGATTGTAAGGTCTTAAAGGATTTTGCCATTGTATCTGACTAGTTGACAAGGGTTTTTCAAAGGAGTTTTGTAACATCAAAAATCCATTTTTGTAATATTATGATGTTACAATGGGTCTTTTCATCTATCTCTATAGCCCTTGTTTTTATAGTAAAATAAATTCATTTCTTAAGCTAAGAAACAATAGCAAGGTTCCCAACCAATAGGATTTGAATGCAATACAAAAAGTGCATCATTGGATATTAATCATGATACTCCATTGAGTTGATAGAATGGATTGATATTATATTTAAAGCATGGTGAAATAAATGCAAGGTCAACATTGATTTTCTCATATTAATTTGTGAAGATTTTCTCTTTTCACAATCACAATTTGCCATCTATGGAGAAAGAATTTGCATAGTTCTAGAGTTTTCTATGAATTCCAGTTTTCTATTCAGGACATCCTTGAAGAATCGAGTAATTGTTATATCTGGTGTTAATTTGTATAATATCAAAATGTCTAACAAGGAAGTAAAATAAATACAAGCCTCAGACATGATAGTTTCAAAAACTTCAACCTCAAAAGGAGGCAAAACTAGACAAAAGAAACTATAAATATTTGTTGAAGAATGGATAAAGCTTTTTCAAAGTTCCTCCAATGCAAATTTAGTAGATGATCAAGCTTTTATTGACCCATACACCCTATGAAGAGATGCCATATGCCTTGGTGTTATGGGTTCCAAAGTTTATGGATATTTCTATCATAACAAGGAGAAGAAAATTGCTATATGCAACCTATAGAAGAAAAAATTTGCCAAGTTGATATTCCTAGAGGTCTTTATAGATATAGACCTAATGAAGGCCCTATTTTAGTGTTATAATTTGGCCATAAAATCTTTCCAGAGAAGGGATGGAACTATCCTCTATACACTAGACAAAGAATCATTCATTGAGGCTTTTGGATTCGATGGAGATATGGGTCAGCCTATAGATTTGAAGGATTTATAGAGGAAATTTGAAGCAAACACCAAGCCATACACGAGGAGATCAATGCTACAACATATTCCCATGGACCTAAAAGAAGTGGTTGATTAGCCTAAGAAGGATGACAAGATGATGCAACTAGACAAATTCAAGAATTATAAGGTGGTGGGTAAGGATGGCTATAATATGGTTTATGGGGAAAAATTCATAATTGAAAGAGATGTATGAGATGTTTACCATGGTGGGGAAAAAATCATGTCAATCATATTCTAGAGTAATGTGAGAGAATATTGCTAGGGCTCAGAGTGGGGAATTAAAGGATTTTAGCTTCCATCATTATTCACTGTTGATGCACCTGATTCTATACAAGAATATAGGGTACATAAGTTTTGATTTTATCAATCAAACTTCTGATATAAATAGAAACCTACCAGTGTAGTTATGGACATGGGTATGGGACAACACTTATCATTTTTTTGATTTTACATCATTTTTCAATAATTTTAGTGTTATACTTATGAAAATTTTAGATCTAGGATATTTTAGGGCCCCTAATATATTGAAAGACCTTTTGAGACCTTCCCTACTTCCTGATGGAAAGAGACTTGACCATAATTGGGGAGATATTTTCCTATTTCCCATATTTTCTTTTATGAAAGTCTGTGGTTGTCCCCAGTAACCCCATACATTGCCTAAATTTATCCCTCCTAGGATAGAAATAATTGAATTTATATGGCAACTATTCATGGTCAACATGGAGTATTTCAAACCCAATGTGCATAGAAGAATTGTCTTATGTAGGTGTCATAGGATTGGTGATTTTACAAATGGCATAGAGGCCTTAGACCAAATCCACTCTTTTCTCCACCATTACAGTTTGTGTACTAGCCCTTATAGAATTTATGACTTTGATGGTTGGAAGAGGGTCACCCTTAAGGAAATGAGAAATTATGTATTGCTAAGAACCAAGGAATAGCCTCATGAGGATATTATTCTAAACATAGTGGTAGATGGTGAGGTGGCTGAAAAGCTAGAAAAGCTTGATGATGTCATAAGGGTGGAGAAAGAATTGAAAATAATAGACCACTAATTTGTTGGATTCTACAAGGATATCTCTTGTACTTAGAGGATTAGGAAGATGTTCATGGACCATGCTAAGATCATGACTAAAATGCTAGAAGGACCAATAGGAGAAGAAGATAGAGTTTTCCCTGACACCCCTGAGCCAGATGTAACCCTTGAGATAGAAGAGGAAGATGCACCTAAAGCATCACGGATGGAAAAGAGAAACAAAAGACAGGAGATTTTCCACATTCTTGCTCAAGTTAAACAAGGACATTACAAATTTTATCGGGAAGTAGTCAATATTTTGCTGACTTAAGATAGAATTATTTACAAAATAGAATTAATGCAGCAGAAAATACTCTCACAAATTTAAAACTAGTAGCAGCAAGGCTAGATGATAGGATTCTCCAAGCTCAATAGTTCTTAGAGGATGATGAATTCAAAAAATCCATTGAATTCGAGAGCTTCTTATATAAAATAAAATAGAGTGAACTTGTGTTGAAAATGAAGCCAGGAGAGTTTGATGAGCAAAAGATGAAATTAATTAAGAAGCTATAGGCTTATGATCTTGAGAGTGAAGTAATGATTGCAAAGGAGGATAGGGACCTAGTGTAGAGAAGTGGCATGTTATTAGTGCCTTGATAGGATTGGGAACAAGTATTTATGCTTGATCAGATAAGGAGGCAACAGATTGCCATTTCTAATGAGGCAATTGGTGCAGATGGATTGAAAAGAGGGACTCATTTCAATATTGATACCAAATCCTTAGCAGTCTAGAGTATGGCCCCTGGCTCAAATAAGCCAAATTTAAATGATGTGCAAAGTACTAAACAAGGTAACATGATTGTATGGAATCTACAGGGCACCTCTGGCACAAAAATTTCAAAGGCATTAAAAAAAATTTCATTTATGAATGAAGCCAAGGTAGATGAAATGGAAACAAGATTATCCAAATCCATATATGATTACATTGATGTCAAGAAGCTCTATGAAGATGAGCATAGGAATAGCCATGTGTATAGAGACAAAATTGCAGAACTTATGGCTAAGATTTAGGAACTTTAGAATGAGGTTTCATCTCTCAAGGACCAGCTTGCATAGGTAGAATAAAGTTTTATTCTAGTTCAAAGAGAAGAGGAACATGAAAAACAATAGCTAGCCAAGGATATTGTTGAGGCTTCAGTGTAAATAGAGAAGATATAAGGACAAATGTCCTTAGAAGTATGATGAGTCATTTTTATGTTTTTTTACAAAGTGCTGAAATTTTTTACAATGAGGCACTATCATGGCTATCACCCACTTTCAATCTTTGGGGGCCATATATTCAATTCTTAGAGAGGCTAATTATATTGATGGCTAAGAAGCCATATTTTTTGACAAAATAATTACACTGAAGGAGGGATTGGAGCTAGTGAAGGAATTGATGGGTTTCTTCACTAGAAAATTTCAATCTATACATGGGAAATTGAATGTTTTATCTCAAGGAATACAGCCCTTTTTACCATCAATTTTAGATATTGCTAGCATAGTGAAAGACTAGAAGGACTAGTTAGCTTCATTTGATAATATTTTGACCCAAGAGGCTATAGTGTCAATTTTTGAAGATATTTCAAATATCCCATATATGGGAAGCATTAAGAGAAATTAAAGCTATGACAGCAGGAGGTAGCTAAGATATTTTGTAAACAAGATAGATAAAGTACAAGGAGAAGAAAATATAAAAGGCCCAATATAAATGTGTTTCTACTTTCTCAACCACTTATCTTTTTTATTGATATTTTGGAAGAGTGTTATGTACATTTATTGTTCCCATCTTCCAAAAAAATTTGTGTATCCATTAAACTTTTGACATGTTTCCTACTCTCATCTGTAGCTTGTTGCAATCCTATACATGGATTTCCAAGATGAGAAGTAGAGGTCAGTTGTTAGTAGAATTTTTCACGTGTCATATATTATTTTGTAGCCCATCCATTTGTTCTATGTTCATTTGAATGAGCTCATTTGTATGCATACTTGAATATAAAAAGCAAACATTTTGGGACTAAAGGCTTTGTCTCTATGTCATATTATGAGTTTTATTAGTAGCATTGAGATTTAAATGAGAAGGATTTATCCTTAGTTATCATTATCTTTGAGATTTTGTCTCTTTTCCATATATATGTAGCCTTGGGATTGAATGAACAAGTGTTCCTTTAGCTTAATGGAATTCAAAAGATTGTATATCTCTTATTGATTATTGCTAATTTAAAGAATTTGGTAATTTCTTTCTATAATTGATAAGGTTTAGGGTTTTTGAAAAGGATGAGAATCAGAATGAAACTTGGAGTTTAATGTTGGCAATCTTAATCACAAGTTGATTAAAAAGGGTGCAAGTTTTCTAATCTTCAACTCTATATTCCATTGGATAAGGCACAAGTCCATTTCAAAGTTTAAGGTTACACTGATCATTTATTTAACTATAGGGAATTCACAACAAAGAATCAATTTACCTTTTTATGTGTTGAAGATATAAAAGTGTTGGTCATTGCTTATTTGTTGTTACTTTAGTTTTAATTAGCTATTGCAGTTAAGTTTGTTAGCAAGTTATTGAAGAATATTGACCATTTCTGCTAGAGGGAATAATCTTGTGAAGAAGAATATCAAGTTAATAGGATAAATCCCTTAGGTTTTCTTGCCTTGGCTTAGTAGAGCCTAAAGTGAAGTGATTCCTAATGACTCTATTAATGTTGGCTCGGAACTAAGATTTAGCCTACTAAATATATGATTTAGCCCATCCTTAGGTTTGTCCATGTCTTTGTTTCTTGATATATGGTTTAAATTTACCTAATATGTTCCTTACTAGAAAAAACTCCAACAAAATGGTGACTCTACTGGGGAGTACTCTACACTTAATTGTTTGTTAAGGGGTTCTTATTAGGTTGTGTTTTAGGGTCATTGTTATCAAAATCTTTTTTTTTTTTCTTCTTTTTTCTAGCTTTATTTCATATTTTCCCATCATAGGGTAGTGACTCAAGTTAAGGCTTTGTAGCTTGTGCTATAGATTTTAAGAAAATCCTAAACCAAATGGCTAAGAAAAAGAAGAATACATATACCTTTACTAAGAACCATCTTGAGATACCACTGTTAGCTAAGTTACCTCCTAGGGTAAAAAAGAACCAAAATAAAAAGAAGTCTAATTTTAATTCTACATGGGTCACTAGAAGTAATATTTTAGCCCAGTCATTATATCACCCTATGGTAGAAAGGGAATCATCTTTGAAAAATACTAATTTAGAAGAAGTTACACTATTGGGGGAAACATTCTCAACCCCATTAAGGAGGCAAAGGGTTTTTCATGATAAAAATATGTCTCATGTGGGGGGTTTTCCTTGTAGACCAAACCTAGTAAATGAAATGAACCACAGTTGCAGTTTTAGGGAAAACTTGGATATGAGTTTTTGTCCTAGACAAGAACCATATGTAGCAAACCTTATAGATTTTGACCTAGTGGATTCTGAGGTTACTACTATAGATTATGAGGAGCTATTTTAAGAACTTTTTCTTCTTAGGAAGAAAGTTTTAGATGAGGAAGGTAGAAATATGTGCTTGGAAAAGGAAAAGGACAAAATTATTTTGAATACCATTGTTGAAAGAGATAAACTACTTAGGAGAATGGCTTCCTTACAAGAGTAGAACAAGAATTTGGAAGAAAGGTCTTCTAATTTACACTATCACATCTTTGGAGATATGGATGTTCTAAAGTCTAATGTCAAAAGGTAGGAACAACTTAAACAGAATGAGGCCCCTATTGTTACATAGGTTTAGCCTTACAAGCCTTTAGAGATTAGAGTGGACGAAGTCCATTTGAGGGATTTGGATAAGGGAAAGGAAAAGGCTATTAGGATGCAAATCGATGAGCCCCATCTTCCTAATAAACCTATTTCTTTTGTTATGTCAAAAATTGATTTGGATCGGGAGAAGGAAAGAAAAGAAAAGGAAGGTCTAATGAAGGAACTTGAAAAGGTAGAAAATGAAGCTCAAGCAACTAAGACTAGGAGAAAAATCCAGCTCATTAAGTCAAATTTTGCCCTAGTTATTCAGTCAAGCTAACCTTCACAAGTTGTTCCTACCATATCTAGTGTTGGTCCTCTGATAATAGGCCAAAGTTCCTCACAACTAGCCCCTAGTTCAACTTGTGTTACAACTGGCCAAATTCCCTTGTTCAATAGACCTAGCAAACTTAGTTTCCTTTTCAAAGTCAAATTACCAGAGCAAGTACTTCAAGTGTTCTAGTTTCCCAAAGGAAACCAATTTATATGGAGAAATATAGGAAGATGTCTTTCTTGGGTATCCTTGGTTTTCCTCATCCTATTTCAAATGACCTTAGGGACAAAGTTATAAAGCTCACTGTAAATAATGCTATTATAAGTGAAGAACACCTTAGAAAGTTCATTGATATGTTGAATGACTATGAGGTGGAACATGAAGATGTAGCGATGAAACTTTTTGTTCATTCACTTATTGAGGATGCCAAAGATTCATTCAGAAGATTGCTTGATGATAGTGTCAAATCATGGAATGATCTTGAAATATTGTTCAAAGGACAATATGGTGATAAGACCAATGTTGGTTTCATGCTGATTGACTTCAACAACATCAAGAAGAATCCAAATGAATCAAATTTTGAGTTCAATGCCAGATTTCAAAAGGGCATGTATAAGTTATTCTAAGTAATGAGATTAAATGAAGATGTGTTTCTTACTACTTCAATTCTTTTGATAGTAAGATGGGTTTTTTTTTAGAGATAAAGATCCAAAAACATTAAGGGATGCTTATACAATGGTTATAAATATTGAAAACAATAGAAGAGCTATTGGTAAACTTGGGAAAAGGGATGACCCTAAGTTATTTAATCCTAGAGGTAAGAAAGACAATGAAAAGCCTATATAGGAAAGAAACTCGAGGATGATACAATGGGGAAAGTTTTAAGTTTACTAAAGAAATTAAGTCCTTCAGCTTACTAAGCAAGTAAAATAAATGTTGCAGAGAAGTTCCCTTTAATAACAATTTTAATAGGCAACCTAGGATACAAAACTATCCTTATACCACTCAATGGAAGGATGGTAAGCTAGTGCCTAATCCCACTCAAGGGAATATGGACAAAGGGACACTAGACCCTTTGCAAAGAAACTCTGTGAATATGGCTGAAGATGTCCCTTGGTGTATTACTTGTCAGACATCTCATTCCCCTGGATTTTATGTTGTGACTCAATATTTTGCTACAAATCAACAAGTGCAAAATGATGAAGAAGAAAAAGATGAAAATCAAGAGGATGTTACATGTAGTATGATCCATCTTTGTGATAGTGATGGAGGATCAATTATTAAGGAATTTGTACATGATGTTACAAACCAAAGAGATTTGTATCACACATATCATCAACAAGTTTTTTTTGATAATGAAGATCAAGACGAGAATGTTATATGTAACACTTTGGCTGCAACTATTCATATCAATTTGAGAAAACCTTCCAAGGAGGAAATTGATAGGATTACTACAAAGTTAGTTACACAAGTCCAAAGTACTTATAATTTAAGGAATAGAAATGTGAATGGTGTCCCTGTGAAGCCAATAGGTATTTTTTTCAAGAACACTACTACAATGGTTACTCATGAAAATAAGAAGAATCTTCCTAAGATTCCTAAGATCAGGGAAAATAAGAATAAGAAGTGGGAACCAAAGAAAAGGGTATATTTCTAAGACATAGAAACTACTAAGCCAAATACATGAGAGAAAGGATCAAAATCTAAGGTTGTTAAGTATAGGGAATCATCTGTTGTTCAAACTCCTATGCCTACAGATATTAATGTTAAATCTACTACTTATGATCTAATTGATATGATTTCAATGCTATCACAAATCACTGACAAATTTTCTTTGTTAGAAATGTTTAGGATAGAAGAACATAAAAAAGGCTTTGTCTTGGCTAGGAGGGATACAAGATAATAATGTTGTTATACAAGAACCAATAATTATATAATAGATCCTAGCTCTAGGAAAATAAAAGGAAGAGAATGGAATCATGTCTCAAATACCCCAAATGTACCTAGACAATTCATTAGTTGCATACTTGTAAGACATTGACCTTTTTTTCTTGAATTTGATCATAAAATGTAGAACATTAAAAAATTGTATGATTGACTCTAGTGCCTCAAATAATATAATTCCTTTAAAAGTTATGGAGGCTCTTGGTCTAGGAGTTGACACTAGGCAAGGTAGGTGCAGGGAAATGGATGCCAGAGAGGTACTTGTCATAGGTACCATTAATGCTTTACCTTTCAAATTTGTTGCATATCCTAATGAAGAATTAACTATGTTAGTCCTTTTAGTAGATATTCCCCCTCACTATGGGATGTTGTTTTCAAGGAAGTGGAGTGTTGCAATGGGAGGTAGTATGCAATGTTATTTTTCATATGCTACTTTCCAAGTAGGGAAAAGAGCCATCAAGGTCAATAGAGAGCCAAGAGTAACTCATATCTTTGAGGAAAATATTGACAAGGATACAACTTGTTTCATAGACATATATCTGAATGCATTTAGAGTTGAATTGATCATACAAGAAGTTGAAAAACTTCCTGCACTAATTGAACAAGAGGTTGCAATACCCCAAAATTGGCTCATTTCCATTATACCAATTATGATCTATTCTAATCAATCCTAAGACCTATTATAATAGGAAATCCTTGTTTTGACATTTGCTACTTGACTTAATTGTCAAATGTAGAAAATCCTAATTTGCATTACTCGCACTCTTTATTTAATTCCTAAGTATTGACTCAAATTAGGTACATTAAACCTATTGATTAAATTTAATTTAATTATAAGTGTTTATACTTTAATTAAATTAAATCACTTCTTTAAGCTAATGTACAAAGGAATTAAATATATTTTATTTAATTAAATATTCTCATTCTAATTGTTGAATTTAATTATTCAATTTAGAATACTCAATTATGAGGTCATATTTAATTTCCTTAAATAAAATTAATTTCTATGCGTGAATATGTGGCCTCTATTAACACACACACTTCAACACAGTCCTTATTTGTGGATTCATCCTGGAATGAACATGAGATTGTTCACCCAAGAATAGTCCAGAAAGGCAACCTGTTGACTTCTATCTAAATTGATTTTTCTTATTAAATATCCTCATATTCGAGGTGTAAGCAACCAAACCCTCTAAGAATGAAGGATTTAAAGAAATGCAATTAATCTAAATGAATGTGCAAAGTATTCTAGAATGAGATATGCATTTTAATTTAAGAACATGTGAAGCAAGTTACTCTAAATGTATGCATTCCTAAAACTATATCAAATTAAGCTAAGAAATGTATGAAAGATGGCAATGAGCTATGTGAGTGCAAAATGCAGTAGCAATTTGATATCAATTCAATCCAACCTCCCCTTCTTTTTGAAATGAGGAATTAAGTGCTTCTTAAATAGAATCCAAGAATTGATCAATGGTCAAGATCAATTTGGATGGACGGTCGAGATTAGAAATGAGATTTAGTTAGAATGGAAAGTTTCTTTACGAAAAGGAAGTTTACTGATTTCTTTTGAGTGGAATAAGAAGTTAACTATTTTAATTCCTTTTATGATTTCAGTCAACTGAGAGTTTCCATTTTTGAACTAAAGAGAGAATATTGGAGAAGATATTTGATTTAAGGAAATTAAATATGACCTCATAATTGAGTATTCTAAATTGAATAATTAAATTCAACAATTAGAATGAGAATATTTAATTAAATAAAATATATTTAATTCCTTTGTACATTAGCTTAAAGAAGTAATTTAATTTAATTAAAGTATAAACACTTATAATTAAATTAAATTTAATCAATAGGTTTAATGTAGCTAATTTGAGTCAATACTTAGGAATTAAATAAAGAGTGTGAGTAATGCAGATTAGGATTTTCTGCATTTGACAATTAAGTCAAGTAGCAAATGGTAGAACAAGTATTGCCTATTATAATAGGTCTTAGGATTGATCAGAATAGACCAGAATTTGTATAATGGCAATGAGCCAATTTTGGGGTATTACAGAGGTTACATGTATGGATTCACAAAAATTATGGAACATATACTTTGATGGAGCAAGCTCAAAGGAGGGATTAGGAGTAGGAATTATTTTTGTCTCCCTAGACAAAAATACATTTAGGTATTTTGTTTCTCTTAATTTTGCATGTACCAATAATGTTGTAAAATATGAGGACTTACTCCTAGGTTTGAAAGTTGCAAAAAGCCATGGAATCAAGAAAATACATGTCATAGGTGATTCTGAGCTGATTATTTCCCAAGTTAGAGGAGTGTATGTTTCAAAAAATAAAAGACTAAAACAAAATAGGAATGCTATATGGGCTCTGATTGAGTCTTTTGATGCCTTTGGAATAATGTGGAAAGACATAAGTAATAATAAAATGGCTGATTTATTGGCAAATGTGGCTATAAAGCCGAATGACATATCATTTGCTAGTGTATCTACTATGGAACTGTAGAATAGGCCTTCAATCCTAGATAATGTACATAGTTGGCAAGCTTTTGAGGATGACAAGGACATTCTAAATTTTCTACTCAATAAGGATAAGTATAGGAACTTGATTGTAGTGCTTGGGTAGAAATAATTGATGGAAAAGAAAATATTTTTGGCCAAGAAATCTTACAACTAAAGACTAACAAGGTACCCAAAGGTTTGGTTGTATTGGGAAGTGCTTTTGATAATCAGGATAGAGTGCATTCAAATGCACAAGATAAGAAACCACAAGAATTGGAAGAGATCAATTTGGGCAGAGCTGATTCCCCAAAGAAACTATACATTGGTAAGACCTTAACCCCTAAGATTAGGAAATATCTTATGGATTTGTTAAGAAATTTAGACACGTTTTTGCATGGTCTTATGATGACCTCAAGGCTTATAGGAAAGATTTTTTCCAACATGTTATAGCTCTTAAAGAATATTTGAAACCTTTCAAACAAAAGAAAAGACTTGTGAATCCTACTCTAGCTCCTAAGATGTGGGAAAAATTATTGAAGCTTAGGGATGGGGGGATAATTAAGCCAATTAGGCATTCTTGATGGGTGTCTAATTTGGTACTTGTCATAAAAAAGAATGGTGACATTAGGCTCTATGTTGATTTTAGAAACCAACACATTGCATCTTTAAAAGACAATTATGGATTGCCTAACATGGAGGCTATGTTACAACAAGTGATTGGTTTAGACTTAATGTCCATGATGGATGGTTTTTTAGGATATAACTAAGTCCTTGTTGATGAAAAAGAACAGTTCAAGACAACTTTTACCACTCCACAAGGAACTTATATGTATGTGAGAATTTCTTTTGGTCTCATAAATGTAGGAGTAACTTTTCAAAGGGCTATGGTTGTAGCTTTTAAAGAATATATTGACAAATTCATGGAAGTATATCAAGATGACATGACTACTTATTCTAAGAAATCTGAAGACCACTGCAAGCATCTTGAAAAGATTTAAAGATTTTTATCAAGGCTTCAGAATATGGTGTATCTTTAAACCCAAGAAAGTGTACCTTTTGGGTCACAGAAGGGAAGCTTTTAGGACATATAGTTTCAAAAGAAAGGATAAAGGTTGACCCTAAGAGAGCAAAAGAAATTGACAAGGTGCTAATGCCAAAAATTATCAAAGGCATACAGTCTTTCTTTGGGCAAGTTAATTTCTTGAGGATATTTGTATCTAACTTTGCTGAAATTAGTAGGCCAATTTCAAAAATGCTCAAAAAAGGAGCTATAATTAGTTGGGAAGGTGAGCCTACTATTGCATTCCAAGAAATAAAAAATGCTATTGCTTCGGTCCTTAGGACCCCTAATTATGAAAAGCCTATGCCTATTTTTTCTTTTGCATCTTTTCATACTATTGTAGCAATTTTACTTTAGAAAAATGAAAATGGACATGAACAAACTATAGCATTTTTAGTAAATCCCTGCAACTTGTAGAATTGAAATATGAGATAAATGAGAAGTAGGCATACACTCTAGTCAAAGTTGTTAAGGCTTTTATATGTTACCTAGTAGGTGCTATTATTATTACTTTTGTGCCAAATGTAGCAGTAAAGGACATTCTCTCTCAACAAGAAGTATCTAGCAAAAGATGTAGATGGATTAATAGAATCCAAGAATTTAATAAAGTTATAAAGATTACCAAGTTGGTAAGAGGTCAAGGGTTAGCTAAGCTCATGGCACAAAAAAATTTAGATGCAAATCAGATAAATGTTGAGAATCAATTTCTCAATTCTAGTACATGTGACATGAATCAATGTGATTGGTACAAAGATGTGATTTATTATTTGCAGCATTTGAAATCTCCACCCAAATTAACAGAAAATGAAAAGCAAATTGTAAAACTACATGTAGTTAGATATATTATTGCAAATGGGGATTTATGGTGGAGGAACTTTGAGGGTGTGTTGCTCAAATGCATTGATCAACAAAAATAAAAAGAGATATTGAATGACATGCATAGAGGAGTATGTGGAGTACATTATATGGCAAAAAAAACTACCCATAAGATCATTGGAGCAAGCTTTTGGTGGCCTACTTTGTTTAAAGATGCCCAAATCTTAGTTAGGAAATGTGATTCATGCTAGAGATTTGCAGGAAATTTTTTTTTCTTTAGAAATACACCTTTAAAATTAGTTGAGGTTTAGGAACCCTTTCAACAATGAGAAATGGATTTTATAGGTGAAATTTCACCAAGATCTAGTAGTGGTTTTTCTTGGATACTAGTAGCAACTGATTATTTTACAAAGTGGGTGGAGGCAATCCCCACTAGGAATTCTACTAGAAAATTGGTAAATAATTTCATGCTCAATAATATCATTACAAGGTTTGGATGTCCTAAAAGAATAGTAACTGACCATGCTATGTGCTTCAAATCTAAGGAATTCATCAATTTTTGCGAAAAGTATGATATCACTAGATCAATTTCATCACCTTATCATCCACAAGGGAATGGAAATGCAGAGTCTACAAATAAGTGTTTGTTAAAGATCATGAATAGGACCTTAGATGATAATAAGAGGGCTTGGGATTCAAAGTTGTAGTTAGCTATTTGGGCTGACAGAGTGACAATAAAAAAGGCAATAGGTATATCACCTTTTGACCTTGTGTATGGAATTCAGCTAGAATGCTTCAGAATAATTTGATGGGTTTGTATAGCTATATTTAGATGTATGATGATGATATTGTTGATGACATGCATGAGAGGATGGATGAATTATTTGGGTTGGCTGAAAAAAGGAAAGAGGCCTCTACTAAGAACATGAAATTGCAATTGTAGACAAAACATTTGTATGGCAAAAGGGCCTTGGTTAGAAAATTTGAATCGGATGACCTTGTCTTAATATGTAATGCAATATTAGAAGATAAAGTTAAACATGGAAAATTTGATCCCATTTGTCTTGGTCCTTATTTGGTTGATTTAGCTTGGGGTGAAGATTCATATTTCATCAAGGAATTATCAAAAAATCTTCTAGAATTGCTAGTTCATGGACAATTCTTGAAAAAATACTTCTACTGAAGGTTTTTTTTTACCATGAATAGTAGTTAGGTTTTGTACTTATGTACATTTTTTTAATTACCTATATATATGTATAACCCTTGTATATATGTGTTTATCCGATGTATAGTTTCTAAAAGTTGTTACCTTATGTTAATGGTGTGTGGTCTTCTTAAACTAGAAATTCTAAATTCTTGTATGGATACAAGTTATCCATCATCCCCAAATAGATCCAATGATAGATCCTATTTTCACTAGGGTTAAATTTTCAATATTTTGGTGAAAATATTAAATTTATTATTAGGGTTGCATTTATCTTGTTTCTATTCGTAGAATAAACCCTAGAAAATCTTAGATTGATCTAGTTATTTCTATCAATCATCCCAAATGTGAGGTTTAGTGCTCTAAGTATTTGATCCTCATCTCATATTGCAAAATCTCCATGAATTTGGTCTAAAACCTAGCCCTAGGTTTTTGAAATTGAGCAAGTTTTCATTTTGTCTAAATACATTATTTCTTACAATGTTAGATAGGGGGTTAGTGAAGTATCACAAGTAAAGATTTTAGGTCTCCTTATCTCACAATTAATGTTGTGTCATAGTGTTGTCAGTGAGAAAAGAAGTATTTTTTATCATACAATTTCCTTTGTATTGTATGATCATGCATCAGTTCGAAAGGTTTGTAGTGTCGCTATCTCCAGTGTTACAACAAGGAGGTTTATCATAGCATCAGGAACAATTAAATTGGTTGCTACAATACTATGAAAAGGTGGACATAGAAGGATCATAAAGGAAATATTGAGATGTTGTGATGATACAGTGACTTATGATCATAAGATCCTAAAGGAGATAAAGGTAAACAAAAGGTGATGTGTTGTCATATAGGTGTTTGTTTACTAATTGGTCAAAAAAAATGTACGAATGCCATATGTATGCACTGTTAGGATAAATCTATCCCAATATATTGCCTAAATTTATCCCTCCTAGGGTAGGAATAATTAAATTTATATGGAAACTTTTCATAGTCAACAAGGAGTATTTAGGACACAAGGTTCATAGAGGAACCTTCTTATGTACGTGTTTTAAGATTGGTGATTTTATAATTGGCAAACAGGCCTTAGACCAAATCCACTCTTTTCTTCACCATTACAATTTGTGCACTGGCCCTTATAAAATATATGACCTTGATGGTTGGATAAGAGTCACCCTTAAGGAAATTAGAAATTATGTATTGCCAAGCACCAATGAATTACCTCATAAGGATATTATTCCAAACATAGTCACAGACGGTGAGGCAGCTAACAAGCTAGCAAAGCTTGATGATCTCATAATGGTGGAGAAAGAATTGAAAAAAATAGATCCCCAATTTGTGGGATTCTACATGGATATCCCTTATCCTTAGAGGATTACGAAGATGGTCATGGACCATGTTGAGATCATGGCTAAAATTCTAGAAGGCCCAATAGGAGAAGAAGATAGAGTTTGTCATGACAACCCTAAGCCAAATGTAACCCTTGAGATAGAAGAGGAAGTTTCCCATCAAGCATCATGGATGGTAAAGAGAAACAAAAGATAGAATATTGTCCACATTCCTACTCAACTTATACAAAGGACATTACAAATTTTACCAAGAAGTAATTAGTATTTTTCTAACTTAAGATAGAATTATTTACAAAATAGAATAAATATATCAGAAAATACTCTCATAGACTTAGAACTAGTAGTAGCAAGGCTAGATGATAAGATTATCCAAGCCCAGTAGTTCTTAGAGGATGATGAATTCATCAGATCCATTGAATTTAAGAGCTTCTTATATAAAATAAAATAGAGTGAACTTGTATTGAAAATGAAGCTAGGAGAGTTTGATGAACAGAAGATGGAATTGATTGAGAAGTTGAAGGCCTATGATCCTAAGAGTGAAGTAATGCCTCTAGAGGAGGCCAAGGACCTAGTGCAGAGAAGATACATATTACTAGTCCCTAGATAGGATTTGGAGCAAGCATTTATGCTTGATTAGATAAGGAGGCAAGAGAGTGCCATTTCTTATGAGGAAATCGATGTAGATGGATTGAAAAGAAAGTCCGGTTTCAATATTGATACCAAATACATAGTAGTCTAGAGTATGGCCCTTGCCTCAAATAAGCTAAAGTTAATGGATGTGAAAAGTATTGAGCAAGGTAACATGATTGTATGGACTCTACAGGACACCTTCGGAACATAAATTTCAAAGGCATTAAAACATTTTTCATTTATGAATGCAGCCAAGGTAGATGAAATGGAAACAAGATTGTCCAAATCCATACATGATTACATTGATGTCAGGAAGCTCTATGAAGATGAGCTTAGGAACAACCATGTGTATAAAGAGAGAATTGTAGAACTTGAGGCTAAGATTTAGGAACTTGAGAATGAGGTTGCATCCCTCAAGGACCAACTTGTATAGGTAGAATAGAGGGTTATTCCAGTTTAGAGAGAAAGGGAACATGAAAGAGAATAGCTAGCCAAGGATACTATTGAGGCTCTAGTGCAAATAGAGGAAATGGAAGAAGAGGAGGCATCAAAACAAGGAAGAATGAGCATTAATGCTCTATCTCCTGAAGGAGAAGATATAAGGAAAAATTTCCTAGAAGTATGATAATTCACATAATTTAAGTGTTGAAAAACATGTCTTAGAAGGATCTTCATTTTTATGTTACTTTACAAAGTGTTGAGCAACTTTGCAATGAGGCACTATTATGGCTATCACCCACTTTCAATCTTTGGCAGGCATATATTCAATTCCTAGAGAGGCTAATTGTATTCATGGCTAAGAAGCCATATTTTTTTGACAAAATAATTACAATGGAGGAGGGATTGGACCTAGTGAAGGAAATTCACTAGAAAATTGCAAGCTATACAAGTGAAATTGAATGTTTTATCTCAAGGCATACAACCTTGTATACCATTAATTTTGGATACTACTAGCACTATGAAAGACACGAAGGACTAGTTAGCTTCCTTTGACAATATTTTGACCCAAGAGGCTATAGTGTCAATTTTTGAAGATGTTTTAGATATCCCATATAATAAATTGATTGATTCCTTTTTTAAGGTAGAGATAAATTTAAGTAAATTTATTGTTGAATCAAAAGCAATCATGGATGCTAGGTGGACCGAGGCCACTCAAGACTTGCAAGAAGTAAAAACTACAAAATTGTACACCAAGAGAGAAATATATGTATGGGAAGCATTAGGAGAAACTAGAGCTCTGCCAACAGGAGGTAGCTGAGATATTTTGCAAACAAGATAGATAAAGTACAAGAAGAAGAAAAGATCAAAGGCCTGATATAAATGTTTTTTTGCAATCTCAACTACTTATCATTTTGACCAATATTTTGGAAGAGTGTTTTGTACATTTATTGTTCCCATCTTCCAAAAGTTTTTGTGTATCCATTAAAATTTTGACATGTGTCCTCCTCTCATCTATAGCTTGTTGCAATCCTATATATGGATTTCCAAGATGAGAAGTAGAGGTTGGTTGTTTATAAAAAAATTCACATGTCTCATGTATTATTTTTCAATCCATCCATTTGTTCTATGGTCATTTGAATGAGTTCATTTGTATGCATGCTTGAATACAAAAAGGGAACATTTTGGGACTAAAGGCTTTGTCTCTATGTCATATTATGAGATTTTTTAGTAGCATTGAGATTTAAACGAGAAGAATTTATCCTTAGTTATCATTATCTTTGAGGTTTTGTCTCTTTTTCATATATCTACAGCCTTGGGATTGAATGAACAAGTTTTCCTTTAGTTTAATGCAATTCAAAAGATTGTATATCTTGTATTGATTGCTGCTAATTTCAAGAATTGGGTAATTGCTTTATGTAATTGATAAGGTTTAGGGTTTATGAAAAGGATGAGAATCAAAATGAAACTTATACTTTAATGTTGACACTCTTAATCACAAGTTGAATAAAAAGGGTCCAAGTTTGGTAATCTTCGACTCTATATTCCATTAGATAAGGCACTGGTCCATTTCAAAGTTCAAGGTTACACTGATCATTTATTTAACTACAGGGCATTCACAAAAAAAAAAATCAATTTACCTTTTTATGTGTTGAAAAGATAAAAGTGTTGGTCATTGCTCTTTTTTTTTTTACTTTATTTAGTTGTAATTGGGTATTGCAGTTGAGAATTTTGTTAGCAAGTTATAGAAGAATATTGACCATTTTTGCTAGAGTGAATAATCTTGCAAAGAAGAATATCAAGTTAATAGGATAAATCCCTTAGGTTTTCTCACCTTGTCTTAGCAAAGCCTAAAGTGAAGTGAGTCATGATGACTTTGTTAATGTTGGCTCAAAACTAACATTTAGCCCTGCTAAATATAGAATTTGGCCCATCCTTAGATTTGTCCATGTCTTTGTTTCTTGGTATCTGGTTTAAATTTACCTTATATGTTCTTTACTAGAAAAAACTCCAACATCTTAATCTTCTAGTCAACTCTGCCTCTTCTAACCCACATATCTACCATAAAATTGAAGCTATCCCTACCTTACAATGTACTTGGTAGGGTAGTACATGTGGGGTTTCCTGGAATCCATATACCCTAAAAATAGTAGATACTAGATATGGAATAATGTCTACCCAATTATATGAGACTTTCAAATTCTTAGGGAAATCCATAGGTCTAATAAAATACAATAACAATTTAGGTATCCTAGGATTATCTTCTGACAAGAGGATCCTTAACCTAGATGCAAAGTATCTGCCAAATTCCATAAATCTAACTTCTTCTACATCTTAGGTCATATTTGTGCTCCACAATTGGACCAGTGAAGGCTCTCCTTCATGCTCTCTAGTTAATTTTTTTTCCCTCTCAAAATAATAAATTTCTTTAAAAAGAATCATATGCATTAACGTAGAGTAGAGACCAAATTTTTTTTCAATTTTTCCTTTTGCAATCCCTACCAAAACAACATGGATTTCTTCGGCAAGAAAAGATGCAAGATTGAAAATAACATCAACCCCAAAGGATGAAATATAAATCATCATATACATAAAATTTATGGGCATGAAATCTTAGTCATCTTTACCGAAAACCCTACATAGAGACATATATATGTCTATGGCTATGTAATTAAATAATTTCTTTTTAAAAGGTTCCTTAATTGAGGTTGTGACTAATAGAAAATTTCCAATTATTGTAAAATGTCCTCTTAGTTCCCCTTGCCAGATCTGATATTTGTTAGACATATACTCTTTTTCTAAACCCTAAAAATCAATGATGCTATGGTATTACAAAGAGGGATCCATCTCAAACATTTCTTTAATTTCTTCCAAATTAATTTTTATCAAGCATTCTCCATTTATTCCCCTTACCATGCAGGTTATAGAGTCATGATTTTGGGCTACAAAAGTGAGGAGGTCTAAATCCATGAACACTCTTGGGACTACAAGCTTCCCTAGGTCAAAATTCTAAATATTTTCATGAGCAAATAAATTCCTCTTAGAGAACCATTTCTTAAACAATTGTAGTCTAGTTTTAGATGTCGCTGCATCCTAAGTCCAATTCCCTCTATCATACAAACTCTCTTATATCTTCAACCTAGTGCTTATAGGGATTAATTTTTTCATTTTTATAGCCTCATTAGTGGATTCACTCAACTTCTCTAGAAATCATCATGAAAATTTCTATGAGCATAATCCTTTTTCCTAGAAAAAACCTTCTTTTGAGGCATTGTAACTATTAGACACAAAATACCCAAATTCTACTTTGCAAGTAGAGAGAAGTACTTACTTGTTTTATTCAATTTGTTTCTGGTTTATATAGTAGATTGTTATTGCAGAGGTTCTCAATATGGCTTAGTTGAGTAACAATTCTTCAACAAGAAACACACTTCACTTCTTTGATAATCTATTTGTAGAATAAAATTTCTAATCCTTCCATTGCAACCTTTATATTAATTCACATGAAGAATCTTTAATTTCCATAAATAGGTTGTAGAGAACAAGATAGCATTCTTTATTAAAATTTGAAAAAGAGTCATTGATTTACAAAAAATTGATTATTAGGACTCAATTTACTATTTGATTCATCTTACATTCTCTAAGCTAGCAGTCAAACTAATTAAATCTAACACATGTAAACTCTTTACACTACTAGCATTCATTGTGTACTATTACTGTTAGAAATAGGAAATACTAAGAGGGAGTGAATCAATATTCTACAAACTTTTTTTTCCAACTAGATATTATTAATTACTTTGAACTATCTATAACTAAGTAAACAAGTAATAATGAATAGTAATAATAACCATGCATAAAGATAACATAAAAACACCATATTTTGTTAACTAGGGAAACCCTGGCCAAGGGAAAATCTAAGTGGGGATGATACCTACTAGATAATATACTGATATATATGTTCCTTGTTAGAGTATGGACTAAAAATGGCCTCATCTTACTTCACAAGTAAGGTGCTAGTTTCTTCATCAATTTCTCGATTTCATCTCCATCATCTATCTTGCATATAGTTCTTACCATTGACTTCTAAAGTTCCATGTCTTCTTCATGAACCAATCCCTTCTTAGCTACAATTTTTTCATAGACCTTTTGATTCATCATGCCTTTAATACTCTCAATTTTCAAGTTATTGAGAATCATATATCTAACAGTAGAGATATCAATCTATTCTTTCTCCATATCATTGTACAAATCATAGAACTTATTCATCTGTACAAAGTTCCCTTCATTAACATTAGTTGTGTTAATCTTCTCTATCTTTGGTTCCTAGGGTTGCCTTATTTTACCTACTAGCTACTTGGAAATAGTGACTTTCTTTGGTTGTTTTTCTTCTTGTTCCTCTTCTTCTTCTTTATCACTGGAGTCTTCAATTGTCAATAATGTCTTCTTTCTTTTCTCAACTTTGCTAGCTTGTTGCTTGACTCTTTTAGACTTGTAAGTATCTACTAACCTTTTAGACTTCCTCTTAGGTTCAATTAGTTTCTCCATTTATACAAAAACATATGGAATGCTCTATTCTATGGAAGTTTTTGGAATAGATGCAATAGATGCTTGGCTAACTAATAAAGGTGTCACATACATTACACCTTGTTCACCAGTTTGTTCTAATCTAGAGATAGTTTGTCCAACTACTTGAGATTCTTCTTTTGACATACCAACCTCAAATAATGATTTCTTTGTTATAGACGCAATATTCTTATGAAATGCCTTTCCTAACGATGCTTGGTAGGCTGACTGGGTTATCTCCTCATACATTCTAAATCTATATGATGCTTGATCTATATTGGATTTCAACATTAAATCAATATAACAGATAGCTACATCTTTGCTCAATTCATAATCTAGGGGCTCAAGAAATGTTTCTTGAGGTTCTACTACTTCAATGTAGGATAAGTCAGTATCCACCATAAAATATATATCATTCTTAAATCTATCAACAATTATAGAGGCAATTTTGAATCTTTGTTTCATTTCATTCATAAATATTCTCACAATCAAATTTTCATTGTCCAAGATTTTCTCTACTAGATGTCTTCTACACACATCTATTATCTTGTCCATAGTGCATCTTTCACTGCTCATAATATTAGTAGCTAATAAAATGGAAATCTCTTAGGTACGTGAAAGAAAATATGATTAATCAAAGACTAGAATCTAAATACACCATTCCTAGCTCTCTTAATATTCTCTAAGTTCTCAATAAGTTGTACTCTAAGAATCTCACTTAAATTCACTTGTTCTTTCTTAACACATATCTTATAAGCTGCATAAATGAAGCTTGCTAACAAATCATCATTCTTAGAACTTGTACATAAAGAATATGCAATGATTCTGCTCAAGAATCTTACATCATGTTGTTTGATGGTGTTGATAACCATTGCTTTACCACTGTAAATTGCCTTAGTATAACTTTCAATCTTTTTCTTAACTATTTTCTCACCAATAGGTACACTACCTTGTTTGTTAAGACTAGTGACTTCATGAATAAGGTCAGTAGAGATGTCAACTACATTGTCTCCCATTCAATTATTTCCATTATGGATTTTTCTTAATATCATCTATGTCCATTCTAACTAAGTCTAAGTCTTCCAACTAAGTCTAAGTCTTCCAAATACTCATATCCAAGCTTAATAGTCATATCATGATTGAAAATAATTTCCATATCCTTGTTCATAAACTCACTTCCAATAGTTTCAAACTTACTAAACCAATAGCTTCCTACATCTTCCAATAACACTATATTGTTTCGAGTAATTGAGAAGACTAATTTAGGGTTTTCCTCTAGGATTTTCATAGGAACAACCTTCAATTTTGGTTTCTTATCATTTTCAACATTCTGAGCAAATGACATATCCATGATTATACTAAATAAAAATTTATCAAAAAGTTTATGTGTGGAGAATGATAAAATACCTTTTTTCGAGTAGGGTTTTGATTGAAATCACTTTTTCCAAATTTCTTCTTAGTGCTCTAAGCTTCTGAGATGATCGCTATGTAGAAATAATCAAGTTTGTACTCCTTTTATTCATTTGGAACTTGCATTAATTATGTACTTTCCTCAATTGAAAATGTTTTTTATTCCATTCTAAAATCAAATATCTATTCCAGATCAATTGTCCAATCTTTGACTGCTATCTAAGGTTCACCATAGCTTCCTTTCATCATAACAATGCTCCACAAAACTTTGCCCCATTAAATTTTCTTTAGAAACATAGATTTTCATCTTTTATCACATAGCAAAATTTATCTATTAAAACAATAACACTTATCTCCTTCGTAACTTATTTAATAAGATCCAAATTGTAAGTGAGCTTAACCATAGTCAACACTGATCAAGATATATCTTCATTGAACCTCACTATGAGTAGCTCAATCTCTAAATGAAGGTTCCAATTTTGGTACAGTGAACAGGATTAATTCAACTTGGTTGAATCAAACCAGATTATTGACTTTGATTTTCTTGTCTCACCACCATCTAAGCTTTCCTCTAAAATATCTAATCCTTTTTAAAATGCCTCATTGAGGTCTTCTCAAAATTCATTGAGTACATTTATTTGTTCTTCATTTTCTTCCTTAGCTCTAGAGTTACTCTTATGATTCCTTCTACCATTTCTGAAGTTCCTCCCTTTTTTCTTCTATTTCCAAATTTCTTCCATGATTCCTTTTGTTATTTTTGAAGTTTCTTTGATTATTTCTTCTATCCATTCTATAGTACTTTTTTGTATGTCCAAAGTTGTTGCATAATTGGCATACTAGGGTTCTTCTTCTAGGATTCTAGTTATCAATAGGTGCTTAACAATTTTGGGCTATGTGTCCAAAGTTGTTACACTTATCACACATGATATGCTTCCTTTCTTCATAAGGTCTACTCTCTCTCGATGTTCTTTCATTTGATCTTCTTCTATTTGTAGGGTTAGTGTTTCCAGACATTCTACTATTTCTTCTATCATTATCATATTTAGGTTTCCTACAACCAATTGCATTATGAACAATACCATGACAATTATTATAGTAAAATTTTGTAACATGATTAATTGATTTATTTGTATAATCTTTTCATATTACCTATTTCATTACATGAAAAACATTTACCTCTAAATTCATATGTAGTTTCCTTAAGAGATTCCACTTGCTTAGTTTCATCCATTTTCACAATTTCCTTCTCAAGATCTTTGGATTTATTAGAAGATTGATTGGATTCAATCTTATCATCAGACTTATCTTTCTCTTTTAGATCTAATTTACTTTTAGGTTTCTTTGTAGGCATATTAAATAGATAACCAAGACTAGTCTTGCCATAGGTAGGTCTTTGCATTGACATAGATTCATCAAGCTTTTATCTGCTAGTGTAAAGCTTTTCAAGTTGTTGCTTGCACTGAGTTAGTTCACCTTTCACAATACTATTATACTTATGAATTTCTTCATGATCTTCATTCAATGTTTCAAATTCAAATGTCTTCTTTGCTAGAATTGCTCTAAGATCTAAATTTTTAGTCTTCAAATCAGATTCAATTTTGCTAGGATCATTCTTCAAACTCAACTTTAAATTGGTACTCTTCAATTCATGCTTCAAGATCTTGTACTCTATTTTTAGTTTTTAATATTCATCATCACTAGTAGATTTAGTAGATTCAAGATTGGATTTGAGATGTTCAATCTTGTCCTTTAGTTGTCCAATGTATGCTTTTGAGTCTTCATATCTATCTTTTAGCTTATCTCTTTCTTCAATAAGGAGATCAAGTTGTTCAAGTGCCTCTTCAAGGTTCTTCATCAACTATTCCATATCCAAAAGAATCTTACTTAACCTATTAAGCCTCTTCTAAGTAGCTATACTTTGATACCAATTGTTAGAAATAGGGAATACTAGGGGTAGGGGGGAGTGTAAATTAGTATTGTACAAACTTTTCTCACCAACTAGATATTATTAATTACTTTAAACCATGTATAAGAAAGTAAATGAGTAATATTGAATAGTAATAATAACCATGCATAAAGAGAACTCATAACACCATATTTTGTTAACTAGGAAATCCCTGGTGGGGATGATACCTACTAGATAATACACCAATATATATATGTTACTTGTTAGATGATAGACCCTATTAGGATTCAATGATAAAATTTAGTATAGAGAGTACTTGTTAGGAAACTTTGAATCCCTATTAGGAGATTCAAAACCTATTTGGAGTTGTAATATAGTGGATGCAAGAATAGCTCATTGCCCAACCATGCACTTCCAATTACAAGAAGAGGTCACTTCCCAAACAAGTAATTAGTCCTCATTTATATAGATTTTGTATCTCCTTCCTTGACTAATATCTATCCTCATCTCAATCTTGGATCACAAAACCAAGTTCTCAAAAACTTCACATATATTACTTCACAAATTATTGCAAGGTTGTCCAAGACCACAATATAATTTTTTAGCTTAGATTAAACATCTAGGATGTCAACCCTAATTGGTAAAGTAATTATTTTATAAATAAAATAATTCCTTTCCTTTAATTCTACTATTCTATTTCACTTGGTAAATCATGAATATCTCTTTTTCATACTATTTGTACTAATGTAAAAGGTTATACATGCCATCATCAACATGTATGCAATCTCCATCTATCTTTGTTGGTCATAATATGACATCAAAAACATTTTTCATAGAAAACAATGTACTATTGTAAACCAATTTTATACTTAGACAATTTTCTAAGTACCAAAAACTAAGTATCTTTATTACCAAGGTTTTCTACAAAGTAAGTATATCGTGTGTTTCCATTAATGATAATAATTACATCACTACATATATAGACAGTTGTCAACAATTACATGTTTTAAGACACATGTCAGCTTATTGCCATGTCACTATAGTTAACAACCTTCCAATTTTGGCTAGTAACAACCTTTGATCAATCCTCAATTTGACAGTGAGACAAAAACCATATTACAAACTATGATGAGCCCACCAGGACATGTGTTGCCTTGTTACTATGGTCAAAACACTTGTAGATTTCTATAACAATAAAGTGACAACCATTGATTGCCCTTTGATCTGATGATCCTTATGATTTTCTTTAGTTTTCTTGAGAAGAAAAAGGGGTCCCACAAATTCTATGTGTCCTACTATAATTATGTTGGTACAATTAAAAATAATGCAACTTTCCATTGTGGCATAACAACATCCATTGATTATACCATAGATTGATGGTGAATACAACAATTCAATAACCATAATTTACTTTGCATAATTGTCAAACAAACATGAAAAACTTTCACCTTTCCTAACAACCCCACTAGCCATAAAAGGAGATGGCCCACTAGGACACGCATCATCATGTCATTATTGTTGACATTATGGTTAGGTTTTTTTATTAGTGGCTCACACTTAGTCACATGGTTAGTAACTACTAAGCTTATCTTGGAGTTTATAGTGCTAACCAAGTAATTTAGGTTTTACTAAATTTTATAGTTGCTATTGAGTTCTAGAATCAATATTCAATTCACATTCAGCAGTATCTATTGAGTTGATGAGTATCAATACAAACTAAGAATCATAGTATTTATCAAGTTACATAGTGCAAACCACATTCTCCAATGTTTACTGAGTTTGCAGCATTAGTGATGTGAATCAAGTGTTGACCAAGTATTACAACATCAACCAAGTGATTCATTATATATGTTGATTTTTACAGTGTTCACCAAGTCACCAATGTTGACTGAGTTTAGACTACTTGGAAGTGATTAGTATGAATTGAGCTTCTACATCTACTAAAAGTATGATGATGGTGAGTTTTGACAATGGTTATCAAGTATCAGATCAACCTCACCAAGTTTTTTTTTAGAACTCGAGTATGAGTAGTTGATCCAACTTTGTATATTTTGATGAAACTTGTATTGTAGCTAACTTAAATGAATTATGATTTGGATTGGTATATATTTGATGTATTGTATCACATCCAAATGAAAATAAAATAAAATAGCATATGATGTGAATATAATAAGAGAAGAAGTGCAAAGTAAGAAGGTTACAAGTAGTATAAGGAGCAACACAGATTTATCTATCACAACAAGGTGATCATTTGATGTAGGAGCATCCTAGGATTTCTTGTGATCCTATATGTTAGGGGTATTTGGCTTTGGATTTGTGGAATCAATCACCAAAGTAGTGGTGCTCAGTTATTGTTAAAAGTAGTGTTAGCCGAGGTGCTCAATTATTGAAGGGTCTCAGTTGTTGAAGAGCTCAAAAGGTCCTATTACTCGGCACTCACTATTGTACATGACATGTAATTGTTTCTTGGTATGTGTTGGTTACTTGGTAATGCTTAGGAGTTTTTTGATACTCAGTAGTGTGTTGGTGTCAACTATAGTTCTTGGTGCATTTAGCATGTGATCATGATGTGGATCAATTTGAGAGTTTGTGTGGACCTATGAGTGGTCTTGGTTATCTCTTCAATGTCAATTTAATCTTCATTGTAAACTTGGGGCTTCTCCTAAGTATTTTTGGTAGTAACCATGTGTTAACTGTGGATTAATATGAGGGCTAACATTTTGTATTTAATGTTTTCTATGAGCTAACTTATGGCTTAAATATGCATTTAATGCAAGTGGTTTTATTTAGTTTTTAATTGCTAGGCCAACTTGTGGCTTTGTTGGGTATAAGTAGGGGGTTTTGTAGAGCCTTTTGTCATTTTTATTTAGTTTGGAGAAGAGGATGAAGTGTAGGAGAAAACTTTGAAGAGCTAATAGATGTGGCTTGGAAAACAAGGAGATTGCTTGGTGGGTTTGCGAGCATGAGTTGAGATCTTCCTTGATGGTTTTCTTCCAAAGTGTAGATCTAGACTAGCTGAGATTATTATTGTGAGTTGGATCTTATGGCATCTTATAGAATTGATATTGTAATTTTTGTTTATATTTGGCCCTAACCTGAAAGACCTTACAGCCAAGCACATTACATGTAATTAGTTATTTTATAAATAAAGAATTGTGATTTGGTATCAGATCTTGCATTGTTATTTCTTTTTTGTTGTGTTTTTGTTGTGTAGTTATTTGGATCTTGTGGGATCTTGGAGAACTAATATTGTAATTTTTGTTTGTATTTGGCCCTAACCTAAAAGGCCTTATAGCCAAGCATATTGCATATAATCAATTATTTTATAAATAAAGAATTGTAATTTGGTATCAAATCTTACATTTTTATTTCTTTGCCTTTTTGTTTTCACTATGTGGTTATTTTCTAGGGGCTTGGACATCTTCTTTTGGGATTTTCCTACCTTGCACTATGTCAGGTGGTATCAAAGTGAAGGTTTTTCCTTAGCATGTAGAAAAACTATCAAAGATGAGACAGTTTGCACTAGGATTCTAGGTTGGAGAAGATTGATCTTGCAAAGCTGATTAATCTCTTGGATTTATAGATCTATTACATAGGGTTTGCAAAAATCTTGAAAGATTCCTCTAAGAAGATTGAACCCTAGGGTGATTGTTGATCTTAGTGATGTTGTGGAAGAAAGAATCTCAAAGAAGGTTAAAGTAGATTCAGATATGAAATGGAAGAGGTTAAAGCTAGTTTCAAATCTTAGATAGGATTGAGGTGGCATACCTAGGCATGTGGGTATTGAATGGAGTTATGAAAAAGTTGCCAAAGACTTTGAAGTTTTTGGATCAAGTGGTAAGTACAAAACTGATCATGTGGAGAGACCTATTGGAATTAGGGTTGATCAATTTGCTCAACCTAGATCTCAATTGAATCTAAGGCATAAGATGGAGGTTTCTAATTTCTTAGGTACTTTGAATCCTCAAGACCTAATTGATTGGATTTTGAATTGGAAGACTACTTTTAGCTTAAGGATATTGAGGGTCCACATAGAATGAGGTTGGCATGGAATAAGTTGAAGGGACATGCTACTCTTTGGTGGAAAGAATTGCAAAGAGACAAAGAGGAGGAAGGTGAAATGAAGATCTATAGATGGAGATTGATGGAGACTAAACAAAAGGCTAAGTTCATTTCTATTGATTATGAACTTGAGTTTTTTAAGAAGTTGTAGAATCTAAAACTAAAGATATGATTGTGAAGGATTATACAAAGGAGTTCTACAAGTTTACTATTCTATCTGGGCACATAGAATTATTAAAGGAGAAGATAACTCAGTAGATTAATGGTTTAAGATTCAATATTTAGGATGAGGTTGGTATGCTAAATATTTCTTCAGTGGAGGATGCTTATCAGTATTCTTTGAGAGAAAAAGAGAAGCTAAAGAGGAAACATCAAGGTAATCCTTAAGAAAAGGAGAAGCATGATAGCTCAACACAAGCTAAATTGAGTGTATAAAGTGAACCAAAACTTATTAATCAAAAATAAAGGATAGGTGGAGGTGTACTCAGAGGTAATTTTTTCAAATGTGATAAAGAATAGCATAGATCTTTTGAATGTCTGATTGGTAGAAAAATGTTGTTATGAATGAGGTTGACTTCCAAGACTGTTAGACTAAAAAAATAGAGAATTTACTTGCTTAGAGAGTGCTAGTAGGTTAGAGAATTTTGGATTCTTGTCAATGGACTAGTTTTTTCAGAACTTGTTGTAAGTCTAGTGGCAAAGTTAGCAAGGTGATTATGGATGGTGGTAGTACTAATAACCTTATTGCTAATGATTTGGTTCATAAACTTGGTTTGAAGAGAGTGTGACATCCTTATCCTTATAGGATTGGTTGGTCGTAAGTTGAGCATGCTTTGGAAGTGAGGGAGCAATGCATTGTTGATTTCTAGATTGGGCAGTATAAGGATCAAGTGTTGTATGATATTATGGATATGAATAGTTTTCATGTGTTACTTGGTAGACCTAGGTGGTATGATTGTAAGGTTGTGCATGATTATGCCACAAATTTTTTTACTATTGAGAAAGGTGGCACGAAGTTTTCCCTGATTCCTTTGTAGAATGAAGAGCTCGATAGGAGGAACAAGGGTAATGGCAGCTAAGTTGAGTTGGAAAATTCTAAGAAGGTTGGAGATCAACATGGAAAGAAGACCATGTGACACTTGTGATGGATGTGAAGAAGAAGAAGAAAAATAATGGAAAGAGTGTGCAAGTTGAAGACTTGGAGGACATGTATGTAAAGAACCAGTTTGGGATTTATGTGTTGAATCCCAAAAAATGTTCTTCTAGATTCTAGAACATCTTTTCAAACTTGGGGTATTTCATGTAGGAGCATCCTAGTCTTTCTTTTGAACCTGCATGTTAGGGGTATTTAGCTTTGGAGTTGTGGACTCAGTCACCAAAGGAGTGGTACTTGATCATTCTTAAAAGTAGTGTTAGCTAAGGTGCCTCATCATTGAAGGGGCTCAATTGCTAAAGAGGTTAGTAGATCCTATTGCTTGGTACTCAATATTGTGCTCAACATGTATTGGTTTCTTAGCATGTGTTGGTTGCTTAGCATGTGTTGGTTACTCGAAAATGCTTGGGAGTTTTCTGACACTTGGTACAGTTTTGGTGCTGACTAGAGTTCTTGGTACATTTAGCATGTGATCATGATGTGGATCGATCTAAGAGTTTGTGTGGATCTATGAGTGGTCTTGGTTATCTCTTCTATGTGAATTTAATCTATGTTGTAAACTTTAGACTTTTCCTAATTGTTTTTTGTAATTATTGCATGTTAAATGAAGGTTAACATGAGAGTTAACATTTGGTATTTAATATTTGTTGTAACTTGACCTGTGGCTTAAATATGCATTTAATGCAAGAGGTTTTATTCAATTTCTAATTGCTATGCTGAATTGTGAATTAGTTGGGTATAAGTAAGGGGTTTTGTGGAGTTTTTTGTCATTATCATTCAGTTTGTAGAAGAGGATGAAGTGTAGGATCAAACTTTGAAGAGCTAGTAGTCATGACTTGGAAAACAAGGAGACTTCTTGGTGGGTTTGCAAGCACAAGTTGAGATCTTCCTTGGTGGTTTTCTTCCAGAGTGTAGATCTAAATTAGTTGAGATTATTTTTGTGAGTAAGATCTTGTGGGATCTTGCAAAATTGATATTATAATTGTTGTTCATATTTGTCCCCAACCTGGAAGGCCTTATAGCTACGCATATTGCATGTAGTTAGTTATTTTATAAATAAAGAGTTGTGATTTGGTAAATCTCTTTACTAATTGCATACTTCATTGTATGTTTTGTAAATCCTTTAACAAAGTGGACCTAGTAGTCATTTTCTCTCCCAATAGGGTAGATCATCAAAAGTGATCAACTGTAAACCTTAACTCGTCAAATTTATGTTAGAATTTATTTAAAATAAATGAGAGGGGAGGGAGGGGTTAATCAATTATTCAAGGTCTAATTGTCCAATTCAAACTTTTCTTTAAGTGTAGTGAACTAATTCAACCATTCATTCATCTAAGCTATGACTTATCTATGAGCAAGTTGCAGCAAATCAACATGCAAGTATAAGCACACAAGAAATTAACACATGACATAGTGATTTACATGGAAACCCAATTTGGGAAAAACCACTAGTAACATGCTACTCAATTTTCACCCTTCTAAAGTGATGCCCTATGAAAGGCCTACCCTGTTAAAGGCTTATAACACATAGTTAAATGTAACCTTGTTAGAGGATTTAAACACCCTATTAGAAGTGGGCCTGGTTAGAGGACTTTATAACATTCACTTGGAATGCCACCCTATTAAAGGATTTACAACTGGTTGTTAGCCCAACCTAAGTCCATAGGATTTTTTGATCTAATACAATTGCTAGAGAGTATTAGAAAACCTTGACTTGACTACAACATACAACTTATCTTGCAGATGTAAGATCACTTCTGAGCTCATACCCTTGCCTAGCCTTCAATCCCTGCAACTCTTAATAGATTGCCCTCTCTTTCAAGCTTTGCCTCCTTGAGTCTCCATACTCAATGTACTAGTACAATCATCTCTTCATGACCACTTGTAGAAGTAGAGCCTCTATGCTCTTCCTTCTCCTAGATGTCTCCTTCTCGATACCCTTTCAACCACTTCACAGATTTGGCACTTCAGTAGCAATAGTATTAGCAGCTCTTTGCTTCTTGGTCTATGACTTCTTAAATAGAAGTCTTGGAGTTCCTTCTCCTACTCGATTCTTTCATTTTCAATTTCAATTCACATGGATTAGGTAGGATTCATTGTATCTAACCCATATTTTATTTTCTAGAAACTTCTTGAATAATCCTTTAGAATTTGCCCAAAAATGGTTTACATAAGATTTTGTGCCAACAACTTATCATCCTTATCTTCCAACTCATTCACAAAATTCAATGCAACCACTATGTTGGCTTAAATTTTGCAAATATTCATTATTTGAAATAATGTAGTGGCTCAGCACTATTGAAATATTGGTGCTCGGTACATATTATGTTACTCGACATCAACTATTTTTTTCTAATGCTTGGCACCTGAAGATCACTCGGCACCAACTAAATGTTTTTTGATGCTCGACACCTAATCTTTACTCAGCACACACTAGAAATATTTGTTACTCAACTTCTACTAAGAATTTGCTTGGCTTCAACTAACTTGCTCGACACCCTCTAATGATCTTAGTTAAATCTTTACAGTCAACCTTGTTACAATTTCTCCTTCCAATGTATCTAAGTGTGACCAACCTCTGTATCTTTGAGTATGTCATCAATACATTACTTAACCATTATCTTAACTGATCCTTGTAGTTCAATACAATATTATAACTCAACCTTTCCTTTAGGTGCTTTTTTTACATCTTATTGATCAAATCCTCTTCATCAATCAGCTAAGTGATAGTACTTGGATCTTTCAAACAAATATCATCCCTACAAATCGCAGGTTTGACATCAATGGAAAAACAATGATTGAAAACATTCTTTTGCAACAATCTCCCTCTTTGATCTTCAATAACAATGAGCTTTTTCAATCAAATTTCCAACAATATCCCTCTTTGGCATTGATGGTAAACCAAACTAATCAACCATCAGACTAAACTATTCCACCAAAAGCTTACTAGGTTACAATAGTAAGTCAAATGCCAAAAAAATAAGTTGTAACATCACATATCCTTCTACTATTCTAATTGATGCATTTCACTTCTCCCTCTTTGTTGTTGTATCATTTATTTTTATCTCTCTCTCCCTCTGTATTATTCATCTTTTGTTGTTCTGATCAACCTCTGAAATCTCCCTCTATCTTTTATATCTTCAATAGTTGTTGATCAGTTGTTCACTTCTCCCTCTTTGACAACAATGCCAAAGACATATTACCATCTTAATATGTAGATGTAGCTCTTATAGGTTCATTTAATGTCTCCCTCTATCAGCATTCTTGTGACTGATTTGAAGTTTTTGCACTTCTACTACTTTAGGTATGGATCCCAAAATAAACATCCTCTCCATCAATGTGTAAAATCTTTAGCATTCTGCTTATTTGATGTAGGGTATTCTTGATTTTTGGTTCAAGTAGCCTTAGCTAGGGTTATCACCCCTAACTTACCTTTAAGATACTCAAAAACATCTTTAGTTAGTGCTTTTGTGAAGATATTAGCAATTTGTTCCTTTGAGCTGACATATTCCATCTTCACTTGTTTGTCGTCCACCGGTTCTATTACATAGTGATACTTGATTTCATTATGCTTAGTTTTAACATGCATAACTAGGTTCTTTGATATATTGATAACACTTTTATTATCACAATAAAGTTTCATAGGCTCAATTACCTCTTCCTTCATACCTTACAACAAGTGTTTGATGCACACAATATTGGTGCAATTTATAGCGGCTGCCACATATTCAACTTCAACAGTAGACTGTGAGGTGTAGCTTTACTTTTTTCTTGTCCATGTAATTAACCTCTTTCCTAATAAAAGTGTTCCTCCACTGGTTCTTTTTATATCATCAATGTTACCTCCCCAATCTACATCAGTGTAAGCTTTTAGTTCAAACTTCTCATTCCTCTTGTAGTATAAACCAAAGTCATCAATTCCTTTTAGGTGTCTCAATATTCTCTTCACTGTCATTAAGTGATTTTCTCTTGGATTAGTATAAAACCTTTCTACTATTCCAATAACTAATGCAATTTTTAGTCTACTATGTACAACATATTGTAGTTTTTCAATCATTGACCTATACAATGTCTGATTTACTTCAGCAGATTCATCATTCTTTGATAGTTTATGACCTTTTGCCATTGGTGTGCTGACTAATTTTGAGTCTTCTAGCCCAAATGTTTTGAGTACTTCCTTGATATATTTGGATTGGGTCACAAATATGCCATGCTTCAACTGATGTACTTGTAATCCAACAAAGAATTTGATTTCCCCAAATATTGACATCTCAAACTCATGCATCATTTGATCAAAAAAATATTTGCATAAAACATCTTTTCCTTCAAATATTATGTCATCAACAAAGATTTTTGAAATCAAAATTTAATTACCTTCCTCAACTTTGATGTACAAGTTTTTATTGTCATCTGTTCTTTCAAACCCTATCTTCACAAGATATTTGTGCAGCCTTTCATACCATTCTCTAGGTGCTTGCTTCAATCCATAAAGTGCTTTATGTAGCTTGCAGACAATGTCCTTGTTCTTCTCATCAACAAATCCTTCTGGTTGTTCTATATAGACTTCCTCTTCTAGTATACCATTCAAAAAAGCTAACTTCATGTCCATCTAATAGACTTTGAAACCTTTATATGTAGCATATGCAAGTAGTGTTCTTACTCCTTCCATTCTTGCAATAGGGGCAAATGCCTCTCCATAATCCAATCCTTCTTGTTGTGCATAGCCTTTGCAAACTAATCTAGCTTTGTTTCTTTTTATTTCACCATTCTCATCAAGTTTTTTTCTAAACACCCATTTGGTACCAATCACATTATTATCAGCTAGTCTAGGAACTAGAGACCAAGTTTTGTTCTTCTTAATCTAATCTATCTCTTCTTTCATGGTCTTATACCAGTTCAACCTTGCTCAGTAGACATGATTCATTCCTCAATCTATTCCTTGTCATTACTCTAGCATCCTTGTCACTAATGATTTGATCTATAGGGTGATGTCTTCTTACATACTTGGCTAATTTGGGTTCAGTCCTTCTTTCCACATTTGATCCTTTAGCTTCAGAGTCATATCATTCACCTTCATCTAGAATTTCATCATTTCTTTCTTGCATACTATTTTTAGAATCAAAATGTGCATTTTCTACATTCTGTAGCTTGGCTTCTGAATTCTACTCAACATTCACTGGTTGAGACTCGATAGATACTGAAGTTTTTTGTTGATTCTCAACTTGATTTGTAACATTGTCTTCAACTATCATTCCTTCGTAGAAGTATACAAAGGATCTATAATCCTCTGCTTTCTTTGACTCATCAACTTGAACTTCTACATGCTCATCAAAATTTACATTTGCACTCTTCACAACTTTGTTAGTGTTAGTATTCAAACACTTATATGCCTTACTTCTAGTGGAGTATCCAAAAAATATGCCTTCATCACTTTTTGCATCAAACTTGCCATTCCTAGTGTCTTGTAGAATATAGCATTTACAATCAAACACTTTGAAATTTTTAACATTAGATAAATGACCATACCACAATTCAAAGGGTGTTACATTTGTACCTTTCTTGACTTGAACTCTATTCAATGTGTAGACTGCAGTACTTGTAGCTTCTCTCTAGTAATTTAGTGAAACATTTTTCTCCATCATCAAGGTTCTAGTATAGTCAATCACTAACCTATTTCTCCTTTCAGCAATGCCATTTTGTGGTGGAGTTCTTGGTGCTAATGTTTTCCTCTTGATGTCAACTCACATCCTCTGTCTAACCTTAGGCATTTCAAGTTCTTTCTTGTTTCCTTCTCAACTCTAGCCAAATACCACTTGAACATTTGGAATGCATCAGATTTTTACTTTAAGAACATAGTAGTCATCATCCTCGAACAATCATCTACAAATAGCATTATGTATCTATCTCCTAGGTAGCTTTGTACTTCTATTGAGCCACATAAGTCTACATGAACTAACTCTAGTACTTCATTGAAAGTGTATGTTTTGCTTTTGAAACTAGACTTAGTCATTTTCCCTAGTTGACATTGTTTGCACATTGTGTTTTCAAGTTTCTTCAACTTGGGCAATCCTCTGACTTTCTTTTTCTTGTTGATGCTAACCAAATTATCAAAGTTAACATGACATAGCCTTTTATGCCATAACCAAACATCATCAATCTAACAATAAGAAATGTTGGTTCTTCCATATCTAGGTAAAACAAATTACTCCTATTTTGTTCACCTTTTCCTATTAGATTTCCATCAATGTCATAAATCTTGGTAGTTTTGTTTCAAAATTCAACTTTGCAACCTACATTGCCTAATTTTGATACACTCAACAAGTTGTAGTTCAATCCTTTAACATAGTATGCATTATCACATGAAATTTTCTTTGTAAGTTTTATAAATCCTTTTCCTTTTGATTTGACATTGAGCATCATTACTAAATCTAACACTATTTCCATCATATTGAGTAAAGGTAATGAACTTACTTTTATCTCCTGTCATGTGATGTGAGCATCCATTGTCTATGATCCACTTGTCATTCTTGTTCATACAAGTAACCAATGTCGTTGCTTCATCTTCATCTTTGTCTAATTCATCTTTCATGGCTACATAGACTACTTCATCATCATTTTCATTAGAGTCTTCTTCAACAATGTAGAATCTCTTGCCTTTCTCCTTGTAATCTTTTTTGTCATATTCTTTTTTGTTCCTGAACTTGCTTCCTTCTTTAAAGTTTTTCCTCTGTGGGCATCTTGCAACTATATGACCTACTTCATTACAATTGAAACATATTATAGGAAGCTTACCTTTGAATTTTCCTTTACCTCTATGGAATCTCCTAGCTAGTAGTGCTTCTAACTGTTCCACATCTTCCTCATTTGTGTTGCTATCACTAGATGCATGTTTTCCTTTTCTTCTTCTCTTGCTTGATGTTTCCTCCTTAGTATCTTTTATTGTCATCTTGGCCTTGAAAGTAGATTCAATGTTCTCAGATCTGTAGTTGTCAAAATTGGATAGCTCAAATGCAGTAAGTTTTCCAACTATTCCTTCAAAGGTTAGTGTGTTCCCTTGTACACACCTCATCTCTTGGATGGCTGAAACTCTTATAGCATAGATAGGGAGCAGAGTTCTTAGGTATTTTTTGATGGATGTTTCTTCTTCTAGTTGTCCACCTAGACTTCTTATTGAACTCACCCCTTCTTTTATTCTTGTGGCATACTAAGTAGCATTTTCACCTTCCTCCATCTTCATGTCATCAAAATTTCCTCTTAGGCTTTCTCTCTTTCCTCTCTAGACATTCTGACCACCTCCATAGATATTTGATAAGTTTTTCCACATTTTGAATGTAGTGTTACCATCTTTGATATCATCATATTCAGCATAGCTAAGTGCAGATGCAATCTCCAATATTTCTTGGTTATGCTCCTTCTTTTTGTTTAAGTCATTTGTAGTGAGGGGTCTTGCTAGAGTTACATGCTCTATTCCAATTGAGGTTTGTGCATATTCACCTATTGATCCAAGGTGCAATTTCATCAAACTCTACCATGCAGCAAAGTTGTCTTTGTTGAGGTTGGGAACTTCTCTCTTGGACATCTTTATCTTCCTGGTTCTAGTACCTTGAAACTAAATCAAAAAATGCCTCTGATACCAATTTTTAGAATATCTTTAGAATAACTAAGAGGGGGGTGCAGGGGGGTGAATTAGTTATTCAAGGTCCAATTGTCCAATTCAAACTTTTCTTTAAGTGTAGTGAACTAATTCAACCATTCATTCATCCAAGCTATGACTTATCTATCAACAAGTTATAGTAAATCAACATGCAAGTATAAACACACAAGAAATTAACTCATGACATGGTGATTTACATGGAAACCCAATTTGAAAAAAACCACCAGTAATGTGCTACTCAATTTTCACCCTTCTAAATTGATGCCTTGTGAAAGGCCTACTTTGTTAAAGGTTTACAACACACTATTAGATGTGACCTTGTTAGAGGATTTAGCCACCCTGTTAGAAGTGGGCCTAGTTAGAGGACTTTATAATATTCACTTGGAATGCCACCTTGTTAAAGGATTTACAACTGGCTATTAGCCCAACCTAAGCCCATAGGATTTTTTGATCTAATACAATTTCTAGAGAGTATTAGAAAACCTTGACCTGACTACAACATACAACTTCTCTTGTAGATCTTAGATCACTTCTGAGCTCATACCCTTGCCTGGCCTTCAATCTCTGCAACTCTTAATAGCTTTCCCTCTCTTTCAAGCTTTGTCTCCTTGAGTCTCCATACTCAATGTACTAGTGCAATCATCTCTTCATGACCACTAGTAGAAGAAGAGCATCTATTCTCTTCCTTCTCCTAGATGTCTCCTTCTTGACATCCTTTCAATGACTTCATAGATTTGGCACTTCAACAAAAATAGTATTAGCAGCTCTTTGCTTCTTGGTCTATGACTTCTTAAATAGAAATCTTGGAGTTATTTCTCCCACTTGATTCTTTCATTTTCAATTTCACTTCACATGTATTAGGTAGGATTCATTGTGTCTAACCCATATTCTATTTCCTCTAGAAACTTCTTGAATAATCCTTTAGAATCAGCCCAATCCTTTAGAATCAGCCCAAAAATGGTTTACATAAGATTCTATGACAACAACTCATCATCCTTATCTTCCAACTCATTCACAAAATTATATGCAACCACCATGTTGGCTTACATTTGGGGAATCTTCATCATTTGAAATAATGCAGTAGCTTGGCACTATTGAAATATCAGTGCTCGGCACATACTGTGTTACTCAACATCAACTATGTTTTTCCTAATGGTTGGCACTTGAAAATCACTTGGCACCAATGATTTTTTTTTATGATGCTCGACACTTGATCTTTCTTTGACACTTGAAGATCACTCAACACACACTAGAAATATCTATTACTTAGCTTCTACTAAGAATTTTCTCAGCTTCAACTAACTTGCTCGACACTCTCTAATTATCTTAGTAAAGCTTTGTAGTCAACCTTGTTACAACTTTTTCTTCTAATGTATCTAAGTGTGACCAACCTCTATATATTTAAGTATGTCATCAATACATTACTTAACCATTGTCTTAACTGATCCTTGCACTTCATTGCAATATCATAACTCGACCTTTCCTTTAGGTGCTCTTGTTACAACTTGTTGATCAAATCCTCTTCATCAATCAACTAAGAGATAGTACTTGGATCTTTCAAGCAAATATCATCCCTAACAATAGTAGCTTTGACATAAATGGCAAAAAAATGATTGAAAAAATTCTTTTGCAATAATATCCCTCTTTGATCTTCAATAACAATGAGCTTTTTCAATCAGATTTCCAACACTTTATACTACAATATTAAATCTTATGGGTATCATCCCCTCCCTAGTCTTACTTTCTGTTTGGAAAGTTTTTGGGTCACCATATCTTGTGTCAAAGTGTTATGAATTATTTATTTCTTTTAGTTTTTTATGAATGTAATTATATATATATATATATATATATATATATATATATATGAAGGATTAATTGGTGAAATGAGAATACGTTTTATTGGTTCCTAATTCATCCCTCCCCCTCTTAGTAACCTAGCCTATCCTATATTTCCAAAAATTGGTATTAGAGCATAGTGGTTCTCAAAGAAGAAGTTTAATAGCTTGAGAAAATATTAGAGGCAATGGAGGTATTCAGACTAGATAAGGCTATTGATAATGAAAATTTGGATTTGTAATTAGCAATTGGAAAACTTAAGAAAGAAAAGGAGCAAATATCTCAATCCTTAAAAAGAAGAAAAGATCTTGCAATACAAATGAATGACAAACTCTACACTAAAGAAAGAATTAAAGATATATATTCAGAAAGAAATTTAGATGAAGCTAAAGAAGCAATCAGAGACCTATCACAAAAGAATTGTAATCTTCAAGAACAAATTAGAAAGCTAAAAGAAGAACAAGAAATTTAGTTAGTAAGATTGTGTGAACTCATGAAAGAAAAAGACAAAACTAAAGAAGAGATAGAAGGAAAGAATAATGAAATTCAGCATCTATCCCTTCAGCAGGCAGACTTCATTGACCATCTTACTAATGCAAATGAAGAAATCATGAATCTAAGATTAGAGAATGAAATATTACAAAATAATCTAAACATTGAAAAGAAAACCAATGAGAGGATGATGAAATCTCAAGCATACATGAATCAGGTGAATCCAAAAAGTCAATATAGACAAAAAGGAAAAGAAGGAATAGGATACATAGAAGAAGGTTAATCATCCAAGAAATAAAATGCCTACTTTCAATCACTATGGTAAGTTAGGTCATACATCAAACAAATGTTAGAGTAAATGTAAAGCAAAATTCAATGGAAAGTGTTACAATTGCAAATAAAAATGGTCATAGAGCTAATGAATGCAAAGAGAAGCATAAATTTGAAGGTAAATGTCACAAATAAAAGAAGCATGGGCACAAATATTCTAAATCCAAAACTAAGATATTAAACCCTACAAAAAAAATTTGAAAAATATATTTGGTTGGGATTATAACACATGGTGTAGATGCCACTACTGTGGAAAATTTGGGCACATTGGAGAAAATTGTGTGAAACATCACATGAGGATAAGAGACACCACTAGAAGATGTTTTATTTGTATAGAATTTGGAAATCTTTCCAAGAACTATATGAATGCTAGAAGGATTTAAGATGAAAAGAAATTCAAAGCTAACAATATCAGAAAGAAGATGAGGTAGCAATCTATTCTAAAATCTTCTAAGAATGCAAGTCCTAGCCATGAAACACATGTCACTCAAGAGTTGGGTGACTCAAGCATATCTACTTGATCTCCCATAGGGATGACTAGAACTAAGATTTTGAAGTAGACATCTTACATTAGTTCCAACTAACTAGAAGAAAAGATCCATATCAGCATTCAAGATGCAAAGGGACCACTGAGTGACTAAGGAAAATATAAACCTTACTGAGTTAGGTTGGGTTGGAAAGCCCTACCAAGCAAGGTCAAGATACACTAATACATTGTGTATACATTGAGTTATGAATGACTCTACCAAGCACTAAAGTCAAACTGAGTGGAAGATAGTTTGTCACCGAATGAGCAATCATACCAAGTATTTATGGTGATTGGAAAGAAAAAAATTGTTTAAAAGTAAGGGAATCAAATTCTTTTATCACCATGAATTTTTGAATCTACTATTTACAAAGGGAGACTTTTCTACTTCCAAGTGATCTATGCATTTTTTTTTGAATATTTTTCATGTTTTCAAAAACCCTACTGAGCATGGTGTCCTCTAGCAGCCAAAATAGGAAAGGATTCAAGATGTTGGTTCGAGGAGTTTATTGGAAGGCACCAAACTTCAAGTTGAATCTAACGATTACAAAAGCACTTGACTGACTAAATTTTAGTCATAGATTCCACCAAAGGTATTACTTGTTAATGATATTCATTCACATTTTCATTATTCGATACAAGATATTGGATATGGATGAGACTCTAGAAAAGTTATGTGTGAATGGTGCATTGAAACATGAGCATCAACATTTGGAGACCAAGGGTTTAACCCACATTCTAGATATGCCCTAAGAATTTTAGATAAAATGGATAAGATTTATCCTTTGCCATGTACACAATGGAAAAATATGGTTGGAGTAGCCTATTCAACTAACAAAGAAAATGATACATTGAATCATAGGGCTCCCAATGTTGAAGAAAGAAAAGACTACCAAAACCCTAAGTCATGTAGAACTGGAAAGAAAAAATCTTTTGACTAGGATAGAAGAGGTATGAAGATTAGAAGTGTGACTAACATGGAGCTAAAATTTGGAATTCATGTGATAACTCATAAGATTTATAGCTCTAGTTGTCTCAATAGCATGTCATGTGAGGCAGTTGATCTGGCTCTCAAGGTGGTGAAGAATAACTTGTCCCTCAACCTTGATGAGCTAATGTTAAATCAATTCAATAAGAACATGGATAGCATCAGGACTTTAAATAACAATCTGTGTAAGTTGGGTTCATTCTTGACTTGTTTATTCTTCTTTGTGAAAAAAAATTTCCCTTCAAAAGATTTAGACATATGGAGAAAAGATGTACTAGTACTATATTAGATTAATGAATATATAGTAGAAATGGGTGAGAACTTTGTCAATATAATGGATAATTACTTTGATTCATTCAAAGAAAAGATGAATAGAAGATTCAAAATCCCTAAGAAACTTGCAAAAGATTACAAAGATGATGTTTGTTTCATGGTAGACTATGACAAAGTGTACATTCAAGCAATAAAACCTAGAGTGGTGTGAGATAAGCCTCTAAGCTATGAGGTTAACATTAATAACACCAAGGATATCATTGAGGCAATATTGAATGATCTATGGATCCTATTGGTATGATTTTTTGCATGACAAAATTTCCTTTTTCTAGGTACAAACATCAGATTGGAATCCATTAATGGTGGATAGGGGTTCTAGTTTAATCATCCATTTGTTAGCTTTTGAAAGTACTTGTTAAAACCCTATGTCTCATTCCTTTAAAAAAAAACTTTAGGGCACGAATCCTTTTTTAAAAAAGGGGAGCTTTGGCAAAAAAAAAAATTTCACACCCTCGAGATAGTCTTTCTCTCATGATTCCTTACCATCTAATTTTGAAAGATCTACAGTTATCCCTATCTCTCTATAGAAAGATGTGCAATTTTTATGCATAGTGAAGTAGCAAGCAACAAAAAGTTTAAAAGAATGGGATCTTAAAATGAAGGGACGGTGGTCAGGGATTTGTGTTACAGCCAAATTTTTAGTCACATGCACCTTGTTAATACCATCAGGCAGGAAAAGGGGCCTAGTAAAAGATAGCCAGAAAATGACACTAGAACAAAAGTTTTTTTGATGCCTCGCTACCTTGCTATCAAAAAAAATATGCATTTCACCATTAGCGAAGTAGCGAGTAGTTGGTAAATCAAAGAGCATGATGACCTTCAAGTTTCTTGATAATTGTACTTTGTCCAAGTGGCATGATGAGTAATAACTGCTATTGTTAGAAGCAGTTAATAAAGATGATGGTGATTTGATTGGTTTTTATTTTTTTAGCGTCAAGTTTTGTTGAAATCATCGGAGCTTGCTACCTCGCTATCAAAAATTTTTGGCATCTCGTCATTAGCAACATAGCAATTCATCATGAAATGAACACATGGTGGGACCTCAAGCAATGTGGAAAGATGACTAAGATTAAAGAAATGTTTTATTTGTTGCTAGTAGTGCAAAATTTCTTACTAAAGCATATAAGAGATTTTGATTGTCAGATCAAACTTGAATCAACAGTCCTCGCTATCTTGCTATGGAAAGTTGCAAGTTAGTTACTCCATGTGACATAACGAGTATGGGACCCAGCACTCTTTAGGGTACTTTGTGTAGTTTCTTTACCTTTGATTTGATCTCAAATCAACAGCCATCGCTATCTCGCCATGAAGAGTTGCTTAGAGGATATGTATAGTGAGGTAGCGAACAAGGGCCCACCACTATTCTTCTAAAGCAATGCAGTAATGTGTCATCCACAAGATCAAGATCGAATCAATGGATGTTATTGCTTTGCTATGGCAAGGTTCTCATTCTCTATGTATAGAAAAATAGCGACCTATCGGCATGTGTCCTTGATTGCCAATGGGTCCAGATGGAAATACTATCAAGGAAGGAGCTATGTACGTGGTCAATTTTTATTGGATTGATTGGCCAACTTGTCAAGTGCAATGCCAAGTTGTCTTTCTCTACAGCCCTTAATCATAGGATTTTTTTGTAGATCAATGGTATAGATTTAAATTTAGAAGGTGGTGCCACTCTATGTATTAATTAGACATCAAAGCTCAACGTGTGAGGAAAATTAGAGTATAATACAGGAGATTTTCTCATTCCCACCTTATGCGCACAAAGATTTCAAGCCTTTCTGAGTAGAAGTAATTACTAAGAAGACTATGTTGAATTTGGCAAGATTGTGAAGCAACTAGTTCACATAGAAATTGCAGAAATACAAAGAGAATGAGAGTGAAATTCAAGAAAGTAGCTACACTATCATCTCTGTAAGTTTTTTCAGTTCTGCAAAGCATAATCCAAGATGCCTCTGAAGAATGGATTTTTAGGTCAAGAAAATTATTTGGATAGAAATGTACATGATGATTTTCTTGAGTTACTTCTTGAGTCTACTATTGAGATAGTACAAGTTAAGAAGCTGACTTCATTAAACCCTAGGTTGAGGATAGCAGATGTATTGTTTGATAAGTTTAATTGGGTCCAGGATGTTCATACCTCACAAACTAGTTTAAATTTGTTCAAGAAATGGTTTCCAGAGAGGAAACTATTTGCTCCACATGCCAATATATGGAATTTTGACCTAGGAAAGTTAGTGGTCCCCAGTGTTTTTATGGATTATAATCTCCTTGAAGCCATGGAAAAGAATTATGATCAAGCCACTAGGGTAGTGAGAAGAGTAGATGGTGAAATTCTAATAACCATCAGTCCAGAAGAGATTAGGGAAGTTTTTCATTTGGGACCTCTCATTAGGTATCATTTGCCCATTAATTTGACAAATTTAGGAAAAGAATATATGTCTAAGAATGACATAGTTAGACAAGGTGCACTAAAAGCCCACATTGGCAGAATTGGAACCCTACCAACAATAACATCATCCTCTAAAGAACCTTTCAAGAAAACATGCTTCAATGCCAAGGCAGTAGAGATATACAGGACCCTGTGCCAAGTTTTTGGAGAGGGTGAAGAAGACTTTATCCATGTGAGTTTAATCTATATGATCACTCAAATCTCCTCTTTCGATGGAAATAAATTTTGATTTTGCTTCTTACTTGGCCAATGAGATTCATAGTGGATTGGTTGGGATTGCTAAGGGCAAGGTAGAAAAGGTTTGGGGCCATTACTCTCTACTGATGCACATGTTTCTATTTAAAGGGGTTACATACTTTGGTAAAGAAATGGTTTTAAATAGAGAATAAGAAGGGGAAGCATTGCCAATTCAGCTATGGAGTGTAGATATGACTAGGGAAGTAAAAAATTCTAGTTTTGTTAGATTTGACAGGTACTTTAGCTCCAAATTGAGGTGCCTCATATTGAGTGACAATCCTAGGATCCCTAAGGCACTAATGCACCTTGTTAGGCCTATGGATAAACCCTATAATTTGAAGGTTTCACATAATTGGGAAGATATCATCCCATATTCAATTTCAACTATTATCAAATTTTATGGACTCAAAGGGACACCCCATGTACTACCGTACTAGGTGCCCCTAAAGGTAGGAGTAGCTAAATTCTTGTGGCAATTGGGAGGAGTAGAAGAAGCTTTTTTGCACAAAAGAGGGATGGGATCAATTTTTCCCACTTGTACAGTAGCCCATCAGTTTGTGATAACCAAGGAAGGATGTGTTTCCCTTTACAAATTTTTGGATCAGTATAAGATGGCTATATCTCACCCTCATTTTTTTGATGCAGAGGGTTTCTTTAATTTGGCTCTTAGGCATTGGATCAAGCTTTGTCTAGTTGAGCATGATTTTTATTTCCCTAAAGATGTAATAAGGAATGAGTACTCTCTGCAGGAGCAAGACACAAAGAAAGAAAAATGGAGAGTCTATTCAAAAATTTTGAATTTTATTTATTTTTTTGATGAAGATTATAGTCCTCTTAGCAATGTTGTAACTACTGTAGATAAAGTTAATAAGCTTATGAATACATTCCTTTAAATAATGGAGGTAATGAATGAGAAAAAGCAATATTTCATTCATTCTTTTCCAGATAAAGATAAGGAAATAATGAGGAGATTGGGATTCACTCCTAATATAGGGATGGGTCCATTAATTGTTCAAAGAAAGCTAGGATATACTATCATTCATAATCAAAGGCCCATGGTGGATAAAGGAAAATAGATAGTTGCTTCTACTAGTGTTGTTTTTGAAGAAAGGCCTCCTGAAGCTTCTCCTGAGAGGAGAAAGATAATAAGGGAAGAGGAATCTCAAGATGAGGGTTACTCACCTTCCCAAACCCCTATGAGAATTGAGGAGGAGTGTCTCACTAATGAGCAGATTGAACAAATTGGATCACAAGGGGGAGTTTTTGTTACCCAAGCAGAGATTGATGAAGGGAACCCCCAGGAGCCTCCTATGCCAAGTTTTGAGTTGACTGTAGTAGATTTTAGGGGAAGGGAATTGGATCCTATTTTGGAACAAGAAAATCAGTATTTTTTGTCTGATGATAGTTTTGTAAAGTCTAGGGCTTTCCATTAGTTTGATTGGAGGGAAAACATGCACAATTTTGAGGAAAGATGTAAGAATGTGAAAGCAGAGCATTCAAAAATGGATGAAGCCTCCATCCAAAATCAAGTAAAGGTACAAATGATTCAAGAGTTCCAGAATATAACCCACAAAGAAGGGAGATAGATGGTAAAGGCTGCAAATATTTTATTGTTGCCCAATCGAGACATTGTAAGGATCCAGGGCTCCTCTATTATAGCTTGATGATTCAGGACTAATAGGGAGTATCATTGTAAGGAGAGTTGTCGATACCTCACATGTCCAAGTAGCTTAGATGAATGTAGATTACTCTCAATTTTCCTTGGCTACTGTAGAGAGGGAAGAAAAGGAAATGATTGAGCTGTAGAGTAAGTATGAGGCAGTTTTGGATGCCTACAATAAAGAGGTAAAAAGGAGAATTGAGCTTGAGAACAAGCTAATGGGGAGGTCCACAAGACCAAGAATAACATACCCTCACCCCCCAATTGAACCTTTTAAATCCACCCCCCTCATAGAAGTACCAGATACACCCCAAAGGCTAGAGTATTACACTACTAAGGACTTTGAAGAAGAAAAGAATAAACTATGGGCCTTACATGTAGATTTGAATGTGAAATATGAGGAAAATTTAAGAAAGGCTCTTACATATTTGGGGGACAAAATTGAGTGCCCACTAGTTTATGATCAATTGGCCAAGGTGATCAGTATCTGGGATGAAATGAAAGCTAGTGATGAGGCTTTGAAGCCTATTGTAAATAAGTGGGTAAGAAGGAGGAAAGAGGTGATATTTTTGTGTTATTCTATTATAAAAGTTTCCTATGATCTAATTGAGAAAACTCTGATATTGTTTCTAATCTTACTGACTTTGACAATAAGAGAATTTATTTGCAAAGAATAATAGTTGGCTACCTAAATAAGTACAAGAGCCAAAATTTTAGTTTGTTTTCTTGTGCCCTAGATAAGAAGAATAATTTGAAAAGAAAAGATGAATGGGCTAAGGAGCTTGATGATTTATTTTGTTTAATAATGAATCAAGTTATCAATGAAACAGGGCATGCATGGTGGGCCACAAAAACTAAAGAAATAGTGAAAGCCCAAATATTCTTTGAAACAAAATTTTGTTACTATTGATAATGAGGCTGAGTATGTGCTCAAGAGGCAGAGTGATATTTTGCAATTCAACTGGCCAGATGACACACTGTTTAACAAGTGGATGGCAGAAATAGCTCCTGATGAACAATTTGAGGAAGTAGAAATTGACAGTGATGAGGTGCAGGGTGATGAGATCCAAATCATTGACACAATCACTACACAAGGCCAACAGGGAGAAGAAGACAATAATGCTTGGTCACTTTCAATTATAGACTCGGGCCCACAGGACACTAATACAACCAAAGAAGAGGGAAAAGTAGAAGTTATTCCCACCATACAAGATAAAGATGGTGAAAACCTATAGGTGGAGACTAACTTGCAATCATCAGAACAAACTTCATCATTGGTTAGCTTGGCAATTGCAGACAAAGAGGAATTAGAATAGCAGCCAAATCAACAACAATAGAGAATGTGATAGAAGCGGACCCACCAAAAGGAATGTTTGGTCTAGACATATTTTGTTACCCATATTTTTTTCATTTTATGATAGGTGTATGTAATTATTTCTTGTAGAGGACACATGTCAATTTCTCATAGTCTGTAGCTTGTTGCATCTCACATTATATAAGTGAGATTCCAAGGCTAGAGAAGGGTGTGATTTCTAATGCTCTAGGTGGTATACTTAGTTTGTTTTCAGTCCAATGTTTGAAAAGGTTTTATGATGTATTTTCTCTATTAGTTTCTAAGAATACATTAATATAGAATGATCATTGTGTTTCTTCTTAAGGTCATTCTAAGTTTACTGCAAATGTATACAATTTTCAAAGAAAATGAATACAAGTTATGAGATGTCTCCATATCAATTCTTTTTGAATTTTCTCTCCTTTTGGTTACCTAGTTATCTTGATATTGTATGAGTAAAATCTTGTGCAATTGAATGCAATCCATTTAGGTTGTATATATATTCATCACTGCTATTAATATAATGGATTAAGTAAAAGCTTTGATGAATGTGATAAGGTTGCTGTAGTAATAGGAAGGATGCTTAGAATGATAAATTCTGGTAACAATTGTTGATAATGTTTTTTGTAAGGCAACAAATTAGATCTATGGATTTGTAGTAGACTTTGAACCCTAATGGATTAGGCACTGGTCAAGTTGATTCAGCTAGAAGAGAAGTATGTCATAAATAGTTTTCAAATGCAGAATTATAATCAAATTTACTTTTATTTCCTAAAGATCTTCAAAGTTGGCCGATACTTGTTTGCATGGAATGTTTTAGCTTCAGTTAGCCACTATTGTTGAGAACACATGCTAATCTATAAAAGAATTATGGCCAGATCTGTTATATGGGATGTGATTACCAAAATGTCAGAATTATGCATGTAGTTGAGGATTTGAGATGAGAATTAGAATGAAACTAAAGTAATTCTCTTATAGTGTTTTCTAGTCATGAATCATCCCTAGATATACCCACCCTAGCTTTACAGAGCCTAAAGAGTAGAAAACCACCCTTGGTTTTGTTGAAGTTGGGTCCAAATGGGTTGCACATATAATTGTTAATAGGAATTGGCTAATCCTTAGGTTGTGTGAGTAATATCATTTTGGTATTGAGCATTTTTTCGTTCAGTAGTTTTTAAAACACCAATAGATCCCAAGGCCACATATTTTGGAACTTTTGATGAAGCCAAAGCTAGAATAGAACTTGAAATTAAGCTTCCTTAAGCAATCAACAAAGGAAAGAAGAGGATAGCAAAACTTAGGCAAGCAAGTTCTACTCTCTTGTTGATAGTAGGATAGGAGATGATGTGGAAGAAGATAATGTAGAAGATGAGGTAGAAGAAACAAAATCTAAAGAAGAAGAGCCAATCAAGAAGAAGGGTAAGGTTATCATAACCAGACCTACCAAGTCATATACTATAGTATTCACAAGAAGAGCATCCAAATCAAGAAATAAATTGAAATTAGGTGAAGAAGATGTAGAGGAAATTATTTTCAAAACATGTCCACCTACATGTTAGAAAAAATTAAAAGAAAATGATGCAAGAGCTGGCATGGAAAACTTCAAATTTCTCATATATGAGACCAAGAATGGATATGAGAAGAAGTAAGTTGAAGACATGATAATGTTAAAACTAGGTAAATGGAAATACTCACCTAATCAACTTGCACAGCAAATTCCCAATGAGATTATGAAAAGAGTCAAGCCTAGATGGGAAAATTCTAGGAAATAAAAATGATATATTTGAATGTACTCTAAGGCATCTCATGCCAATTCTTAGTGATAACAAGGTGAAAGAATCCATGAAGAAAAATGAGGAAAAAATCACTCTAAAATTCAACACTTGCATGATATTTATTAATAACATTGAACATGTAGTGAAGACAACTACAACTACATGGAATAATATGTACAAATTTCATCAACAGAGTGATTTTGTTGTTCATGTTAGTGACATAGATGATGAAGATGACAAGAAATAAAATGACAATAATGATGATGATGATATAGAAAAAGATGATGTAAATATGGATGATGAGGGGCAAGAACAAGAAGCTATCGAGAAGAATCTCCCTAAGATTCAAAGTACTAAGGAAATCAACCTAGAGAATATTACAGTAGTAGTTATGGCCTCATTTCCTCACTCTCCAAGTAGAGCTTTAATGTCATCAAGCTCAGAGAAAGTTTCTACCATGTTGGTTGTCTAAACCACTACAACACCATGCACCCAACCAATCTTTGCACTTGTTCAACTAAGTACCATATTGATTGAAGTGATCAGCACTTCATCTACTAAGTAGCTAGTGCTTCCTCCATCATCAAGTTTGGCTACACAACAACTAGGTATTTCTAATATTATTGAAATATCTACTTTTTTTGTTAGTCCTTCTATTTCTACTATTGTTACTATTCCAAGTATGAAAATAGTAAATACAAAGATAGTTGAGAGAAAGCCTCAACTAAGTACTAAAGTTCCAAGAAAAGACAAAGGTAAAGAAGAAGACATTGATCTTGAAAAGGACATAGTTATGCCAAATTTGGATATCTCTACTTTGAATCCTAATAAAATGAATATTGTAGGTAAACTATTGCAGAAGAAAGAGAAGTAGCAGAAGCTTAGAGAAGAGAAAAGCAGAGAAAATCAAGTGCTTGAAGATGTGAAGAACATACTTGTAGATGCACTAAGTACTAAGGTTAATAGTACACAACATATTCCTATTCAATTAGTAGAATTTGTTCAAAATTCAATGAAGATCCAAATGGGAAATGAAATTTGTTAAAAAGAGAAGAGAGGAAATTTGAGAACAAAGTATTGGACCAAGTTGCACAAAAAATTACAATATATCAAGTAGAACTATCTACTATTCTCATCTCATTAAAAACCTCTATAAATAATGTTACCTCATATTCAAAAAGATATGTGATACATTTATCTTCACTTAGGAAATCAAAGATAAATTATCTAAGATAGATGAAGACTTGAAGGCAAGTGCACACTAGTTGTAACTTGACCTGAGCTACAATTCTACTCACTACTCAAAGATCAAATTTTTGACTAATATGGAAGAAAAATTATTAAGAGAAGAAACTAGGATAGAGGCCACACTTGTATACATCTAAGGCATGATTCTCCTAAACATGGATGCATTGAAAAATCAAATTGCATATGCAAAAATACTCATCCATGATAATAACTTCTCCATAGCTGATCACATAATGGAGTTATTAGTAGAAGTACAAATTGCATTACATGCAAGCAAGGTGTTATAGGAAAATTAGGACAAGACAATAACATTGATTTTGAAGGCACATTCTAAATTCTTGTCATATTTTGGCATGACCATGTAGCATACACCTTTGCAAAGATGAGATAAGATTAAAAGGGGGAGAAGATGTGATATAAAGATATGAGTAAGTAAAGTATGATATGTGATGTATGTATGGGGGAGTAGCATAATATTCAAAAATAGAGTATGTTACCAAGTTGAAGACATGGAATGGAGACTAAACAATGTTTTGAACTTGAAATTTTGAGAATTCAATTTTTTGATTGATAAGTGGTTTTGTCACTAATTCCAAAGGGGGAGATTGTTAACATTATGGTCAATTTTATTTATTAGTGATTCATACTTAGTCAAATGGTTAGTAGCTACTGAGCTTATCTTATAGTTTATAGTGTTAACCAAGTAATTTAGGTTCTACCAAGTTCTATAGTTGTTATTGAGTTCCAAAATCAATATTCAATTCACACTAAGCAGTATCTACCAAGTTGATTAGTATCAAAGAAAATTGAGCTTCATAGTATTTACCAATTTGCATAGTGTAAACTGTGGTCTCTAGTGTTTACCAAGTTCACAACATCAATGATGTGAATCAAGTGTTGACCAAGCTAGGAAGTGTCAACCAAGTGATTAAGTTTATACCAAGCTCACAGTGTTAGTGTTGATCGAGTCTTGCAGCATTAACCAAGTGATTCAATTTATATGCCAAATTTTGTAGTGTTCATTGAGTCACCGGTCTTGACCAAGTTCAAACTACTTGAAATTAATTAGTATGAACCAAGCTTCTACATATAGCAAGAGCACGATGATGCAAAGTATTGACAATGGTTGCTAAGTATCAAAACCTCACTGAGTTTGTCTCCAGAACTCGAGTACCAGTAGTTGAACTGACTTTTTGTATTTTGGTGAGACTTGTATTATAGTTGACTTTGACAAATTATTATTTGGCTTAGTGTATATGTAATGTATTGTATCACATCCAAATGAAAAAAAAAATAGAAGAACATATGATGTAAATATAATAAGAGTAGAAGTGAAAAGTAAGAAGGCTACAAGCAGTATAAGGAGCAGCAAATATTTATATATCACAACATGGTGATCATTATACTCCAAAGGAATATCAAACAAAAAAATCAGAGTTGCAGATCAAAGATTAGCTATTGGTTCATCCTAACAAGTTGAATAGTTAAATCCTTTCACAAGGTAAACTTAACAATCTTTTGCAAATCTCTTTACTAAGTGCATACTTCATTATATGTTTTGTAAATCCTTTAACAAGGTGGACCTAGTAGTCCTTATTGCTCCTAACAATGAAGATCATCAAAAGTGATCAATTGTAAGCCTTAACTAACCAACTTTATACTACAATACTAGAACTTGTGGATATCATCCCCACCCCAGTTTTACTTTCTATTTGGAAGGTTTTTGGGTCACCATATCTTGTGTCAAAGTGTTATGAATGTTTTAATGCTTTCCATTTTTCAAAAATTCAATTAGATCAGAATATATATGAAGGATTAATTGGTGAAATAAGAATAAGTTTTATTGGTTCCTGATTCACCCCTCCCCTCCTAGTAATCTAGCCTATCCTATATTTCCAATAGCTATGGCAGCATAGTTAAAGATCAAATAAATTTTGCTAACAACATAGCAATGGCCATGGATTTCAAACTTGATCTATGGTAGTGAACTATTCTTTAATTCTTACCACAACTGGGTCCCACAAATAGGTATCACTCTGTCACCATGTCACTATGGTTAAAACACCTCCAATTTTCCATAGTAAAAAAATGAAAACCCTTGATCTTAAGGAAGATCAAGGGTTTTTGTTATCTAATCATAACTTTTAAAATAAAGTTAACCCTTGTAAGAGAAATAGGTATTATAATGAGACCTTGGGTTAATAACAAGTAAGGAACTAGGGGAGGGTAGAAATAACATCGAAGAATTTTTTTAAAATATTCAAGCACACACTTAGAAATATGAACAATGTAAAACCATCTTTTAGGAACCTAGGGCACAAAGACATTAGGGCAAAAAAATTTAGGGATTCCTCTAGGGAACAACCCCCAAATGCAATATAATAACTAGTTTTTTCATTATAATTTTGCAAAATTCTTAAATGTGAAAACCAAGCCAACACATTAAAAATAGGTGATATCCTTATGTTAAGAAGTTCAACTTCATAGGCATTGTTTCCAAGCTTTTGTGGGATTTTCATAGTTTCTATATTCTTTATTAGCAACTTGGTTGGATGTCCCTTTGTTAGTCTCTCTTACCTAAGATAAGTACCAAATCCCCCACATTGAACTGCAAGTCTCTCCTTGTTTTGTCTACCTTGGTCTTGTACTTTTCCACTTGGTTTTGTAATGTCTTGCTAACTTGGTCATGTAACTCTTTCATATATTCTAGAAATGACTCTCCTTGTGCACTTCTCTTTTCATGTAGACTTAGATCCCTTAATTATATAATTCCCCTAGGGTGAGTCCCATATTCAATTTCAAATGATCACTTTCCAGTGTTCTTGTTAATATCATTATAAGTATATCTGCCTGCCCTATGATATGATCGCATAACTAACCATGTTGTTTGGTCAAGAACCTTAATAGGTTTTCCAAAGATCTATTCAATACCTCAATTTTCCCATCATACTAAGGATGGTATGCCAAAGAAAAGAACAAGTTAGTTCCTAGCATATTCCAAAGGGTCCTCCAAAAATGCCCTATGAATTTATTATCCCTATCACTCATTATGTTGAGTGGAAAACCATGGATTCTCACTATATCACTAAAGAAAAAACCTACTATATGTGAAGCATCATTTGTTTTCTTGCATGGGATGAAGTTTTCCATCTTGCTGAAATGATCCACAACCACAAATACACTACCCTGTCCTCTAGGTGTCTTAGGAAGTCCTAAAAAAAAAATCATACTCAAACACTCCCATGGCTTTTGCGATATGGTGAGTGGTTGGTATAACCCTGCATTTTTGCTATGTCCTTTAGCCCTCTAACACACATGGCATCACTCTACAAATCTTCTTACATCAATCTATAACTTAGGCCAATGATAATACCTAGAAACTTGTTCAAGTGTCTTATCTACCCCAAAATGTCCTCCTAAATTGCCTTGATGTTTTTCCTTGATTATGTTCTCCTTCATGAAACATTGTGAAATGAATAGTAGGTGACATTTGAACAAAAAACCTTCCTGTAACATGTAATCAATAAAATCAACCTCAAATGATTGTTTGAATTTTTCACATACCTCATAGGCTTCCTTGAAGTCCTTATCCTCCTTGTAGAGCTCTCTTAGATCCTCTACTCTTGCACTTTGCAATTGGATCTCTTAGATGAATAGGACTCTCCTACTGAGAGAATCAACAACCTTTTTTCTCACAAATTTCTTGTGATTGATCACAAGGTGAATACCTACAAATATTCCACCCACTTGAGGTGTCTTTGATTGAGTTTCTCCTACCCATTGAAGAAGCTAAGGGCATGGTTATCTATATAAACCACATATTCTTTTGGTAGCAAGTAGTGCCTCCACTTGTTCAAAGCTTGGATCATTGCATATAATTCAAGGCCATAGGTAGAGTACCACTATTTTGTCTCATTTAAATTTTCAAATAAAAATTCCATAGGGTGTCCTTCTTGGCTTAACACTACTCCAATAGCTAGCTTACTAGCATTACAATCCACCACAAAGAGTTGATTGAAGTCTAGAAACCTTAGGGTAGGTAAGGATGCAATCCTTTTTTTCAAAATCTCAAATCCTTTATCTATTGCCTTTGTCCATTTGAATTGACATTTGATGCCTCCCTTAATGGTGTTGAGGATATGTGCACACACATGACTAAATCCTCTTACAAATACATGAAAAATCCTAACATCTCGTATGAATTTAGTTGTTGGCCACTCTAATATGGACTTGAATTTATCAAGATATATTTTAATACATCCATTGGAAATAACAAACCCAAGATATACTAATTTAGCTTTTATAAACTCACACTTTTCTTGATTGATCATCAATTTCTCTTGATGTAGCCTCCTCAAGACCATCTCCAAGTACTTCATGTGCTCCTCTTTGGACCTGATAAACATTATAATGTCATCAAAATACATAATAACAATTGTACCTATGAAATCTATTAGCACCTCCTTCATTAATCTCATGAAGGACTTGGGGAGTTTGTCAAGTCAAAAGGCATTACTAGCCACTCATACAACCATTCATTTGTCTTAAAGGTTGTCTTTCATTCATCACCAGGCCTCACTCTAATTTGATGGTACCCTAATTTCAAATCCACCTTGGAGACATAGTAAGAGCCTCCTAAATTATTTAGCAAATCCTTAATTCTTGGCATAAGGAACCTATATCTAATGGTGATCTTGTTGATTACCCTTGAGTTAGTACACATTATTTTCCATCCTTCTTACATGAAAGTATATTTGGTATGACACAAGGGCTCAAGCTCTTCCTTATTAGGCCTTTTCCAACAAATCTTGTATTTTCTTAGTTATCTTAGCATTTTGAATTAGAGTCATCTTATAAGCTTCCTTGTTAGATATATTTTCCCCTAGTATTAGATCTATTTGATGACTTACCTCACTCATAGGTGATAATACATTAGGTATCCCATTGTCTACTACTTCATTATACCATTCCAACAATTATTACACTTCTTGAGGTACTTGAACTTTCTCTTTAGTCTCTTCTCTAGGCCTTGCCACTACTACACAACATATTCCTTTCTCTTTCTTCATAGCCTTTAGGAACTCCTTCCCACTCAATAGCATTACACTTGCCCCTAAATGTTTCTCCTCTTTAGGCTTAGTCAAAGGGTCCATCTAAAATTTCTTACCTTGCCTAGTTATCACATAACTATTCTACTCTCCATCATGTATAGCCTTCACATCATACTACCATGGATGCCCTAACTAGAGATGACAAACATCCATAGGCATTATGTCACATAGAACCTTGTCCTTGTATTCCCCTATCTCAAATTCCATAAATGTTTGTTCATCAACTAGTATTTTTTGGCCCTTATTCAACCAAGACACCATGTAAGGGGTAGTGAGAGGTATCCTCTAGAGATTCAACTTATCTACCATGTCTATAGATACTATCTTCTCAGTGGAGCTAGAGTCCACTATTACTCTACAAATCTTTCCATGTGACCTACAAGTTTTTTTGAACAAAATTTTCCTCTAAGGTGGTTCTACCACATTAGGTACCTTCAGCAAATTCCTCCTTAATATTAACTTTTCACCATCCAATAATGGTCTTTCCTTGGAAATAGGTGATGTGACACTTTGAGCATCATCTTCTTCCACTAAATATTTTCTCCTTTTCCCCATGGATGAGGAGGAAGCCTTCTTAGGAAATCTATCAATAGCAACCATTGATGAATTCTAAGAAAGTCTATTTAAAAGACCCTCATCTCTTCATTTTGAAAGGTTGAATGAGAATTTGCATCGAATGGTTGCTAGAATTCATATTCACATTTGCTCATATTCACATACGCAAAGATCAAGTTTGACCAAAAGTTAACCAGATTTAACCACGATTATTCTACTCTCCATCATGTATAGCCTTCACATCATACTACCGTGGATGCCCTAACTAGAGATGACAAACATCCATAGGCATTATGTCACATAGAACCTTGTCCTTGTATTCCCCTATCTCAAATTCCATAAACCACTTGGTTGTAGTTACAACATCTACTAGTGGAAATAGTACTACCTCTACCTTGGGATTGGAACCTACCCATAGGTGGTCCTCTTCCTCTATATCCCCCTCTTTGAAAATTGTTCCTATTCTGGTTACCTCCATAGCTATCATTGGTTTAGGTTTCTTTTGGCCCACTTGGTCTTGGTCCTCTACGAAAGTTACCACTGCCTCTAAAACCCCTATTACCTCTACCTCTTTGTTGTGAATCATGCCTTCTCCTTGCCTTCTCTTATGCCCGTAAAGCTAACTGAAAAAAATTATGCATACTATCAAAAGCCCTCATGCTAATCTCATCCCAAATCCCTTGTCTCAGCCCATTAAGGTACCTTGCCACTCTTTCTACTTCTTCTTCTTATCTTCTTCCCCTTAGTCTTAGCTTATTAAATTATTCAGTATAAGCACTAACATTGTGGTCTCTCTATCTTAGATTCTATAACTTTTGATATATCTAAATCTAGTAATCCATGGGTAGAGATTGGGCCCTCAACCTAATCTTCATCCTATCCCAAGACACAATCTTCTTCTTTCCTACTACTACCTTGTCATGTTGCATCATGTTCCACCATACTAGTATTGATCCCTTGAGCCTAGCCTTAGCATAGCTTATGCTCTTCTCTTCTTGTACTTCTTTATAGTCAAATTGATTATCTATGGCTTCTAACAAATATAGCAATTACTCCCCATTCAAACTACCACTATTGTAAGGAATATGCTCCATACTAGCATTGTTAAGAGACTTAAAGGCATCTAGAAACACCTTCTTATCCTAATCCACCTTAGGATCCTTGCCCCTATCTAATGTCTCCTCTATAAGGCTTTCATCTTCTTTCTCACTCTCATTTCCCCATTTTATGATTCTCTACTTACTTATTAGATCTTCCTAATTAGTTTTGGTGACTAGACCCTTGACCAAATCCACTATGGCATCCTTTCTCATTTCCTTGGGTAGCATTTTGTTGGCCTCTTGGTCTTCCATGTTTGACATACACCAAATTGAAAGTAGGCTCTAATACCACTTTGATGTAGAGGGTCTAGGGGTTCAAAAATTAAACTCATAATTAAGGTTCTAATCTTGAATCATCCAATGATTCTTTATCTTTGTCCTTTCCACCAATCTAAGCCTCTAAGACTCTTTCCCCAAATTGCCTCCTAGGTGTATTTGGTCTGATGTAGACTTAATCTCCAACTTTAAGCATTAGTCCTACTAGCTCTTCTCTCTCCTAGAACCCTAACGCTCACTTAGGATCCTTTTCTTTTACTCCCTTAGAGTCTACTAATGTTTTAGGTACCCTCCATAACCTTCTCAACCTTATTCAACACTTCTAGTCACAATGAAAGCCAAAGAAAACTTACTTTCTTCACACAGGGCTAATTAGGCCTATTAGCTTCTAGGTCTAGTAACCCTATTTTACACCCATAATTCAAATTATTCCAAAAAAACCCATGAACAACCTTGGGAATCTAAAATATATCCCCTGGAACTCCAAGATTCCAAATTTCTAGAGCTTCAAAATACACACAACCCTAATCTTCCTTAAGCCCTAGTTTATAGCCTAACTTTTAGGCCTCCAGACCAATCAGCACTAAAAGCTTCCAACTTCTTCCAAACTGAAAATCAACCTTCCATTCCACTTGCACATTTGAGTTAACTTACTAGGGCTTCTAGGAACACCATTTGTTAGACCCATCTTGATCATGAGTGTGCTCCGTAACAACTTCCATTAATTGTCTAGGCTCACATACTCCTACCAATAACCTAGCACATCAAATCGTAGCTTCGAAACCTACCTTAAAAATCAAAAACAAAGAAATAACACTATGTACAATGTCTAACCTATCATCCCACCAGGTTTCATGCACTTTCCACTGTGGATGATTTGGTTAGAGCCATTATTGCGAAAATAATGAAGGAAGTTCTTAGTTCAGTCAGCACGAAAATGCTACAACTTGAAAATCTGATAAATTCAATCCAAGTTTGAGTATGAAATAGAAAAAGGAAAAGATAAACTACAAAAATTATAAGCTTGATCTCTTGTACAAATCTATACACATCCGCACTACACCATTAAATAATAAAAACTCAAGAAACTATCTATACAGTAGTCCCACATGTGCATAATCTAATGATAAATCTTCTAACCCTTCAAAATATGATCCTCTATGCTCATATACCCAAGCATGGATAGTTGCAACTCCCAAAACTACCATTTGCACTTTTTTGTAAAAATTGCAATTGCTGCTCAAGCAACTTTTGGACTTTTGAGCAATTTTTGCTCCTTAGAACTTTTCATCAAATGGGTCCACCTAGGACCATTCTAGGACCCTAGATAAGATACCTAGGATGTATCTAGGAAACTAAAACCTTAGTTACCCATCCCTAATCATATTTGACCTATTGAGACACATTTGAGCAACCAAGGACCTAGTGAGAAACTTGACTCTTACATTTGGACTAGTTGCACTCCAATGACTCTTGGAACTTATTTGGAACAAACACAAACACACTTAAATAACATCTAGTAGCTCCAAAAACAAAAATTAGGGAGGTTCTCTATGTAAAAAAAGCATTCACAAAACCATACTAACAAAAAATTTAAAGAGAGACAAAGTGAGGTCCTCAAATGAGAATATGAGCCATGGATGGGCTCTCTCAATGAGGAGGATCGCTTGATGTATTGATGTGTCTCTCTTTAGACACCTAAATTTGATTACACCACTTTTTTAATCCTATTTAGCTATCTCTAAAGGCATCATAATTAAATTCCTATTTAATTAATCCTTTGCCATCCCCTAGCTGATTAATTTGATTAATCATCTATAGTCCTAATTGATAAATCAAATAACCCATCATTTATCAATTTAATCCTATTCTCCTATCTAATTCCAAATCCCAAATTTATTAAAATCACTTTAATAAATAAAACCCTCAAATCTAATAGCCCCTAAACTATCCTAAATCCTTCATTTAGCCTAATCCACCCCATCCACCCATACTAACTAAGCTTAGCCACTAACTCACCCACCCTCATGAATGCCATCCACTTGCACATCTCTAAAATCCCTAAACTAATCCTAACCCAAGCCTAACTCATCCCCTAATCATTTGCACAATCCTAAATGAGATTTAGACTTTTCTAGTCCAAACCAAAGTCTCCCCTCAAAATATCCCAACCACCAAGCCATGAATGCTCTTACAAAGCCATAAATTGGTCTTACAAGACCATTTCTTGCTCTTGCAAGCACTTATGAGGGTCATTTAAAGCCTTGAGCCTCCTTTTTTGACTCATCCATGCCCTTTCCTCCACCCACTCTCCCTGTGACATATGTCACTCTCTGATTGGTGCTAAACAAGCACAATCCATGTGCTCCCCTGTGAGTGCATCCTGACCCTCCCTCATCATCTTGCCATCCTTGCATCTTAGCCCTCCATCCCTCAAGCCTCTTGCCTATAAATTAGATCCCCTCCCAAGCCATTTTATCACAACCCATTTTAGTAAATTTATCATGCTAGTTTGAGAAACAAAGCCATCAACCATACCCTCATAATGCCAAATTGAGAGCTCACAAGGCTACCAATTTGCCATTGTCCATCTCCTACATTGAAGCAATTGAGCATTCAAGACCTATCAAATAGACACATCCATACATCAAGTGATCCTCCTCATTAAGAGAGCCTATCCATGGCTCATATTCTCATTTGAGGACCTCACTTTGTCTCTTTTTATATGTTTTGTTAGTTTGGTTTTGTGAATGCTTTGTTTACTTCATTATTTTCCTAACATCACTAAATTTGCATATACATTTTGGCACGCCTAGTGGGACCCTACAAGGGTTGTTTTAATCTTGTTTAATGCTATTTTCACATGCTTTTTCATGTTTTAGCTAACCATGGAAAACTAACATTAATTGCAATATATTTTGTTTGTGTTGCTTTTTTATTTTGCTTGCAAGGTCACATTGAATGCCTCAGGAATGCACTCCCAACTTTGTCCTCAATTTTCACCTAGCAAATGGTCAAAAAACAAAACATTTTTCATCCCCACGACCCAAAGTTCGTGATCTCGTAGCCTCAAGAATGCGCCATCAAACCGGCGAGGACACGATCCCATAGCCCCAAGAATGAAGAAAGACCAGCAGGAATGCCAGCAAACCAGTTCCAATCAACTCGCAAGTGCCCATAAACCCAACCAACAAACCCGTAGGCCAACGTTTTAGCGAGAACATGCCTTAGAATGATGGGAGCGTCATTCTCGCTAGTGGGAATGCTAACTATTTTCTTTTCTTAACTTCTCATAATTTGTAATAAAACTTTGTTCGCAGGATCGTCATTACCGCTCACGAGAATTTTGTAAGGGCATAAACCTGCGAGATCACTCTGTCAAAAAGAGCTCTCAAGTTTTTGGCTCGTGATTTTTTTCAGTCTTTCCTGTCATTCTTGTGAATAGGAACTCTAGCGAGATCGTGAACTGGCTTGCAAAAATGCGGGTACCCTCACGGGAATGTTGTTTCTTGCCTTTTCCCTACGGGAAGGTTGCCTTTATTTGGCTATCGTGTTTAGTCATTGTCTTGAATGCTTCTAAGTTAGGAAAAATTGACTTGTTTGCATAATCACTAGGTACAAATCAAACACTTCATTTTGGTGCTTTAAAAAAAGAACAAACAAATCTTTCTTTTGCATGCAACTTAGGAAAATTTTATTTTTGAACACTTACAAAATCGGTTAAGTTAAAAACAAATCAACTAAAATCAAATTAAGTAGTTTTCATTGGACTCACCCTCTTTAATCAACCATCATTCTAACCATTGCTTGCAATATCAGCACTATATATGGAGATGGGTCTACCTAAGAGAGTGTTAAGTTTTCTATAATCAAATTCTACTTAATTAGCTTTTGAGGATTTTTCTTAACTTATAAGATTTTTTGAATGTCCAAAAATCTAGATTAAATCGATAACACTTCATTTGGGGCATAAAAAATTGAACAAATCTTGACGTGGAGGGCCTCCGGGAATGCGCTTGGAATCAATTTTTTACACACATCTTTATTTTGGGCTTAAAACAAAATCACACTCAATCTTGAATGCCTTAAAGAAAATCAATCGATACTTGATGCAGAGGGCCTCCAGGCACGCGAGTTTACTTTTTGTTGACCCTAAATCTTCTTGGTGTATTCATTCTTCAATCACTTCTCTTTTTTTGGAACATTTCAAATTGGAATTGAACCTTTGCATCTTAATTATGTGTGTTTTCAAAAGTCTAGATAAGAAAACTTAAGTGTCAGTTGGGAAAGAATTCTATCTTTTAGCCCAATATCATCCAAGTCTTCTCTCCCCTTGTTGTCTTTTGAGGCCATCTTAGGTGCATAAGATAAGGATCCAAAATCTTGTTTAAGTTTTAGGAGGCCTACTCAAGGATTTCATCACCCCTTGGGATGACCTCAACTCTAGTGTTCTGACAAAGTATAAAGATCGGGAGGTTAATCCAAAGACACCTCTCTTGGGATCAAGATTTTGTCACTCGGACTAAGCCTCAAGGAACTTTATACCCTTGAGAAGTGAAAAAGGAGAAGTGGGTTACCACTCCTCTTGGTTGTGTGACATCTTTTTGGTTTCATCTATGAATTTGGGCCTCACGTACCTTGCATATATTGAGGACTCCTCAGATAAACCAATTGCCAAAATTGTAGCCAACCATCTAGGATGTTCATGTGCTTGAAGTGTTTGCTTGAAACATTTGTAAAAACATACACACTCCTTGGTGCAAGTCTCACATTCTGGGAATCAAAACTTCTATCTAGTTGTTCTTATCTATTGCTTGATCTTTTACTTGTTGAATGAATGTTTGCCAACTTGGTCAATCCTAGCATAGGGCATACTTAGCATAGTCACTGCCTCCAAAGAACCCCACGGTTATGATTTTTAATCCTTGGAAATATCTCATGTCAAGTCATCCTAAGACTAAGTTTAAGAAGGCCAAACTTCCTCAAATACCAACCTATAAGGAAATCAAAGCAGAGCATAAGAAGTATACCCCCAACCCTAGGATTGCCAAATTGGATCAAACTGAGAAAGACAAAGCTAAAGTAGCATTGCAAACTAAATGGGACTACAAAATCCAAAACCTAATCCTTCAACGTGGTGTTAATACAAGCCTTATTGACAACTCTACTATTACTCATTCTGATTAGGTCCTTCTTTTTTCCTACACACACTTACACACTTATAAGTTTAGTCTCTCATCTAGGAATTACACTATCCCATTCAAGCATTTGAAGTTAGACCATCTCCTCTCATCTTAGGTTGTTGAAGAAGAATCCTCCATCTACATTATTAAAATCTCAACGTTATTTCCTCACTCACTTAGAAACATTTTTGCATCACATCTCTCATCATCTTGAGTATCCTTGAAACATAACACTTTGCTAGAAATAGGTTGCTTTTGGTGTCCCACATCACCTTGAGCCAAAGGTTAGGGTTACACCTTTTGCATCACCATCACATTTCCCACATTCATATTTTAAGAACACACAAGCTTCTTGCACTTAGCATCATATCCTTTTAACACCCTTAGTATCATCCCTCACTGCATTTAGGAGAAGCATCCTTTCATGCCACCCACCACACGTTTTGGTAGGCACACACGAAAAAAAGACATGGATCCTAGTCATAGTGGTATAACATCTCGAGCTCAGCCATACTCTATGGTATCCATGACACCATTAGACCCACCATCGCAAATCCCAAAAGAACCAGGATCATCCATAGATATTGAGGCTTTTATGAACCAACCTAGTCATGCTACTATCATAAATGCCATCATAGATCGCAACAAGGAAACTATCATGGAAAATTTCTTATGAGACAATGTTGGTGTCTTTAAGTTTGGACGTCCACAACTCTTAAAATACCTTTATGACCATATTGCCAATAATCTCCCCCTTTGACATTGGTGAGAATATTTGGGAAAATTGTCTTAGCCCAAAATGACGTCCTACATAACAAAAACAAATAAAAGTAACTACATGAAAATGCCTTCAAAACATAACAATTTTATTCATGTTTTAATGGATCATTACATTCCTTATCACTACTCTACATTGATACATAAGTGTACCCCCGCTTACATACATAATACACAATTCCTTGCATATATTACTTATCCTCCTTAGAACATACATACATACAATTTTTCTTTATTTCCCTTACCTATTACTCCCCCTTTGACATCAATAGCAAAGGTGTCAAAAACTATATCCAAAAAACTGGGTGGCCTGCTATTGACCAACTTGTTATTCTGAAAAAACAATTTGCATAAACAAGTTTTAGCCTGTCCACTTCCTTCTTCTAGTTCTCCTTCACTGTATTAGAGATACTAAGTAGTGTGCATAGTGCATATGATGCTACTTCAACTATGCTCAAGTCAGTATAGGAAAAATTTTCATAGGAAGTCTTTGTTGTAAGACATTCCTCTAGTTGCCTTTGCAAAATGATGATCTTTAGAGAAAAGGCTTCTCTGACACTAGAAAACTTTTTTGTTGCCTTCTCCTCATCTAATTCCAAGCTACTGATCATACTATGGATCTTCTCCACTTCTATTCCACATTCTTCAATACAGGTCTCTAGGAGTTGTACTTTTGTAGTGAGTGTTTCAAGTTCACTCATCTTTCCCTTTATCTCACTCTTAAAGTCTATCAAGTACTTGTATGATGGTGTATATTGTCCATACAACTTCTTACCTGCTAAGATAATGGGTGTTGCACACATTGCATAATATTGTTAAATTATATTATATTATATTATTGTATTATGTAATATTGCACCTAGATAGAAATGCAACATGTAAAGATTTCCATGAGATATACTTGATGAGTTGTATTGTAACATTGTGAGAATATTTCATGTAATTATTCAATATTGGGGAAAAAGAATTAAAATTCCAATATTAAATGTGGGGTCCATGGGTTAGGTAGCACATTGCTTATGTAATACCACTTGGTGGTTTTGTGGGACTAGATACTATATAAGCAGCCACAAGAGTAGTTGTTGTGTGACCAGAAGTGAGAAGAAGAAGGAAAAAAGGAAAGAGTCGAGCGAGACAAGGCTTGATAGGTTAGCCAAGGGAGCATTTGTGAAGGTTGGAAGCATGGCATGGGATGTGTGGATTCATGCTTGTTCACATGGATTACTTAGTAATAGTTATGGCTTTGAAGGCTTCCATGGTTGTATTGCAATGGTGTTTTTGTTGAATAATACATGGTGATAGATGCTTTTGGAGACTAGGTTTTTTCCTTAATGAGAGTTTTTCAAAGTATATCTTGTGTCACATTTTTTGGGTATGTTGTCTATTCTCTTGCATGTGGATTTTAATTACATGTTTATTTTAGATCTATTATGGGTTATGTGAAAATGGTTATATTTTTTCTTGTGAGTTTCCTTACAAGTGGTATCAGAGCTATGGTTTTATTATTGTAACCCTAGATTGAATCCATGGGAATGCATGAGAGGATAAAAGAAAGGGAAAGATATATGATTTGTTTATTGCAGATCTGAGGGTTTTTGGATTTGTTGTTATGATGGGATGTTGGTAGATTTTGGTCATGTGAAATTGTTGGACAAAAGGATTTTTGAATGTTTCATTTAAATGAGGGTTTTAAGGGGAGCTTGCAGAAATGACCTCTTGGGTAAAAATAGACCTCACCATTGGATCCAAGTTAATGTTTCAATAAATTTTGATATATAATATGCCCTAGTTTGGCCATGTTTAGAGGAAATGAAAGATTTTTTTAGTTTCAGCTTGTGATGGCCACCAAATTTAATCTCATCAAAATTTTTGTCACAAAAAAAAGGTTGCAAGGAAAATGGTAAATAAACTACTTAGTAAAATGACCATAACTTTATGTCAAAATATCAGATTTTAGACTTCTTATAGGCATTGGAAAGCTAATTCAAAGCACTACAACTTGGTATAGGTTTGGTTCTATGATTTTGATATTTTTTAAGATCCCAAAAGTTAGATGTTATTTATTTTGAGGACAGATTAGGGTGTAGCTTGGGTATACAAAGTTAGATTTTGGACTTTGAGTAGTCAACAAAAAGCTCTTGAAGAGCTCTATACATTAGTTTAGATTTTGCGTAGGTTTGGCATGGTATATTTGGTGATATATTAATATGAATAGTTAATTGTATATATTGACTATGGTAGCATTGTGAGTTTATGACATTATATGTTTGGAGATTTGATGTCATTGTATACTTAGTTCATATTTCAAATTGGTCTCATGATGATATAGTTCTCACTATTTTATTTGGAAATGCATGATGATTTGTTGGGTCTATAGATTGTGCAATGTTTTAAGTAGTCTATACTTATAGGTTGCATTTATAGCTTGGTTATGGGTTATCTTTTCCCATTGATATTTCATTATTGATGCATATTCAAATTGGTGGCTTGTATTTGGGTTGTCTATGCTCTAATTCACGTGATTTGCTAATTTTTCTTCATGTAGAAGGGATGAGATGTTGTTACCAGGTATACTCAAAGAAGAGAATTGTGGTTAACTATTTTATAATAATAGGTTGGAAATATAAAGAGTTAGATGCTTGGTTCAGGGATGTAATCATGGTGCCATGGATTTTGGCATGACATGATTAGATATATAAGTACATCCTTGATGTTTATTGGCTTGGATTTATGATTTAGTTATGGTGGTATATATCTTCTTGGTTGAGGATCATGGTTATTTGGTTTCTTTTGAAGAGCTCATGATGTTCACTTTGAGTTCTTTAATGATTTGATGCCTTGGTTGATTCTCATGGTTAGAGGATGGTTTTTCATCATGATGTCATGGATAGCTTGGATACATAATTTAGTGGGAGCTTGTGATAGTGATGAGGTAACAATGTAGGATTAGTTCTTGGTTTGATTTGTATCTTGATTTGAAGATCTTAGTTTCCTTGGTATGACACTTTGGTTGTATGTGTAGACCTAGAGGATCTTCATGTAGGAGATGGATTTTATGATGCCATAGGTGACTTGGTACCATGGTTGAGTGGAATTTTTTTTGGCATTGATATATTTATTAAGTATTTGTAGATGTTGGAGGTTTGTCTTAGAACATGTTGTTGTAGAAGCATCTTTAACATTTGCATGGTGCACTTGGTTATCTTCATGGTGTGTGAAGATGGTTAGATCTTGAGGACTCATTGGGTTCTTGGTTATCTCCATGGTGTGTGGAGATGGTTCTTCATGGTATGTAGAGATGGTTTTCTTCATGGTGTGTGGAGATGGTTGCATCTTGAAGACTCATAGAGTTCTTGGTAAAGGTGTGGTTTATGTTTTCATTTGGCATGTTATCCTTGGTGTGAGGATAGTTTGATTATTTTATCATGATATACTCTTGATAAGAGTTTAGAGTTTTGACATGTTATAGTATGTTCATATGGAGCATGTTATCTCTTTGGTTGAGATGGTAAGATCATGTTGTCATATTTATGTTCCTAAGGCCATGGTTGGAACTTTGACATTGATCTTGGTTTAGTTTCTTGGTATTGAGTACATTGATCATAAGCTAGATACTTCATGATATTTCTATGTTACATTTTGAGTTTGCATGGATTGATTAGTTACAGGTGCTCATGGATACTTAAAGACAGTGGTGATGCTAATTTCTCTTGGATTAGAGAAGTATTTGTTGGGATAGTTGATGGTTTCAGTAGGAAGTCCAAGGGGCATTCACCTAATACGGACTTGAGAGGAGATTTTTCTTAGATGAGTCTTGGTTGGAGACTTGGATATCTTGTTGAGTATTCTCATTCCCCACTCTTGGTCTACTTGGCAGTTTGTTACTTGAAGGTATAGGCCATAAATTTTTTCTCAAGTACATTATATTTATGTTTTTCTTTCATGGATATGGATCTTGAGCTATGGTACATGGGTTAGTTCTAGAAGGTTCATTTGAGAGATGGTTTAGCATTGGCTATCTCCTTTGGCATATGTTGTTAAGTTGGTTAAGTTCAGGAGATGGTTTTATATTGGGCATATTCCTTGGTTGAGGAATGTTTTATGAGTTTGATCTTCTTGTGAGAGGTTTACACCCATGATTAGTTATATGATCTAGGTTTTGTTAGGCTTCTTGGTTAGGGTTTATAGAGGAGATCATACTTGCACAGTTTACATCTAGAGGTGTGTGTAGAAGGAGATGATATAGGTTATGATTTGCATGGTTTCTCTTTGGTTTTATTTATCTTCCTGGATGTTCAATTTCACTTACGTTGGATTTGAGATTGGTTGGAGATTGTGATCACTATTTCATGCTCATGTATGTCATGTGATTGATGACATGGTTATTCCTTTATCTCTTTCCTCTGTTGGTTGTGGAGAACTTTAGATAACATTGGAGATTGGTTATTAGAGTTGTTCTTGCAAGATATTGGTTTATGTGTTGTGGATGTCCTTGAGACTACATGGATTCACTTCTTTGAGATGTGAGTGAATTGGTTATAGTTTTGATATTATCTTTTACAGTGGGAGCTTTTTGGTATATATGTGGCAGGTATTTCTCTTGAGGCTTGTGACTATAGGTTATAGATTGGATATGTCAATGATGTGAGATTCACTTGGCATAGCTTTAGAGTTATGGATAGTTGGATGGGTTTGGCACTTGTTGCAGGTGTTATTTCATCTATAGATATTTGACAACTATAGATACATGTGATTACCTTTGGATCAGGTTTATGTGCTTGGCATTTTAGTTGGTAAAATATTTTATGATCTTCTAATGTGACAAGTTGGGTAGCTTTCTCTTTGGATGGCTTCTATGTATGTCTAGTTGCTATGTCATAATAAGAGGTGAGATCATTCATGTTTGAGATGTTGGATACTTTGATTTTGTTGCAGGTACAAGGATGGAGCACTTCTTGTACTTTGATCCATAATGGTGGATGTGTTGGGAGGGATTTTTCCCTTGTTTATTTATGTGACTACAGATTGACCCTATGCAATGTATACAACAAGTGGGAGATTGTTGAGATAATGGGTGTTCCACACATTGCATAATATTGCTATATTATTTTATTTTATTTTATTATGTAATATTGCACCTACATTGACGTACAACATGTAAAGATTTCCATGAGATATACTTGATGAGTTGTATTGTAACATTGTGATAATATTTTATGTAATTATTTAATATTGGGGAAAAAAATTAAAATTTCAATATTAAATGTGGGGTTAGTGGTTTAAGTAGTAGATGGTTAATGTAATACCACTTGGTGGTTTTGTAGGACTTGATACTATATAAGTAGCCATAAAGATAGTTTTTGTGTGACAAGAAGTGAGAAGAAGAAGGCAAAAAGGAAAGATCCGAGTGGGACAAGGCTTGACATGTTAGCGAAGGGAGCATTTGTAAAGGTTGGAAGCATAGCATGGGATGTGTGGATTCATGCTTTTTCACATGGATTGTGTGGTGGTGTCTATGGCTTTGAAGGCTTCCATGTTTGTATTGCAATGGTGTTTTTGTTGAATAATACATGGTGATGGATGCTTTTGGAGGCTAGGTTTTTCCATTAATGAGGGTTTCCCAAGGTATATCTTGTGTCATATTTTGTGGGTATGTTGTCTATTCTCTTGCATGTGGATTTTAATTTCTTGTTTATTTCAAATCTATTATGGGTTATGTGGAAACAATTATATTCTTTCCTATGAGTTTCCTTACATCACCTTCATCAATGTGTTTCTTGAGTTCCTTAATGCTTACATCTAGTACCTTAAAATTATTTCTCACATTTGTGCACACTGTGTCAAATAATGATGCATCATGCTTGGCTTGAGCTTCTGCTTGTTAGTTTGTAGTGACTGATCAAGGAAGTACAATACATACTTCATAATTCTTTGGGGCCCTATTTTATCATGAATATTTTATTGATAATTTTGGGTTGACATATTGTAATTAACTATAACCCTAAAGCGGTAAAAATACTTGTATAAAAGGGCTTAGGGTTGGGGGTTTTTCCACAAAGTGTGATGTGAAAATTGCTTCTTGCAGTGGTATTGAGTTGTAAGGGATTACAAATTATAATTAAGTTGTAATCATTGGATCATAATAATATCATATTTGTTGTTTGGTGGACATAGCCCAAGGATTGGGTGAACCACATTAAATCTTGTTGTCTTGTGTTCTCTTATGTGTGATCTATTATTTTCTGATATTGTTTATATTTGCATGTAATTTTATTTATTTTTTGTGGTTAACCCTAACAATGTTTACCTTAACTAAAGTTTTGAATTCATTATCAAAGGCCTTCACTAGTTCTTTGGGCTTTGACTACAGGTCTAGAATAGCTATAGTTATAGTAATTGTCTTCTCCATTTTATCCAAGACTTTAATTAGTGTCTTCTCCAAAGACTTGCCTAATTTATTCTTCTCAAATAATTTGTTCAATGAGCTTATCAATCCCTTCTAATTATCATCATCATCATCAAATGCCATTGCTACTATTTCTATTACCATAGGAGTTACAACAAGAGTGGATGTAACTACAATATTATTTTCTTCCTTGACTTTCTTCTTCTCTTCTTCTAATTTCTCAACTACTTCTTTGGCTTTCTTCCTTTGATCTTCCTCTTTCTTATGCTTTTCTTCCTCCTCTCTCTCCTCATCTTTTTTCTTCTTCCTTACCTCTTCCTCTTGCTTTCTTTTCTTTCCTTCTTGTATCTTTTTCTTCTCATCCTTCATTTTTTTTCTTCTTCCACTTCTTTGTTGAAAATAGATTGACATAAGTATGAATATTTATTTCAATCATTGTTCTATCACTGATGTCAAACCTATTAGTTGTTGGTAAGACAATTGCTTATATGATTTAAGTACAATCATTTGTTTGATTAATGAAGAGGATTTGATCAAATGAAGTAACAATAGAACCTAAAGGAAAGGTTGACTTATGATATGAAAAGGAATATAAGAACCAATTAAGATAGCAATATTATAGTCCACTGATAATCTACTTAAGGATACAAAAGATGGTTACATTGATTAAGTTTAGAAGAACAAGTTAAACAAAGTTTTTTTTCCAAACTTAACATTCTACATAGTAGGTGCTGAGAAAATTTAGTGCAAGCCAAGTAGAAAATTAGTTCGAGCCACAAAAATTCAATTCCAGTGTAAGCCGACTAAAGTTTAGTTGATGTTGAGCTCTAGTAAACTATAGTTTGTGCCAAGTGAATTGATGGAGGATGTCAAGCAACACAGTATGTGTCAAGCATCAGAAGCTAGTTAATGTTGCGCATTAGCATTATGAGAAAGATCAAGAGTTTGATGACTCTAAGCCGACAAGTTTGATTTATTGGACTGTGTGAATCATGTGGAAGATAAGCTTGATGAGCCAGTAGCACAAAATTCAAGATGAACCTTTTTGAGGAAAATTCAAAGTGGATTGAAGGAGAAGTTTCTAGAAGGAAATGAAATGAATGAGGGGTAGATTCATTGAATCCTACCTTGTTGGAAATATTCAAAATATAATAGGTTACTGAGAGGTGAGGGGTGAATCAGTAACAATAAAACTTTTAAGTCAATTCAGAATAACCATACACAACATTCACTCATCTATCCTGCTACATAAAAGAACTATTAAACATTTAAACCATATATGCACAGAGATTTGGTGACCCAAAAACCTTCCAAAATAGAAAGTAAAACTGGGGTGGGGATGATACCCACAAAGCTTCATTACTGTAGTATGACGTTGGCTGGTTAAGGCTTACAATGATCACTTCTAGTGATCTACCCTGTTAGGAGCACAAAGGATTGCTAGATCCACCTTGTTAGAGGATTTACAAACATACTTTACAAGTATGCACTCTGTTACGAGATTTGAATAAAGATGGTTAAGTCTACCCTGTTAAAGGATTTACAAGAATGATTCACCTATTAGGATGAACCAACAGATCAACTTACAACTTGACTGAGTTCTTTATTGTAGATCACCTTCTGTGATTGATGAAATCATTTCCGCTCCTAGTAGACCTTGCTGAGTATTCTTTTCTGCTGATGAATTTGCATATCATATCTTATGTCCCTCCTTTTTGCAATATTTTATATCTTGTATATCTTTCTTGTATGTATCTATCTATCTATTGAATGATATAATATATTACATATATATATACCATTTCAATAATTATTTATGCAAGGTCGGCCAAATGGTAAAATAAACTCTAGTTCTTCAGACAGACTTGATGACCTTCTAATATGCGGCATCCACTATGTTACTCGGCATTGTGATGCACTCGGTAGAGGTAGGGGCTCGGTTCATACTAGTCATACAACGTTGCTTGGAACTCGGTAACCATTGGTGACTCGGTAGATATAGTGTCACTCGGTAAAAACTAACTTCTTTGTTAACCTCCTGAGCTCGGTTATCACTAAGTGCTTCCTCACTCGGTTAATACTGAGTGCATCTTTACTCAGTTTACACTAAGTGCAACTTCACTCGGTTAATACTGAGTGCATCTTTACTCGGTTAACACTAAGTGCAACTTCACTTAGTTACAACTGTGTCTTCGATGCTTGGTTTGAACTATGTCTTCAGTGCTCGGTTTGAGCTGTGTCTTCAATGCTTAGTTTGAACTATGTTGCCATCATTCGGTCTGCACTGTATTACTCAGTTTGAACTATGAGTATTTTCACTAATGGCAAATGACTTTATGCCAACAATCTCCCCCTTTGGCATTAGTGACAAAAACAATTATGATTCAAAGTTTATGTGCAAAAAATATACAGTTCTAAATTTTCAAAATTGCTCTTTGCAAGTCTTATTTACACATATTTTCCTTACATGTATCTCCCCCATACAATATGCACAGTATTTACAAGTCATTACACATATTTGCACAATTATCTCTTGGAGTGTGCTATCTCCCCCTTTTTGACAATAATGCCAAATTAAACAATATGTATTTACATAGAGAGTCCAAAATGAGAGATAAACTTAGGATGTACCTTGAGAATAAGAGCCAATATCTTATCCAAATTTTCTTGCAAAAGTTTGTTGGTGGAGAGTGCTATTTGAACTTTTGCAGAGAGTTCAATCATATGATCTGCAATTGAGAAGTTTTTGTCATGAATTAATGTTTTGGAATGGGCAATATGCTTCTGCATTGTGTCCATGTTAGGAAGGATCATATTTTTGATGTCAATCAGAGTACACCTAATCCTTGCTTCCTCTCTCAACAATTTTGCCTGTTTCTCTGACAAAAATCTTATTATGAGATGATGGGATGAACTTGAACTGTGATCAAGCTGCAACATTTGTGCACTGACCTTCATATCCTCATCAATTTTATTCAACTTTTCTTTGATTTCCTTAGTATACTTAGTAACATCACAAAGTTTTCCAAAAAGTGAAGTTACATTATTAAAAGAATGTTCAAAATTACTCAAAATTGTAGACAGTTCTACCTATTTTAATGCAATATGCTGAGCAATGTGCTCAAGCACCTTATTGTCAAATTTCTTCTTTGCCTTTTCAATCAATTTTTCTTGGTCGGAGGTATTCTCATTGAATTTATATACAACCTCTTCTATCTAATTCAAAATGTGTTGAGTAGAATCTACTTCAACACCAATAGCTTCTGTTAGAATATTCTTAGCACTTTCAATAATACTATATTCCTGGTCTCTCTCATGCCTCAGTTGTTTTTGCCTTGCCTTCTGATCTAATAGCTGATTAATCACTCTCATTTCATCAACTGATGCATTATCCAGATCTATCTTAGGAATGACAATGTCCTTATCCAAGTCTATTTCCTCATCCACTGCTTTGCTGGAAATCATGTATCTTTTTTCTTTTCCTGCAGTGACTTCACCTTTTTCCTTTTGAATCTAAAACAATAGTTGATGAGGCTAGACTAGCTAAAAAAACTAGAATAGGACTAGCTAGAGGAAAACTGAGAGAAGTGCTAACAGTATCAAAAATTGATTTTCTTCCCAAGATTGATGTACAGGTTGGCATGGGAGAACTAAAAGATGAAAAAATTGGAGCAGATGAAGTTGTCAAAATTGAAGTACTAGTGGGTACACTTACTGTACATTCTGCAATAAAATTTGATATGCTTGATGAACCTACTGATGTAGCTGATGATGCCTTGGTCAATGAAGATGGTTCCAGCTTGATTAATGAAGTGGTAGACACATGCATAGATGGTGCCTAGAGATTAGAGGAGACAGGTGAAGATTGAGCAATTGATGAAGCTGTTGTGCACACAATCTCACTAGTAGAGGCTATCTCCACAGTTGATGTAGCTACTTTAGGTGGAGAGTGAGGAAGAGATGCAATGACTTTGGCTACAATTTTTACAAGATCATCTTCCTCCTTAGCTTGATCAGCTTCTTCTTCCTCCATTTCATCCTCCTTGTCATCTTTCTCGATTTCATCTTCCTTGAATTCTTCCTCAACATTTATCATCATTGAATGCAAATCCCCTGGAATATCTTCAATGTCATCATCATCACGATTTTCATTTTCCTTGATTTCAACAATATCCTCACTGGATTTATGTAGATGATAGACATGTTTCCACATGTTTTTTGCATCATTGACAACATGATCAATGTCTTTGATTAGTATCAAACAAGTGTGGAATCTAATCATCATATTACCTTCATGATTTTTCAATGATTTATTCACTTCTACATCAGTGAGACTCGAAAAGAGATTTTTCAGGGTTTGCTCAAAGATATCCTTGACAGTTTTGGTTGCAATTTCCCATCTTGGTTGCAACCTCTCCAATAGCTCTTTAGGGATCTGAGAGGCAATCTTGTCCGGAGAGTATTTCCATCTTCCCATTTTATTCAATACCAACTCCTCAATCTGCATTTTCTCCTGGTTTGTTCTTGTATTAAACTTCAATTCTTCGAAGTTTGTGAAGCTAGTACCTTCTTCTAATTGCTTCAACCTTGCCTCAAATGTGAGTGGAGGCTTGACAAGTACATGTTCCTTCTTCCCCTATCTTGTTCTCCTGGAGAAGACAGCAGTAGCTTGCTTTTTAGGTTTGGTGATAATCACCTTACCTTTCTTCCGTTGAGGCTCCTCTTCCTTTTCTGACATTTTTTCCTCTTCTTATACATCATCTTCTCCTTTCCCTTCAGTAATCATTAGAGGACCAAGTTCTATTTTTAGCTTTGCAATCTTCATCTTTCCTTTGCTAATGATCTAAGGGATTTTGATTGAAAGCTCAATTCTGGCTTTAGCTTCATCATAAGTTCCAAAGACTAGTTGCTTTGGGTCTACTGGTTCATTCACCAGTGCTTCTATGATATCTCAAGTTTCATCAATATTAACCTCATAAGGAAGAGGTTTCACCCATGCAACTTGGGGCCTGACTGCCTGTATGTATACTTTGTCACAATCTACCATAAAGCATACATCTTCTTTATATTCCTCAACTAGTTTAGGTGGAATCTAGAACCTATTGTTCATTCTTTCCTTAAAATCTTCAAATTAATTATCCAAAACACTGTCAAAATTTTCACCTAACTCTACAATGAACTCATTTATTTGATAAAGAATGGGAATATCTTTTCTCCATACTATTGATCCTTTTGATGGAAAAGACTTTTGAACATAGAAAAATAAACAGATCAAAAGTGAACCAAATTTGTAGGAATTGTTCTTTGAAGTCCTTATGCTTTCCATATTTTTGTTAAATTGAGACAAAAGCAATTCAAACAGATCAAATTCAACATTCTTCTTTACTACCTTATATGCTAAATCTACTGCTTCACAAGGTACACTGTTTGGATGGCTGGAACTATAAATTTTATGAGCAATGATGTGAATACCAAATTTTAATTCAGCGTCAGCTACTGTACTGATCTTAAGTCCTCTACCATCCCATTCTTCTTGGGTTACCCTTTGCAATTCTTCCCGACCTAGGGTTTTGGTAGTCTTAGCTTTGCTCAACATGGGAAGGCCAGTAATCTTGTTAATCATTTTCTTTGTGATAAGCATTGGTTGCTCTAACCACAATTGCCTATTGTGAACTCGACTGAGTACATACCTAACCCATTTAATTTGAAAATTTCTTGGCAAATGTGAAATGTGGGTTAACCCTTTTGTTTCAAGATGCTTATGCTCGAGTTTCAAATTTCCATCTATGCTCATTTCTCCTAGGGAATTATCAATTTCTAGGTTTCCAAGTTCTTGAATGGAACATTTGAAATGAGAGCGAATGTCATTTATAAGGAGTACCTTTGGAGGAATTTGAGACTGAGCACCATTAGGGTCAAGTGATTCTGCAATTGCTAGTGCCAATTTGAAGTTCGGTGCCTTCCATTCCACACCTTTAACCAACATTTCTGAGCCTCTCTTTGCCTTGGAGCTACTACTTCCAGATGCCATTGTTTCTCAGTAAGTGAAGAGAAATTCTGAATAGATTCTTTGACTTTTTTAAAAATTTGCTCAAAATTGCTTTAAGCTTGCTCTAGAATCGCAGAAGATAACTTAGCTCAAAGTTCGTAGTGAAGAATGAGATCAAATTTTTCCTTTTTTGATGAAACATTCATCATAAATGCTTGGTACGAGGGTAGATGAAATGATAGGTTGTCATCCACTTGCTCAGTAGATACTATCAACTCGGTGATCAAAATAAAACATTGATGTACTGACCTAACTTGGTAAGGTCACGAACCTACCTTGCTCGGTTGATATAACTCAGTAAATGAAACTTTATTGCACCCGATCGAACTCGGTTAAGACTAGGATCAAAGTGTATCTGAATAATATTTTGATCATATTTCTTCTTATGGAACTGTTTAGGATAAATCTCGAAGGATGCAGTTCCATACTTTCTTTTATGAATATTAATTGGAAATGGAGGAATCACTCATTTCTTGAGTGATATTGCCATTGCTTGACTTATCTTATTTGGTAGATTTTGGAATCCATTGTTGCTTCATTTGCTTCTGAATGTTGTTTACTTTGATTTTCTTCTCATCTTCAATTCTTTCTATATTCATGCAATTTTTAGCTATATGACCAAGTTTTGTATATGTGTAGCACCTTACAGTAGTGTCCTTCTTCCTTAGGTGATGTCTTGCACAATTTATGCCAGTATGTCCATATTCTCCACAATAGTAATATCTGCACTAGATGTTGTAGTCCTATCCAAATATGGCTTTGACAAGTTGTTCAGCTGGATTGAATGATTTAGATCTGCATTGGAAAGCCTTGTGACCATGTTTTTTGCATTTGTGACAGTTGCCTTCAAATTTTGGTTTTTCCTTGCACTCATTTGCTTTGTGACCATGCTGATTGCAATTGAAGCATTTACCATTGAATTTTTCTTTTCCATTGCTCCAGCATTTGTTTGATGTATGACCTAACTTACCACAGTGATTACAAGTGGGTTTTTTATTCCTTTGTTCACCTTTTTTGGAGGATTCACCTTCTTCTTTGTATCCAAGACCAGCTTTACCTTTATGTCTATAAAGATTTTCCTCATTTTGTTGATTTAATTTATTCATATCTGCTTGGGATTTCATCATTCTTTTATTGACTTTCCTTTTAGAGATTAGATCATTTCCCAAGCTTTCATTGATTAGTCTCTTAGTTCTTAAATCATTCTATAGACTTTCATTTTATACTCTAAGAATCTTGATTTCTTCATTTACATTAGAGAGTTGGTCTATGAGGTCTTCATGCTGATGGGATTGATTATGCTTTTATCTTCCAATTCTTCTTTTGCTTTGTTTCTTTGTTCCAAAACTTCACATAGCCTAATTGACTGTATTTCTTGCTCTCTTTTAAGCTTTCTTACCTCTTCTTGCAGAGATCCATTCTTTTCTAGAAGTTCTTTGATTGCCTTGTCAGCTTCTTCTGAACTACTTGATGGTAACAAATCTTCAATCTTTTCTTCAACATAGTGATGGTCATTCATTTGTCTTGCAAGTTCCTTTCTTCTTTTTAGGGATTGAGAAATATGCTCCTTTGCTTCTTTGAGTTGAACCATGGCCATTTCTAGATCTAACTTTTCATTTTCAATAACTTTCTCCAATCTTAATATCTCCATAACTTAGATCTTTGCTCAAGTTGTCAAACTTTTTCCTGAGAACCAAAAGACTTTGATACCAATTGTTGGAAATATTCAAGATATAATAGGTTATTAAGAGGGGAGGGGTGAATTAGTAAAAATAAAACTTTTAAGTCAATTCAGAATAACCATACACAACATTCACTCATCTATCCTGCTGCATAAAAGAACTATTAAACATTTAAACCATATATGCACAGAGATTTGGTGACCCAGAAACCTTCCAAAATAGAAAGTAAAACTGGGGTGGGGATGATACACACAAAGCTTTGTTACTGCAGTATGAAGTTGGCTAGTTAAGGCTTACAATGATCACTTATGGTGATCTACCCTATTAGGAGCACAGAGGATTGCTAGATCCACCTTGTTAGAGAATTTACAAACATACTTTAGAAGTATGCACTCTATTAGGAGATTTGAATAAAGACAGTTAAGTCTACCCTATTAAAGGATTTACAAGAATGATTCACCTATTAGGATGAACCAACAGATCAACTTACAACTTGACTGAGTTCTTTATTGTAGATCACCTTCTGTGATTGATGAAATCATTTCAGCTCCTGGTAGACCTTGCTGAGTATTCTTTTCTACTAATGAATTCACATATCATATCTTATGTCCCTCTTTTTTGCAATATTCTATATCTTGTATATCTTTCTTGTATGTATCTATCTATCTATTGAATGATATAATATATTACATATATATATACCATTTCAATAATTATTTATGCAAGGTCGGCCAAACACAAGTAAACAAAATATAACTGAATCGACCAAATGGTAAAATAAACTCAGGTTCTTCAGACAGACTTGATGACCTTCTGATACACGGCATCCACTATGTTACTCGGCATCGTCATGCACTCGGTAGAGGTAGGGGCTTAGTTCATACTAGTCATACAACTTTGCCTGGAACTTGGTAACCATTGGTGACTCGATAGATATAGTGTCACTCGGTAGAAACTAACTTCTTCGTTAACCTCCTGAGCTCGGTTATCATTAAGTGCTTCCTCACTTGATTAATACTAAGTGCATCTTTACTCAGTTGACACTAAGTGTAACTTCACTCAATTAATACTGAGTGCATCTTTACTTGGTTAACACTAAGTGCAACTTCACTCGGTTAGAACTATGTCTTCGATGCTCGGTTTGAACTGTGTCTTCAGTGCTCAGTTTGAATTGTGTCTTCAGTGCTCGGTTTGAACTGTGTTGCCATCATTCGGTCTGCACTATATTACTCAGTTTGAACTATGAGTATTGTCACTAATGGAAAATAACTTTATGCCAACATACCTAAGTTGACCTGACCATAAAATGGATGATGGAGGATGAATGATAGAAAATATTATTTCTTATTTCTCTATTTATAGAGATGGTTGGTCATAAGAAAGGGTTGGCATGTACAAGAACCTAAGGAAGGCAAGGAGTCTAGGGTATTTTCTCCATTTAGTGACCTAAGAGAAGACACTGCATTGGCCAGGAAAGTCAGAAGGCTTAAGACTATGGATGCCTGAAGGGTGAACAAGCTATCAGAGTTGAAGAGTGTGAAAGCCAAGCAGAATGGAGGACTAAAATAGAGATTTATAATCTATAAATAAAGTTGTAAGTTTTTATTAGATCAAACCTTACTATTACTCTCTAATCATTGTATCATTCTTGGGTAAATCCTTTGATTAAGGTTGACCTAACAGTCATTTGTAAATCCTTTAACCAGTTGACATTCCAAGTGAATGATCTAAAGTCCTCTAACAAGGCTCGCTACTAATAGGGTGATTGAAATCCTTTAATTGGGTCACATTTAGTAGTGTGCATTGTAATCTTTAATAATATTGGCCTTTCATAGGGCATTATTTCAGAAGAGTGAGAATGAGTAGCATGTTACTGGTGGTTTTTCCCAAATTAAGTTTCCATGTTAAATCATTGTGTCAAATGTATCATTGAATCTATTATGTTTCATGTTTACATTTAAGAAAATTGATTTGATAGTAACCTACAAGTTTAAGTGATTGCATAATCTAATGGATGCATGCATGATGAAAATGTGTTAGAAACAATAGTCCACCAAGATAACTGGGGCGAGGGGGGTGGGGTGAATCAATTATACAATAGTTAAACCACTTATACTCATTAAACAAACTTAACCATTCAACCAAAGTAAATAGGAAGCATACAAAGATGCACATATACAATTACACTAGATATGTTGACTAGGGAAACCCTTGAGTAGAGGGAAAACCCTGATGGGAATGATGCCCACAAGATGATGTACTAATATAAAAATTCCTTCTTAAAGGATAGAGCTTGTTAGGAGTCTGTTACAACATTTAGTACAATGAGTCCCTATTAGGAGACTTTATATGCTTGTTAGGAGATTCCAACCCTATTAGGAGTTGTGGTATAATGTATGAAAGAAGAGCCGAAAACCCAAACATGCAATTTCAACTACAAGAAGAGCTCACTACTCAAACAAGTAATTTGCTAGTATTTTGTTCTTTCTTCTATACTTTCCTCTATTCTTTCAACCAAACAAATCACTGTTAGACCTTATAGACTAGGTCACAAACCTCAAATCCAAATATCAAACCTTGGGTCACTTAGCAAAACCTCAGCAATGAAGTTTCCTTCACTTCCACACTATTCTACTCAACTTCTAATTTCATACTTTTTGCTACTTTTTGAACATTCACAATTTGCATATCACCATATCCACTCATGTCATGATAAAGGAAAATTTTCTTCCTTTTTACTTAGTCCATAAAACAATTCCTAAGTTAGCTATTAGTCCTTCTCAATTAATTATTATAGGACCACATTAAGAACATGTTACACTTAGAAATAACACAAATCTTCTACCTTACAACTTGAATAAGTTTTCCTACATGCAATATTATGATGAGAGAGCTTAGCCACATCATCCTCAACATGTCTTCTCCATGTCCTCAACCTTGATCCTCAAGATATCAACTCTGCTAAGAGTTTTGGAAATATTCAAGATTATGCTAAGTTACTGAGAGGGGAGGGGTGAATCAGTAACTTCAAAACTTTTATTAAATTATTGTCTTAATTGTAATAATCCAATAACCATTTAGTTCAATAAATCAGATCTAACTACATGCATATAAAACTAAAAACATTCATGGCACATGAACACAATAATTTGGTGACCTAGAAACCTTCCAAATAGAAAATAAAACTAGGGTGGGGATGATAGCCATAAAACTTCAATACTACAACATAAAGTTGGCCTATTAAGGATTACAATGATCACTTCTAATGATCTTCCCTATTAGGAGCAATTAAGACTACTAGATCCACCTTGTTAGAGGATTTGCAAACATACAATGAAGTATGCACTCAGTAAAGAGTTTTGACAAAAGATGATTAAGTCTACCTTATTAGAGGATTTGAACTGGTTCACCTTTTACAATGAAATAGCTGATCTCTGGCTTACAACTAATTTTTTGATAGAGATTCTTTGAAGTATTGATCACCTTTATGTGATAGATATGACTTTGTTTCTCCTTTGTTGATATGACCTTACAATATACTTTGCTACTGAGTCACATTCACATGTATACATACATTCATCTATTCATTCCTTTCTTCACACATTAGATATGATACAATACATTACACACACACACACACACACACACACACACATACACACAAATATATATATATATATATATATATATATCCAATTTTACAAAACTACAAAAGTCAGCCAATATACAAGTTAACACTAATATAAAAAAGTTGGCTCAAATGGAGACACTCAGGTTCTAAAGACTGACTTGGTGAAGTTCTAATACATGGCATCCACTATCGTTACTTGACATCATCATGCATTCAGTAGGAGTAGAGGCTTGGTCCATACTAATCATCTCATAGTAGTGTTAAACTTGGCCTACACTAGTGAATTAGTAGAGACTTTTTAATGAGCTTGGTAGCCATAAAGAATCTGAATAAGTGTTGTCACTAATAACAAACTTGACTTAATGTCAAAAATCTCTCCCTTTGGCATTAGTGACAAAAACAATTATCAACCAAAACTTATATACATCATAGTGATACTGGCTTGGTACTTTTTTTGAGATTTTTCAAAATTTGTCTTTGTAAGTATGTACAATATACTTCCTTTCTTTTGCATGATTCTCCCCCATACAATATTCATACTATTTTTCATATATACACATTGTCTCTCCCCATTTTTGACAATAATGCCAAAGATTTATTCAAAAATTATTTACATAGAGACACCAATATAAGAAAGAAACTTAGAATGTACCTTAAGTATGAGTGCTAAAGTCTTATCCCAATTTTCTTGCAAAATTTTGCACATATGTAGAGCAACTTGGACTTTTGCAAAGAGTTCTATCATGTGATCTGCAATTGAGAAATTATTGTCATGGATCAATGTTTTTGAGTAAACAATGTGCTTCTATGTTGTGTCCATGATGGGAAGGATCATATTCTAGATGTCTATTAGTGAAGACTAGATCCTTGCTTCTTCTCTCAACAACTTTTCCTACATATCTAACAAGAATATAATTTTCATATGATGTGCAGAGCTTGAGATGGGGTCATGTTGCAATTGTTGTGCACTAGCCTTTAGATCTTCATCAATCTTTTTCAGTTTGCTCTTTATTTCCTTTGTGAATTTGGTAAAATTACATTATTTTCCAAAAAAGTGATGTTACATTTGTGCAAGAGTTTTCAAGAGTAGTCAAAATTGAGGAAAGCTCCACTTGCTAAATGACAACTTGTTGAGCAATGTGCTCAAACACTTTATTATCAAATTTCTTCTCTGCTTTCTCAATCAATTTGTCTTGACCAATGGAGTCCTCATTAAACCTTTGGACTACTTCTTTTAATTGAGACAAAATGTGTTGAGAAGTATCAACTTCAACACCTATTACCTCAGTCAAAATATTCTTAGCACTTTCTATGATTTTATATTCTTTGTTTCTTTTCTCTCTTAATTTCTTTTATTTTTCTTTCTTTTGGAGGAGTTTACTAGCTATTTGCATTTGATCTGTAGTGGCATCATCAAAATCCCACTTTGGAATCTCAATCTCCTCATCTAAATTTAATGTCCTCCTCTATCTCCTTTGCACTCAAAATTCTTATACTTGGTTAAGCCTTAGGTACAATTTCCTTTGTACATAATGCCTTAGAATCTGAAATGGAAACAATAGTAGAGATAGTAGGACTAGCAATCAAAACTAATATAGTACTAATAGATGGAATACTAATTGGTATGCTTACTAAATCCAAAACTGATATACTTACAAAAGTATCCAAAGTTGTACAAAACAAAACTGTAGAATCCAAAATTGTAGAACTTGAAACTGTACTTACTGCTGGAGAACACAAAATTTTAGAACATGTTGTACTCACTGCTAATGAACCTAACTCAAGAACTAAAGAAGAGGGAGGCTACAGCTCAATAGATGAAGTGGTAGACACTTCCATTTGTGATGTGTTGAGTTGTGAGGGATCAATGAGTGATTGGACATTTGATGTATCTACTGTGGTTGTTGGTATTTTTAAAAGTGCTAAAACTACTAAGCGACAAAAAGCTTAATACCAAAATGATAGTACATACACAATATAAAGACTTAGCCTATTCTTATTAACAATTGCATATGTAAGGTATTTGGACCCAACTTCAACAAAACCACAAATGGTTTTCTACTCTTTTGGCTCTGCAAAACCAAGGTGGGTATACCCAGGGATGGTTCAAAATATAAACAAGTGTATGAGGATTGTTCTTAGTTTCATTCTGATTCTCATTTCAAGATCCTTGAACATATACATAATTCTTACTAACTTGATAAACACATCCCATAAATAGATATGGCCAAGAATTCTTCTATAGATCTACAGATGTTTTCAACAACAATGGCTAACTAAAGCTAAAACATTCCATGTAGACAAGTGTTGGCCAACTTTGAAGATCTACAAGGAATAAAAGTAAAATTTGATTTGATGATGCATTTTAAAAACCATTTGTAAGATATTTCTCCTTCAGCTGAAATAACTTGATCAGTGCCTAATCCATTGGGGTTCAAAGTCTATAGCAAATTCTTAGATCTAATTTGTTGCCTTACAACAAATTCTATCAGCAATTCTTATCAGAACTTATCATTCAAAAATCCTTTTCAATACTTAAGGAATCTTATCACATTCATCAAAGCATTTCTTTAATCCATTGAATTAACAGCAATGATAAATGGATATACAACCTAATTTGATTGTATTCAATTGCACAAGCTTTCACTCATACAACATCAAGGCAGCTAAGTATTTAAAAGGAGACAAAATTTAGAAAGAACTGATATGGGGGATATTTCATAATTTATATTCATTTCCTTTGAAAATGGTATATCCTTTACAGTAGACTTGGAATGGTCTTCAGAAAGAAACACAATTCATTCTATATTTATGTATTCTCAGAGAGTTTGACAGAAAAGTACATTACAAACTTGCTTTTCAAATTTGCACCAAAAACCAGACTAAGCACAAAACTTAGAAGAAAATAGAATTTGAACCCTTTCTTTAGCCTTGGGATCTCACTTAAATAGTGTGAGATGCAACAAGCTTCAGGCTAAAAACAAATGACAGGTGTCCCTATAAAAAAAAGGGGGCACTCACCTATACTTCTATCAAAAAGAAAAAAATAATAGAAAGGCTAATTACAACAAACATTCCTTGGTAGGTCCCTTTCTATTATGCTTCTCAATTGTTGGGACAAGACAATATGATCTAATTTTACAATCATTCTTCATCTTTGGAGTACATAGCCATGAGGTCTGAAAGTGATGTATCATATTTAGTTACCTGTAAACTCACTTTAATATGTGGATCTTCCATGTCTTCATTACTAATTACAAGGGTAACTATTACTTTCACATATTCCTCCTCATTGTCTCCTGACATCTGTTCCATAAACTGCTTTTTCCATTTATTAAAAACATCATCATCTAGCCAATCAAAACTTAGAGCTTCTCTTTGTATCTTTATTAAAGAATTTGCACTTTCTTCTAAATCATCAAATTCTTTCTTCATAGCAGTATAAAACAACTGTATTTTTACTAGCTCTTCATTTTTTTTTGCCCAGAACTAGTGGCCAGTCTCACTCATGATGTTTATTATTCTTTCATTGAATAACTCATCCATCTCCCTTTTCCATTTTTCATTTTCCTTTACTCTATCAATAGATTCTAAAGCACAAGAAAATAGGGTGAATTTTTCAACAATATATTTGGAAAAACAGAGTGTTAATATTCTCTGTAAAGAATCTCTTTCATCATCAAAATTCTCTAGCTTATTTAATAAATCAAATATCTTCTCAACTTGATGATAAGGAATTTGGACTACAGATATACATATGATTGTAATATCATTATTTCTCTCCCTCCATTTCTGCACAAGAGAAGTTAGTCATTCCTTTTCTTTATTCAACTCATCCATGAGGGTTACAATTCTTGTCAACTGATCATAAAAAGTTGACCATTGTATTTTATCCCTCAAATATACCACACCCTGCTTCAATTTTTCTTCCTGTTGATTTCTAAATTCTATCTGCAACTCATGTAATTTGGTTTTTTCTGCTTCAAAGTCCTTTGCAGTATAGAATTGGGGCCTTTTAGGGGTGTTAGGTATTTCAATGATAGGGGTTGATCCAACAAATGACTGTGAAGGGTATGCAATTCTAAGTGTACTGGATTCTCCAACCTTTCTTTTCCCAAGTATCTTCTCCAATTGAGATACCCTATTTTCCAGCTCAATTCTCTTTTTTACTTCTTGACTGTAGGCATCCACCACTATTTCATACTTACTCTACAAATTAGTCATTTCCTTTTCTTCTCTTTCTATAGTAGCCAAGGAAAATTTAGAATAGTCCACATTCATGTAGGCTGCCTATACATTTGAAGTATCAGCGACCCTCCTCGCAATGATACTCCCTGTTAGTCTTGAATCATCAGGCTGTAATGGAGTATTCCTGGATCCTCTTCTTAGTGACCACATAACAAGGGCAGCTTGATCATTACTGAATGTTGTTCACAAGAATTCCTTTTTATCTGGATCCTATTATCCTAAATTATTTGACACAAAATTAAAAATTAAGGCATCAGCAATATCCCAATTGGGCAATAATAAAATATTTGCAATTTTCACCATTTGTCTACCCTCATAAGGGGTTATATTCTAGAATTCTTGTATCATTTGTTCCTTTTTTTTATTCTGAATGGAGGCTTCATCCATTTCTGGATGCTCTGCTTTCATATTCCTACACCTTTGTTCAAAAATGTGCATGTTTGCCCTCCATGCAAACTGATGGAAAGCCCTAGATTTTACAAAATTGTTATCAAACCAAAATTGCTGACTGGCTTGTTCCAAAATAGGGTCTAATTCCCTTCCTCTGAAATCTGCTACAGTTAATTCAAAGCTTGGCATAGGAGGCTCCTGGGGGTTCCCTTCATCAATTTCTGCTTGAGTAACAAAAACTCCTCCTTGCGACCCCATTTGTTCAATTTTCTCATTGGTGAGCTGCTCTTCCTCAATTCTCATTGGAGTTTGGGAAGGTGAGTAACCTTCATCATGGGATTCCTCTTCCCTTATTATTTTTTTTCTTTTGGGAGAAGGTTCAGGGGGTCTTTCTTCAAGGACAGTATTAGTAGATTCAATTACCTAATTTTCTTTGTTTACAATAGGCATCTGATCCCAAATAATAGTATATCCTGTCCTCTTTCACACAACTAGTGGACCTACTCCTATGTTAGGGGTGAAACCCAATTTCCTCATAACTTCTCTAGCTTTATCTAGAAAAGAATCAATAAAATGTTGTTTCTTTTCATTCATTACCTCCATTATTTCTGAGAATGTACTCATGAGCTTATTTATCCTATCTGCATTAGTTGAAGCATTACTAAGAGGACTGTAATCTTTGTCAAAACAATTAATAAACTCCAAAACTTTTGAATAGACTCTCCATTTTTCTTTCTTTGTTTCTTGTTCCTAGAGAGAATATTCATTCCTTATTATATCTTCAGGGAAATAGAATTCATGCTGACTTGGATGAAGCTTGATCCTATCTCTAAGAGCAGAATTAAAGAAATCTTCTGTGTCACAAAAATGAGCATGAGATACTGCCATCTTATACCGATCCAAAATTTTGTACAGGAAGATCCACCCTTCTTTAGTTATCACAAACTGGTGAGCTACAGTGCAAGTAGGAAAAATTGATCATGTTCCCCTTTTGTGCAAAAAGGTCTCCTCCACTCCTCCCAAGTGCCATAAAAATTTAGCTACCCCTACCTTTAAAGGTACCTGATAGGGTAGTACATGGGGTGTCCCTTTGAACCCATAGACCCTAATGACAGTTGAGACTGGATATGGGATGATATCTCCCCAATTATGTGAAACTTTTAAACTATGGGGTTTGTCCATGGGCCTAACACGATGCATTAGTGCCTTAGAAATTCTGGGATTGTCACTCAACATGAGGCATCTTAGTTTAGAAGCAAAGTGCCTATCAAATCTAACAAAACTAGCATTTTCTGCTTCCCCAGTCATGTCTGCATTCCATAATTGAACTGGTAGTGCCTCCCCCTCTTGTTCCCTATTTAAAACTATTTCTTTACCAAAATATGTAACCCCTTTAAAAAGAAGCATATGCATCAATAGGGAGTACTGACCCCAAACCTTTTCCACCTTGCCCTTTGAAATCCCCACCAATCCATTGTGAATCACATTAGCCAGGTAAGATGCAAAATCAAAAATTATTTCTACACTGAAAGAAGATATTTGGGTGATCATATATATGAAGCTCACCGGAATAGAGTCTTTTTTACCCTCTCTGAATACTCTGCACAGGGTCCTGTATATCTCTATTGCCCTGGCATTAAAGCATGATTTCTTGAAAGGTTCTTTAGAAGATGATGTTATTGCTGGTAGGTTTCCAATTCTGCCTATGTGGGCTTTCAGTGCACCTTGTCTAACTACATCCCTTTTGGACATATATTCTTTTTCTAACTCTATCAAATTAATGGGCACATTATACATAGTGAGAGGTCCCAGACTGAAAACCTTCCTAATTTCTTCTGGACTGATGGTAATTAAAACCTCACCATCCATTCTTCTCACTACCTTAGTGGCTAGATCATAACTTTTTGCTACAGTTTCAAGTAGGTCATAATCCATAAACACACTAGGAACAACAAGCTTTCCAAGATCAAAATTCCGTATATTGGCATGAGGGGCATATAATTTCCTTTCTGCGAACCATTTTTTGAACAAACTCAAACCAGTTTGAGAAGTCTAAGCATCTTGAACCCAATTACCCTTATCATACAATCCATCAGCTATCCTTAGCCTAGGGTTCAATGAGGTTAACCTTTTAACTTGTACTATCTCTAGAGTAGACTCAGGAATCAACTCAAGCAAATCATCATGCACATTCCTATCCAAATAATTTAATGCACCTGAAAATCCCTTCTTCGAAGGCATCTTGGACTTATTTTTAACAGAACTAAAAATCCTACGAGGATTATGGTAGTACTACTTACTTGAATTCTGTCCTTGTTTTCCTCTGTATTTTTTAAAACTTTCCGCGAACAGACAACTTCACAATTTCTACCAGGCTTCGGCACACTTTCCTTCAGTAATTGCTTCTACACAAGAATGGCTCCAAATCTTTGCTCGCGTAAGATGACACTGATGAAATCTCTCTGTATTATACTTTATTTTTTCTCACGAACAATGCTTTCATGTCAATTAATACAGAGAGTGGCACTATATTTTTCGTTTAAAATTGTGCCATCGATTTTCAAAGATCCTACGATCATGTGATACGGAGAGAACAACTAGGAGTTGCATTTGACATGTCAGTCAATTTACCCAATGAGAACTTACCACGTATATAATTCTTTCCTTGATGGCACTTGTATCTGGACCCATTGACAACTGAGTACACGTGTCAGCATGTCGCTACTTCGTTATGCATAAAGAATGAGCACATTGCCATAGCGAAGCAGTGACAATCATCGATCTGATCCAGAATCAGTCAAATGATATGTTACTGGGTTTGCTCAAAAAGAAAGCGATGGGCCCTATTTTCTATGTCACTATAATTATCTCCCTTGCAACTCTTCATAGTGAGAAGATGATATTCATTGATCATATACTCAATCAAGGGTGAGGAAACTACATGGGGTCTTCTGATTCATATTCGCTATGTCGCATGGCTTAAAAAGCATGCAATTTTTCAAAGCGAGGTAGCGAGGACTATTGATTCCATTCCAATCTGACGTTTAGAATCTCTTTGTACATTCAATCAAAAGGGCATTAATGAAATATGGATTTTTGCATAGTTGGTGCCTGTCAAGATTTTACTGTAGTCCTAATTATCATTCTGTGTCACCAAAGGTCCTGCCGACCTTTAGATTTTAGGGGGCCTCGCTACTTCGCTAACGGCGAAGTATCTAATTTTTCTGATAATGAGGTAGCAAGCTTTGGCACTTTAATGAATTCCATACTGGAAAATGCAAGGGGCAGCAGATAATTATTTTTGTTATTTAAACTGCTTCTGACAACGGCATTTATGACTTGTCACGCCACCTGGTGTAGTCATGGTACCGGCAAAATGCAATGTCATCGCCCCTTCAAATTTCATGGGCCTCACTACTTCGCTAATGGTGAAGTGTCTAATTTTTTCGATAGCAAAGTGGTGAAGCATCGAAAAAATCATCATTTCAACTCTGATTTCAGATATTCTACTAGGTCCCCTTTCCTGTTTTGACGGTAGTTGCAACGTGTACCTGCACAATAAATCATTCAGAAAACAAAACTTCCACTGCTGTATCTTCACTTTGCAGTCCTGCCTCGTAAAATACTTAGCATTCACTACCTCACCATACTTAAAAAGCATGCAATTTTGCATAGTGAGGTAATGACAACAATAGATCTACTTGGATCTAATGGCTGGGAAAATGAGAAGAAAGGTAACTCGGGAGAAAAGAAGATAAAAAGTGATAGAATATTTGTCTCATTTGAAAATTCAAAATTTCGTGCCCAACAATTTATGAATAGAGAGAACATAGGGTTTTCATAAGTTTTTTTCCAATGGATGGATTATCCGGAAACCCTATGTTTCACTTAGAAATAAAAAATCTGACTTTTCTACAATTGAACAAAAGACTTCTGTTACACAAAAAGTCAGACCAATAGTGGCTCTGTCTGGGGATGATAGACTACTTGAGTCTATGCAAGAATTCAAAATCTATGGGAGAGTAGACCACACATTTGGTAAGATGACAACTTTGTTAGAGAGCACAAAGCAACACACAAAAACAAAGAACCAGACTGCACAAGGATACTTCCAAGGATTTACAAAAAAAAAAATGACAGGAAACCCTAAAACTACTGTTCATGGAAGAAAATAAGTATTTTTCAAGAAAAATACCTCTTCAAGAACTGTCCATGAACTGGCAATTCAAGAATATTGTCAAATATATCTTTGATTATATAAGAATCTTCACCCCAAGTATTCTTAATGAGATATGGGCCTAACCAAATAGGATCAAATTTGCCATGTTTTCCTTTATCTTCAATTCTGGCATTCCACATTAAGACTAGATCTCAATTTTCAAATTTTTTGCTTATAGTTCTTTTATCATAGAGTGTCTTGACTTGCAATTGCAACTTTTGGTTCCTCAAAGATGCTTCTCTTCTGGTTTCGGTCAATCCTACCAATTCATCCATTCTTTCTTGCATTTCATCCATAGTATCTTCATCATATAACTGGATGTAATTGTATAGTCCCATCAAGTTTTTCTAAGGCATTCTGGCTTGAATCACGTACACTAAATCAAATTTAGCTACACCAATTGCTTTCTTTACAGTTACTCTGCCAGTCCATATTGCCAACTGTAACTTGGAATCCCATGCCTTTTTATTATCATCCAAAGTTCTCTTAATGACCTTCAACAGGCTCTTATTTGTGGACTCGGCTTGTCCATTCCCTTGTGGATGATATGGAGTAGATGATGATCTTGTCATTCCATATTCATCAAAAAATTTGATGAACTCCTCAGATCTGAAACACATAGCATTATCTGTGACAATTCTCTGTGGACATCCAAATCTAGAAATAATATTATTCAACAGGAAATTATTTACCACTTTACTTGTCACATTTCTTGTGGGGATAGCCTCTACCCATTTTGTAAAGTAGTCAGTAGCAACCAGAATCCAAGAATAGCCAGTGCTAGACTTGGGGAAAATCTCTCCTATGAAGTCCAAACCCCATTGTTTAAAAGGTGCTTGAGTCTCAACTGGCTTCAATGGAGTATTTCCTGAGAATTTCAGCTTTCCAACAAACCTCTGACAAGGATCACATTTTCTAACCATAACAGAGAAGGCCACCAGAATCCAGCCCTCATTATCTTATGTGTAGTAGTTTTGGCCATGTAGTGTCCTCCACATACTCCAGCATGCATTTCTTTCAAAACCTCTTTTTCTCTTTCTTTATCAACACACTTCAACAGAACTCCCTCAAAGTTTCTCCACCATAAATTATTTTGGAAAATTATATACCTGATGGCTTGCAATTTAGTATTCCTCTTTTCATTGTCAGGCAGATGGGGAGGAACTTCCATATGTTGCAAGTAATATATGACATTGGTGTACCAGTCACATTGGTCCATGTCACATAAGTCAGCTCTGAGATCATCATTTACCAGATTTATCTGATTAGCTTCTAGATTAATTTTGGCCATGAGTTTGGCCAAACCTTGACTTCTTACTAACTTTGTTATTTGTATGTCAATGTTAAATTCTTGGATTCTATTGATCCATCTGCACCTCCTGCCTGACACTTCCTGTTGAGAGAATATATCCTTGACTGCAGTACTAGGTACAAAAGCAATAATAGTAACATCTACCAAGTAACTTCTGAAAGCTTTTACAGCCTTTACCAAAGCATATGCTTGCTTTTCATTTATTTCATACTTCAGTTCAGCAGGCTATAGTGAATTACTGAAAAAGGCAATAGGCTGCTCATATCCTTCTTGATTTTTCTGTAATAAGATTGCAGCTACAGTATGAAATGATGCAAAAGAAAAAATATGCATGGGTTTTGCATAATCTGGGGTCCTCAGCACTAGAGCATTCTTTATTGCAGTTTTTATATCCTGGAATGCTTTTGAAGGTTCACCATTCCAATCTATAACGGCTCCCTTCTTGAGCATCTTCGAGATGGGTCTACTAATTTCAGCAAAATTGGTAACAAATCTCCTCAGAAAATTTACTTGGCCAAAAAAGGACTGAATTCCTTTCACATTTTTTGGTTTGGGGACTTTATTAATAGCTATTACCCTTTTAGGATCTATTTTTACCCCATCCTTAGACACTATGTGTCCTAATAACTTTCCTTCTATGACCCCGAATGTGCATTTCTTTGGGTTTAAAGATACCCCATATTCCAGGGTTTTTATAAATATTTTTTCCAAATGTTTGCAGTGATCTTCAGCCTTGTTAGAATATGTTGTAAGATCATCCTAGTACACAACCATAAATTTGTCAATATACTCATGAAATGCTACATCCATGGCTCTTTGGAAGGTAGCTCCTACATTAATCAAGCTAAAAGGCATCCTCACATACACATATGTTCCCCAAGGGGTTGTGAAGGTTGTCTTGAACTGTTCACTTTCTTTTACTAGAACTTGATTATATTCAGAAAAACCATCCATCATTGACATCAATTCAGAGCCAGTCACTTGTTGTAACATGGCTTTCATATTAAGTAAGCCATAATTGTCTTTCAGAGATGCAATGTTTAAATTTTTAAAATCAACACAAAGCCTAATATCTCCATTCTTCTTCCTAACAGGAACCAGGTTTGAAACCCAGGTGGAATGCCTGATTGGTTTGATTATTCCACCATCTCTCAGTTTTGTCAGTTCTTCTTGCATTTTTGGGGCAAGGGTAGGATTGATTGGTCTCTATTTTTGCCTAAAAGGTCTTACATTTTCCTTCAATGGTATGACATGCTGGAAAAGATCCTCCCTGTAAGCCTTAAGGTCATCATATGACCAAGCAAAAACATGTTTGTATTTTCTAAGTAGGTCAATCAATGTTTTCTTGATTTCAACAGGCAAATGTTGGCCAATATAAACCCTTTTATGCACTTCATCAGTACCCAAGTTTATTTCTTCTAACTCCTGGGGTTTGGGGTCATTAACTCCCGATTTTACTCTGTCTTGGCTATCAAAAATATTTTCCAAGACTACTAACCCCTTTGGCATCTTATTTGTTTTCAATTGTATTATTTCTTGACCAAAAATGGTTTCCTTCCCATTTATGGTTTCAATCAGTCCACTGCAATCCATCTCCTGACTGTGATACTTCTCTTCATTTAACAAAAAATTTGTAATATCTTTGTCATCTTCAAAAACCTGCCAATTTTCAATGTTGTTAGGTATGGAAGGCCTGTTTTGCACCTCAATCTAGGAGATTCCTGTAAATGATATTTCTTTTGGCTTGATGGCTACATTTGCCAATAGATTAGCCATCTTATTTTGGGTCCTATCTCTCCATGCGATCCCAAATGCATCAAAGAATTCTATCTGATCCTAGACTGCATTTCTATATTGTTTCAATCTCCTATTTTTGGATGAGTAGGTTCCTTTGATCTGAGAAATAATTAGTTTAGAATCCCCTATGACATATAATTTCTTAATTTTATGATGTATGGCAACTTTGAGCCCTAGTAACAATGCTTCATACTCTGCAATATTATTAGTGCAGGCAAACTTCAAGGTGAATGAATAACTAAAAGTGTTATTCTCAGGGGACACAAAGACTACACCTGCCCCTGCACCCTCTTTAGAACTAGCCTCATCAAAGAAAATTGTCCATAATTTTGGTGAATTCATGCAACATTCAACTTCATTTTCAATGATAGCAAGTAAATTTACAACTTCCTGAATAATTAATTCAGCCCTGAAAGCATTAATCCCAGTATCTAGGAAACAAGTGGTATCTTTGTCAATTTCTTCACCTAAGATGTGGTTAACCCTTGGTTCCCTATTTACCCTGACAGCTTTGTCCCCTATATGAAAAGTGGCATAAGTAAGATCACATTGTAGGCTTCCCCCCATGGCAGCACTCCATTTTCTGGAGAGTAACATTTTGTAGTGTGGAGGTATATCTACCACAAGGACAGACATGGTCAATTCTACTTCAGGATATGCATCCAATTTGAATGGTAAGGCATTTATAGTACCTATGACTGGGACTTCTCTAGCATCCATCCCTTTGCATCTGTCTTGCTTGGTATCTACCTTCAATCCTAAGGCTTCCATTACCTTGAAAGGCATTATAGTGTTGGAAGCTCCTGAGTCTATCATGTGATTTTTTAAGGTCTTCCCCTTTATGATTAGACTGAGGAAAAAAGGATCAATATCTTCTATGAATGCCACTAAGGAATCATCTAGAAACATTTGAGGAATCTGGGATATGATACCACTGTCCTCTATTACTAATGGGGTCTGTTGGGACATAGTTTGATCTATAATAATATTATTTTTTGCTATTCCACCCAACCATGACAAAGCCTTATTCTTATGCTCTTCAATTCTAAAAAGTTTAGACAAGGGCACTTTTACAGTAATTTGAGATAACATGGATATCATATCAATAGGTTCAACCATAGTAGGTTTTACAATAGTACCTGGAATCAGAATCTTTTGAGTAGTAGACACCACATTTTTCTTGATAATATCCGGTTCTGACTTCTTTGGTTGCACAACTAGTTTTGTTGCTTCACTTATCTAAAATTGAACCTTCTTCTTTGGTTCCCATTTCTTACCCTTGTTCTCCTTGATTTTAGGCACATCTACACTAACTTTCTTGTCTTGATCATTCATCTTATGAGTGATGTCCTTGATGAAGACACTAGATGGCCTTCTTGCATCATTATTTATTGCTCTATTTCTCAAATTATAATTACTATGGACTTGTGAAATCATTTCGGCCGTAATTCTGTCAATCTCCTCCTTGAAGGGCATTCTTAAACTTGTGAGACCTACATCAAAAAATGTACTACATACCTTATCTATATCATACCCTTCATCATCTGAAAGTACTTGCTGATGATGTAGCTAGTAAGCAATTCTCTGGCTAGTAACATCATTTTCAGGCTCTTCTGAATCAAAATCTATCAAATAATCACACATGCTCACCATATTGCAGCTTATATCGTCATGGCTTTTCTCTTCAGCTTACACTCCTTGGGCTTGGGAAAATGACTGAGCAACAGCACAATAATTAGTAGAATGAGGTGATTGGCATATAATGCACCATGGTACATCATCATTCATATTTACAATGTTCCTTTGCAGGGGTCTGGAGTACCCTTATCCTTCACATTTTGGGTCTGGTTGGGAACTGGTTTACCATCTTTCCACTGAGTGGTATAAGGGTAATTCTGCATCCTAGGCTATCTATTGAATTTTTTGTTATTCACAGGGGGTCTTTCAACAACATTTGGCTTATTGAAACTAGTGGGATTCATCTTCTTGAGCATTTCTAAAACCTGGCCTATAGTAGGTTCTTCGGGCTTTTTTCCTATAGGAGTTTTTTCACCCTCCCTTTTACTATTGTTTTTAGAAAAAAGCCTAGGATCATCCCTCCTACCTAGTTTGCCAGATGCCTTTCTATTATTCTCTATATTTATTGCAACTCTATAGGCATCTCTCAAAGTTTTAGGATCTTTATCCCTCAATTGATAAGCCATTTTGCTATCAAAAGCATTGAAATAGGTTGTGAGACAGACGTCTTCATTTAACCTCATGAATTGAAAAAGTTTGTACATACCTTTTTGGAATCTCACATTGAAATCAAATGTGGACTCATTTGGATTCTTCTTGATATTGTTGAACTCGTTCAACATGAATCCTACATTGGTATTGTCCCCATACTGCTCTTTGAACAACTTCTCCAGATCACTCCATGAGGTAATACTGTCATCAGGTAACCTCCTAAACCAATCCCTTGCATCCTCTGTTAGTGAATGCACAAACAATTTCATTACCATGTCTTCATGTTCAACTTCATAATCATTCAACATGTCAATGAAAATCCTCAAATGCTCTTCACCAGTAACAGCATTATTTCCAAAAAACTTAACCACTTTATCCCTTAAATCAAAAGATATGGGATGGGGGGCACCAAGAATACCAGCAAATGATATCTTTCTATATTTTTCCAGGTATATAGGTTTCTTTTGGGAACCAAGAACATTTGAGGTACTAGCTATATTAGCTTGACTCAGTGGAGCGGCTTGGGACTGTTGTGGTGGGACAAATGGGACTTGGGTGCCAATATTGGAGGATGAGGTAGGGGCAGATTGGGGTATTCCCTGAGTTGAAATTGTGGGAGCACTAACTGGTACAGTATTTATAGGAGGGATAAAAAAAATTGGGCCATGAAGCCAATGCAGAATTAGACTTTATGAATTGGATTTTCCTTCTAGTTTTTGCAGCTTGAGCTTCATTCTCAACCTTCTCAAGCTCTTTTGCAAGATCTTCCCTCTCTTTTTGAGACTTCTCAAGATCTAGATCTAACTTCAACATGGAGGGTTGTATAGGTTTTCTTGGTATAGCTTGAGGCTCATTTATTTGGATTCCTATAGCCTTGCCTTTCCCTTTATCTGGAACTTTTGCAATGGGCTCTACAGGATCAACTTGAACAGGTTTATAGGCTTAAACTTGAGCAATAACTAGTTCTTGCCTTCGATTTAGGTGTTTCTCCTATTCTTGCACTTTAGCTCTCAAATTATCAACATCTCCAAAAACATCCTTATGGAGAGTTGTGGTATTCTCTTCTAATTTTTTATTTTGCTCTTTCAAAGCAACCATCCTTCTTAACAGAGCATCTCTTTCTATTATGGCATCTAAGGTGGCTTGCTCCTTCTCTTTTTCAAGACGAATGCGTTTAGCTTCTTCCTTAGCAATCCATTTCTTCAAAAATTCTATCTCAGAGTGCACTTCTTTAGGATCTACAGAAGTTGCCTCGAAATCAGCAGGCTCATCCAGATCTATAAGGTTTGGTTCTATGTATGGGGCTACTCTGGGATTAAAAGGATGATCAGATGAACTCCTAAATCCTAGCCTATAATTTATATCAGCTACAGGATCTGGTCTTAATGAAGCAATTCCCATAGTAGACACGTCCTTGCCTTGAAAAACTCTCTCATCTGGTAATGGGGTACTAAAAATGCCTCCTAAGAGTCTTGTAGTTTCGGATTCAAAGCTAAGCGAAGAAGATTTTCTTCCTATTACTAGTTGATAACAGGAATTGATGGATGCATTACCTCTGGGTTTCCAAGTGGGATTTGGATATGTCTTTTTCTTATTTTGGTTCTTCCTACCATCTTGGGGTAAATCAGTATACATTGATACATCAGGATTGGCTCTCATGTAAGCTCTTGTGTTTTTTCTCTTGTCAGCCATATTCACCTTTTGTTACAATAAGCACTAGCTTCAAAACCTTGACTGAGTCGCCACCCTATTTCGGGAAAATATACAATAACACTTCTACTGACTGAAAGAAAACAATACACAAGTAGGAATAATAATATATGGCACAGACAGACCAATCACTGATGTCGTAAGACTGCAACTCTTGCTTGTTAGATAAGACACTTTCATAGGCTGGGTACGTCAATGTGTAGTAATGGTACTTGGGCTCTATCTTCTTTAAATTCTTAAGGTTGGACACTGAAAGATTCCCTTATAACCACGCGCAAAACATAGATCACATGACACACACATTCATAGAAGGACCAAAGAAAACTGCAGTACTTTTCACAGATGTGTTGGACAACTCCCCAGTAGAGTCACCATTTTGTTGGTGTTTTTAAAAGTGCTAAAACTACTAAGCGACAAAAAGCTTAATACCAAAATGACAGTACATACACAATCTAAAGACTTAGCCTATTCTTATTAACAATTGCATATGTAAGGTATTTGGACCCAACTTCAACAAAACTTCAGATGGTTTCCTACTCTTTTGGCTCTGCAAAACCAAGGTGGGTATACCCAGGGATGGTTCAAAATTGAAACAAGTGTATGAGGATTGTTCTTAGTTTCATTCTGATTCTCATTTCAAGATCCTTGAACATATACATAATTCTTACTAACTTGATAAACACATCCCATAAACATATATGGCCAAGAATTCTTCTATAGATTTGCAGATGTTTTCAACAACAATGGCTAACTGAAGCTAAAAAATTCCATGCAGACAAGTGCTGGCCAACTTTGAAGATCTATAGGGAATAAAAGTAAAATTTGATTTGATGATGCATTTGAAAAACCATTTGTAAGATATTTCTCCTTCAGCTGAAATAACCTGATCTGTGCCTAATCCATTGGGGTTCAGAGTCTACAGCAAATTCTTAGATCTAATTTGTTGCCTTACAACAAATTCTATCAGCAATTCTTATCAAAACTTATCATTAAAAAATCCTTTTCAATAATTAAGGAATCTTATCACATTCATCAAAGCATTTATTTAATCCATTAAATTAACATCAATGATAAATGGATATACAACCTAATTTGATTGCATTCAATTGCACAAGCTTTCACTCATACAACATCAAGGCAGCTAAGTATTTAAAAGGACACAAAATTCAGAAAGAACTGATATGGGGGACAGTTCATAATTTGTATTCATTTCCTTTGAAAATGGTATATCCTTTACAGTAGACTTGGAATGGTCTGCAGAAAGAAACACAACTCATTCTATATTCATGTATTCTCAGAGAGTTTGACAGAAAAGTACATTACAAACTTGCTTTTCAAATTTGGACCAAAAACTAGACTAAGCACAAAACTTAGAATAAAATAGAATTTGGACCCTTTCTTTAGCCTTGGGATCTCACTTAAATAGTGTGAGTGCAACAAGCTTCAGGCTAAAAACAAATGACAGGTGTCCCTCTAAAAAAAAGGGGCCACTCACCTATACTTCTGTCAAAAAGAACAAAATAATAGAAAGGCTAATTACAACAAACATTCCTTGGTGGGTCCCTTTCTGTTATGCTTCTCAGTTGTTGGGACAAGACAATATTATCTGATTTTACAATCATTCTTCATCTTTGGAGTACATAGCCATGAGGCCTGAAAGTGATGTATCATCTTTAGTTACCTGTAAACTCACTTTAATCTAGGGATCTTCCATGTCTTCATTACTAATTACAAGGGTAACAGTTACTTTTGCATCTTCCTCCTCATTGTCTCCTGACCTCTGTTCCATAAACTGCTTTTTCCATTTATTAAAAACATCATCATTTGGCCAATCAAAACTTAGAGCTTCTCTTTGTATCTTTATTAAAGAATTTGCACTTTCTTCTAAATCATCAAATTCTTTCTTCATAGCAGTATAAAACAACTGTATTTTTACTAGCTCTTCATTTGTCTTTGCCCATAACCAGTGGCCAGTCTCACTCATGATGTTTATTATTCTTTCATTGAATAACTCATCCATCTCCCTTTTTCCATTTTTCCTTTTCCTTTACTGTATCAACAGATTCTAAAGCACAAGAAAATAGGGTGAATTTTTTAGCAATATTTTTGGAAAAACAAAGTGTTAATCTTCTCTGTAAAGAATCTCTTTCATCATCAAAATTCTCTAGCTTATTTAATAAATCAAAAATCTTCTCAACTTGATGATAAGGCATTTGGACTGTAGATATACATACGATTGTAATATCATTATTTCTCTCCCTCCATTTCTACGCAAGAGAAGTCAGTCTATCCTTTTCTTTATTCAACTCATCCATGAGGGTTACAATTCTTGTCAACTGATCATAAAAAGTTGACCATTGTATTTTATCCCTCAAATATACCACACCCTACTTCAATTTTTCTTCCTGTTGATTTCTAAATTCTATCTGCAACTCATGTAATTTGGTTTTTTCTACTTCAAAGTCCTCTGCAGTATAGAATTGGGGCCTTTCAGGGGTGTTAGGTATTTCAATGATAGGGGTTAATCCAAAAAATGACTGTGAAGGGTATGCAATTCTATGTGTATTCGATTCTCCCACCTTTCTTTTCCCGAGTATCTTCTCCAATTGAGATACCCTATTTTCCAGCTCAATTCTCCTTTTTACTTCTTGATTGTAGGCATCCACCACTATTTCATACTTACTCTGCAAATCAGTCATTTCCTTTTCTTATCTTTCTGCAGTAGCCAAGGCAAATTTAGAATAGTCCACATTCATGTAGGCTGCCTGTACATTTGAAGTATCATCAGGCTGTAATGGAGTATTCTTGGATCCTCTTTTTAGTGACCACATAACAAGGGCAGCTTGATCATTATTGAATGTTGTTCCCAAGAATTCCTTTTTATCTGGATCCTATAATCCTAAATTATTTGACACAAAATTAAAAATTAAGGCATCAGCAATATCCCAATTGGGCAATAATAAAATATTTGCATTTTTCACCATCTGTCTACCCTTGTCAGGGGTTATATTCTGGAATTCTTGTATCATTTGTTCCTTTATTTAATTCTGAATGGAGGCTTCATCCATTTCTAGATGCTCTGCTTTCATATTCCTACACCTTTGTTCAAAAATGTGCATGTTTTCCCTCCATGCAAACTGATGGAAAGCCCTAGATTTTACAAAACTGTTATCAGACAAAAATTGTTGACTGGCTTGTTCCAAAATAGGGTCTAATTCCCTTCCTCTGAAATCTGCTACAGTTAATTCAAAACTTGGCAAAGGAGGCTCCTAGGGGTTCCCTTCATTAATTTCTACTTGAGTAACAAAAACTCCTCCTTGCGACCCCATTTGTTTAATTTGCTCATTGGTGAGCTGCTCTTCCTCAATTCTCATTGGAGTTTGGGAAGGTGAGTAACCTTCATCATGGGATTCCTCTTCCTTTATTATTTTTCTTCTTTTGGGATAAAGTTCAGGGGGTCTTTCTTCAAGGATAGTATTAGTAGATTCAATTACCTATTTTTCTTTGTTTACAATGGGCATCTGATTTTGAATGATAGTATATCCTATCCTCTTTTGCACAACTAGTGGACCTACTCCTATGTTAGGGGTGAAACCCAATTTCCTCATAACTTCTCTGGCTTTATCTAGAAAAGAATCAATAAAATGTTGTTTCTTTTCATTCATTACCTCCATTATTTCTGAGAATGTACTCATGAGCTTATTTATCCTATCTGCATTAGTTGCAGCATTACTAAGAGGACTGTAATCTTTGTCAAAACAATTAATAAACTCCAAAACTTTTGAATAGACTCTCCATTTTTCTTTCTTTGTTTCTTTTTCCTAGAGAGAATATTCATTCCTTATTATATCTTCAGGGAAATAGAATTCATGCTTACTTGGACGAAGCTTGATCCTATGTCTAAGAGCAGAATTAAAGAAATCTTCTATGTCACAAAAATGAGCATGAGATACTGCCATCTTATACCGATCCAAAAATTTGTACAGGAAGATCCACCCTTCTTTAGTTATCACAAACTGGTGAGCTATAGTGCAAGTAGTAAAAATTGATCCTGTTCCCCTTTTGTGCAAAAAGGTCTCCTCCACTCCTCCCAATTGCCATAAAAATTTAGATACCCCTACCTTTAAAGGTACCTGATAGGGTAGTACATGGGGTGTCCCTTTGAACCCATAGACCCTAATGATAGTTGAGACTGGATATGGGATGATATCTCCCCAATTATGTGAAACTTTTAAAATATGGGGTATGTCCATAGGCCTAACAAGATGCATTAGTGCCTTAGAAATTCTGTAATTGTCACTCAACATGAGGCATCTTAGTTTAGAAGCAAAGTGCCTATCAAATCTAACAAAACTAGCATTTTCTGCTTCCTCGGTCATGTCTGCACTCCATAATTGAACTGGTAGTGCCCCCCCCTCTTGTTCCCTATTTAAAACCATTTCTTTACCGAAATATGTAACCCCTTTAAAAAGAAACATATGCATCAATAGGGAGTACTGACCCCAAACCTTTTCCACCTTGCCCTTTGCAATCCCCACCAATCCATTGTGAATCTCATTAGCCAGGTAAGATGCAAAATCAAAAATTATTTCTACATCGAAAGAAGATATTTGGGTGATCATATACATGAATCTCACTGGAATAAAGTCTTCTTCACCCTCTCTGAAGACTCTACATAGGGTCCTGTATATCTCTACTACCCTGGCATTAAAGCATGATTTCTTGAAAGGTTCTTTAGAAGATTATGTTATTGTTGGTAGGTTTCCAATTCTGTCTATGTGAGCTTTCAATGCACCTTGTCTAACTACATCCCTTTTGGACATATATTCTTTTTCTAACTCTATCAAATTAATGGGCACATGATACATAGTGAGAGGTCCCAGACTGAAAACCTTCCTAATTTCTTCTGGACTGATGGTAATTAAAACCTCACCATCCATTCTTCTCACTACCTTAGTGGCTAGATCATAAATTTTTGGTACAATTTCAAGCAAGTCATAATCCATAAACACACTGGGAACAACAAGCTTTCCAAGATCAAAATTCCATATATTGGCATGAGGGGCATATAATTTCCTTTCTGCGAACCATTTTTTGAACAAACTCAAACTAGTTTGAGAAGTCTGAGCATCCTAAACCCAATTACCCTTATCATACAATCCATCAGCTATCCTTAGCCTAGGGTTCAATGAGGTTAACCTTTTAACTTGTACTATCTCTACAGTAGACTCAGGAAGCAACTCAAGCAAATCATCATGCACATTCCTATCCAAATAATTTACTGCACCTAAAAGTCCCTTCTTCAGAGGCATCTTGGACTTATTTTTTACAAAAATGAAAAGCCTACGAGGATTATGGTAGTACTACTTACTTGAATTCTGTCTTTTTTTTTCTTTGTATTTTCGCAAACTTTCCACAATCAGACAACTTCACAATTTCTACCAGGCTTCGGCACACTTTCCTTCAGTAATTGCTTCTACACAAGAATGGCTCCAAATCTTTTCTCGCGTAAGATGACACTGATGAGATCTCTCTATATTATACTCTATTTTTTCTCACGAACGATGCTTTCATGTCTAATTAATACAGAGACTGGCACTACATTTTGTGTTTAAAACTGTGCTATCGATTTTCAAAGATCCTACGATCATGTGATGCGGAGAGAACAACTAGGAGTTGCATTTGACATGTCAGTCAGTTTACCCAATGAGAACTTACCACATATATAATTCTTTCCTTGATGGCACTTGTATCTGGACCCATTGACAACTGAGGACACGTGTCAGCATGTCGCTACTTCATTATGCATAAAGAAAAAGCACCTTGCCATAGCGAAGTAGTGACAATCGTCGATCTGATCCAGAATCGATCAAATGATATGTTACTGGGTTTGCTCAGAAAGAAAGCGGTGGGCCCTATCTGCTATGTTGCTATAATTATCTCCCTCGCAACTCTTCATAGTGAGAAGATGATAGCCATTGATCATATACTAAATCAAGGGTGAGGAAACTGCATGGGGTCTTCTGATTCATATTCGCTATGTCGCATGGCTTAAAAAGCATGCAATTTTTCAAAGCGAGGTAGCGAGGACTGTTGATTCTGTTCCAATCTGACATTCAGGATCTCTTTGTACATTCAATCAGAAGGGCATTAATGAAATACTAATTTCTTCATAGTTGGTGCTTGTCAAGATTTTACTGTAGTATTAATTATCATTCCGTGTCACCGCCCCTTCAAATTTCACGGGCCTCGCTACTTCGGTAACGATGAAGTGTCTGATTTTTTCGACAGCAAAGTGGCGAAGCATCAGAAAAATCATCATTCTGCCTCTAATTTTAGATATTCCACTGGGTCCCCTTTCGTATTTTGATGGTAGTTGCAATGTGTACCAGCACAATAAATCATTCAGAAAACAAAACTCTGACCGCCGTGTCTTCACTTTGCGGTCCCGCCTCGTAAAATACTCAGCATTCACTACCTCACCATACTTAAAAGGCATGCAATTTTGCATAGCAAGGTAATGACAATAGTAGATCTACTTGGATCTGATGGCTGGGAAAATGAGAAGAAAGGTAATTCGGGAGAAAAGAAGATAAAAAGTGACAGAATATTCGTCTCATTTGAAAATTCAAAATTTTGCGCCCGACAATTTATGAATAGAGAGAACATAGGGTTTTCATAAGCTTTTTTCCAATGGATGGATTATCTAGAAACCCTATGTTTCACTTAGAAATAAAAAATCTAACTTTTCTACAATTGAACAAAAGACTTCTGTTACACAAAAATTCAGACCAACAGTGGTCACAATCAAACTTGCTAAAGTTATCTCCAATCTTGATATAGCTATTGATTTTCTTGGAGAATGAGGAAGTGCATCAATAACTATTGTTGCTATCTTCATAGAATCAGTCTCCTCATCATCTTCTTTGACTTCCTTAGTGGCTTCTTCCTCTTTATCTTCTTCAACTTCTTCATTGTCAAACTATATTGTCTCAAAGTTTGTTCCTTCTTCCTCATCATCACTGTCATCATCCTTGACTTCTATTGGAGAGTCATTCTATTTATGCAAGTGATAAATATTCTTCCACATGTTTGTACCATTCTTGACTACATGCTCTATATCTTTTAATAGGATTAAACAAGTATTGAATCTAAGAGTCATCTTGTCTTTATTTTTCTTCATAAACTATTTTACCTCAGTATTGGTAATGCTTAGTAACAACTACCTACAGGTTTGTTCATAGATATCTTTTGTTGTTTGCATGGTTGAGTCTCATCTTGGATTCAATCTCTCTAATAGACCATTAGAGATATGGGAGGCTATCTGATCAGGGGAATACTTCCATTTTCCCATCTTGGTTAGCACCAATTCTTCAATCTGCTTCTCCTCATCCTTTGTCCTGGTCTCATACTTTAGTGATTTGAAGTTGGTTATTCATGCACCTTCTTCCATCTATTTCAATTTTTCTTGGAAGGTGAGAGGTGGCTTGCTAAACACAACTTCACTACCTTTCCTTTTGGATTTCCTAGTAAACACTATAGTGGATGGCTTGTGTGGCTTAGTGATGATCACCTTGCCTTTCTTCTTTATTAGCTTTTCTTCCTTTTCTAACTCATCTTCATTATCATATTCTTCATTATCCTTGGTCAACAAAAGAGGTGTGTTGGATTTTAGTTTTTCTATTCTCCTCTTACCTTTTTTAACCACCTATGGAAGTTTGGTTTCAAGCTCTATCGTTGCCTTAGCCTCATCATATGTTCCAAAGTATGCTGTCTTTGGATCAATAGGTTCATTTATCAAGGCTTCAATTATGTTTTTTGCTTCATCAATGTTCACCTCATAGGGAAGAGGTTTTACCCATACAACTCTTTGTTTTACTACCTAAATGTAGACTTTGTCACTGTCTACCATGAAACAAACATCATCTTTGTAATCTTTAACAAATTTTCTAGGAATCTTGAATTTTTTATTCATTTCCTCCTTGAAGACATCAAAGTAGTTATCCTTTATGTTGACAAAGTTCTCACCCATTTCTATAATATATTCATTAATCTAATACAAAAATGGCACATCCTTTCTCCATACGATTGTACCTTTAGAAGGGAAAAACTTTTGAACATAGAAGAATAAGCATGTCAATAATGAACCAAATTTACAAGGATTGTTCTTAGATGTCTTTATACTTTCATGCTTTTGTTAAATTATTTCAACAAGAAGTCTACAAGATCAAATGACAAATTGTTGTTCAGGACTTTGTATGCCAACTCTACTGTTTCACACGACACACTATTTAGATGACTAGAATTGTAGATCTTGTGAGCTATCACATGTATTCTAAATTTTAGTTATGCATCTATTACATAACTAATCTTCATGCCTCTATCATTCCACTCGACTAGGGTTTTCTTTTGCAACTCCACCCAACCTAAGTTTTTAGTGGCTTTGGCTTTGGAAAGCATGGGAAGACTAATGATATGATGAATCATCTTCATAGTGATCAAAACTAGTTGCTTAAGCCATAACTGACCATTCTGAACTCAACTTAGGATGTATCTAATTGATTTGATTTGGAAACTCTGAGGCAGGTGAGAAATGTGAGTTAAACCCTTATCTTCCAAGTGTTTATCTTTGGGTTTAAGAACACCATTCACACAATTTTCCTAGGGCATCATCCATCTCTAGGGTTCAAATTTCTTGCATTGTACACTTAAAATGAGTACAAATATCATTAATGAGTAGTACCTTAGGATGGATTTTCAATTGTGCTCCATTTGGATCGAGGGATTTCGCAATTGCTGGTACAAGTTTAAAATCTAGTGGTTTCCATTTGACTCCTTAGACCAACATTTCTGACCCTTTCTTTGCCTTGTTGGTACTACTTGATGCTACCATGGCTACTCAATAGGTGATGGAAAACTTCAAAAAAATTTACTGTAAATTTTGCTCGAAATCACTTGATCACTCTGCAATTCACTTGATCACAATAACACTTTTAAAATTTTGATGAAAAAATGAATTCTATCTCTTGCCCTTTTGATAACATTTACCCATTAACACTTGATATTAAATTATCATTATGTACAATAGTATGCATCAGTATGTGATAGCTTATCATCCACTATCTATTCAGATCGCCTGGTGAATGCTTCATAACTCGGTAACCAAACATGTGTGACTAGTTACTCCTGACCTTGCTTGATAGAGTCCATGACCCAACCTTACTCGATAGACAAAGTAACTTGGTGATAACTTATGTTGATCTTCTATGATCCCTTTGTATCTCAAATACTGATTTGGATCTTTTCTTCTTTTCAATTTTGGAACTGTTTGGATGTGATCATGATAACACAGTTCCAGTTCTTGCTTAAGAACTTAGTTGGAAATGGTGGAGTCACCCACTTCTTGAGTGACATGACCATCATTACTTAGACTTGCTTCTTTAGTGGATTTAGGAATCCATTGCTGCCTCATTTTCTTTTTGATGTTTTCTACTTAGCTTTCTTTTCATCTTCAATTCTACCTATATTCATGCAATTCTTGGTTAGATGACCAAATTTTGTACAAGTGAAACATCTTATGGTGGTAGCTCTTTTCCTTGTGTTATGTTTAACATAGTTCATGTCAATGTGTCCATACTCTCCATAGTAATGACATCTGCACTAGGTGTTGTAGTCCCAACTGAATATTGCTTTCACAATTTTCTCTGTTGGATTGAATGTCTTGGTTCTACAGTCTGATGCCTTGTGACCTTGTTTCTTGCATTTGTGACATTTGCCATCAAATTTTGGTTTCTCGTTGCATTCATTAGCCTTGTGACCATGCTGATTATAATTGTAAAATTTACCATAGAATTTTTCTTTACCATTATTCCCACATTTTTTTGATGTATGACCTATCTTACCACAGTGATTACAAGTAGGTCTTTGATTCCTTTGAGCATCTTGTTGGGAGGATTCACCTTCTTCTTTGTATGTAATTCCTGCTTTACCCTTTTGTCAATAGAGATTATTCTCATTCAATTGATTTAATTGATTCATGTCTGCTTGGGATTTCATCATTATTTCATTGATTTTCTTTTTAGTGTTTAGGTCATTCTTCAATCATTCACTGATTTGTTTTTTAGACCTCAGCTCACTTCTAATTCTCACATTGATTTGTCTTTCTGAATTTAGATCATTCCTCAATCTTTCATTGATTTGTCTTTGACTCGTGATTTCTTCATATGCATTGGAGATTTGATCTATAAGATCTTCATGCTGAATGGATTGGTTCTAGATCTCATTGTTTCTTCCATCCATTTCTTCTTTCATCTTGTTCCTTTGTTCCAAGATTTCACATAGCCTTATTGACTGAATTTCTTGTTCTCTTTTGAGCTTTCTTATTTCTTCTTGTAGGGAACCATTTTTCTCAAAGAGTTCTTTGATTGCATCATTTGCTTTATCTAAGCTACTTGAAGGAAAAAGGTCTTCAATCTTTTTTTCAATGTACTGGTGATCATTCATCTAATTTGCAAGTTCCTTTCTTCTTTTCAAGGATTGGGAAAGTTGCTTCTTGGCTTTCTTGAGTTGTACAATGGCCATTTCTAGATCTAGCTTTCCATTGTCAATTACCTTATCAAGTCTGACTATCTCTATTGTCCTTGATTTTTTCTCAAGCTATTAAGCCTTACTCTAAGAACCACAAATGTTCTGATACCAATTGTTAGAAATATTCAAGATTATGTTAAGTTATTGAGAGGGGAGGGATGAATTAGTAACTTTGAAACTTTTATTAAATTCTAATCTTAATTGTAATAATCCAATAACTATTTAGTTCAATAAATTAGATCTAACTACATCCATATGAAACTGAAAACATTCATGGCACATGAACATAATAATTTGGTGACCCAAAAACTTTCCAAATAGAAAGTAAAACAAGGGTGGGAATGATACCCACAAAACTTCAATACTACAACATAAATTTGGCCTATTAAGGCTTACAATGATGACTTCTAATGATCTACCCTATTATGAGTAGTTAGGATTGCTAGGCCCACCTTGTTAGAAGATTTTCAAACATACAATGAAGTATGCACTCGATAAAGAGTTTTGACAAAAGATGGTTAAGTCTACCTTGTTAGAGGATTTGAACTAGTTCACCTATTAGAATGAAATAATTGATCTTTGGCTTACAACTAATTTGTTGATAGAGATTCTTTGAAGTATTGATCACCTTTATGTGATAGATATGACTTTACTACTCCTTTAATGATATGGCCTTACAATATACTTTGCTACTGATTCATATTTGTATGCATGCATATATTCATCTATTCATTCCTTTTTTCACACATTGGATATGATACAATACATATATATATATATATATATATATATATATGTATGTATGTATGTATGTATGTATGTATGTATGTATGTATGTATGTATGCATGTATGTATCAATCCAATTTCATAAAACTATAAAAGTCGGCCAATATACAAGTTAGCTCAAATGGAGACACTAGGTTTTGAAGATTGACTTGGTGAAGTTATGATATATGGCATCCACTATCATTACTCAGCATCATCATGCATTTGATAGAAGTAGAGGCTCAGTCCATACTAATCATCTTAAAGTAGTCTCAAACTTGGTCTACATTGGTGACTCAATAGCTACTATGTAACTTGGTAGAAACTAAATTATTTACCATAACTAAACTTGGTAAACACTAATCATCACATATCTCGATTAATATTGTCTTCACTTCTCATAAACTATTGACTTGGTAGAAACTATGAAGCTTGGTAATCACTGGGATGTTTCGTAGGAACTGTAAATCTTGATGGCTATTGAATTACATGGAAAACACTATAGACTATTCAATGAGCTTGGTAGCCATATAGAATCTGAATAAGTGTGTCACTAATGAAAAAATTGACTTAATGTCAACAAAGAGATATAAAAATTTTACCACAACATGCCTCTATAAACTCTATCTCAGAATAGACATCACCAAAACTTACATAACTTCTTCTAGACTTGTCCTTTCTACTTTTGACATTAACTACATATACCAAATACCCAGAACTATCTCTCATAACCTTAGGTGGTTATCATGCTCAACTAGCCATCTATGCCAACTTAATCTTTCCACTGTTCTTTTATCAAATAACATAGAAGACATCAAACATGCTATGTTGACATCAATGACAAACTTAGTCATGAATGTAATATATCATCATCAAATCAATCTCTCCAATTTTTCCAACCTTCCAAAAACATTTTTTATGGATATGGATTCACTAAGTTGTCAAAAAATTTATTTGTACATCTGGACCTTGGATAACTAATTCACCCCCCTCTCTATTATTCTAAAGAATTCCAACAATTGGTATCAAAGCCATCTATTTAAGAGGACTAGTTTGAAGGTGCTAGAAGTAAAAAGATCAAGATGTCAGAAAGAGAGTGCCGAAGCTTAATAGAGATAACTTTTCTACATGGAAAAGTTTGATGAAGCTACACCTAGGAGGTCTTGGAGATTGTGCACAATCTACCTTTATTATTGAGCATATCGATCCTACTAGAGCCCTAACTACTGAAGATCTAAAAATAAAAAAAGAACACAACCAGGCAATGTTGGAGATTGTCTCTTCCCTAAGCTATGCCTATTTTGATGATATAAAAGGTCTTGACAGTTCAAAAAAAATGTGGGATACTCTATGCACTATCTATGGAGGTGACAAGAGTGTTCTACTAACCAAAGTTGAAAGTCTCAGAGATAAGTTTGATGATATGAGAATGCAAGAAGGTGAGAATATTGTTCAATATTTCTCTAGGATAAAAGATGTTGTTAATGCAATAAGATTAGCTACTAGTATAATAGATGATGATAGTGTGAAAAGAAAATTTTTGAGAACACTGCTACCTATATATGCTATTAGAGTTTTTCCAATACAAGAATTAAGATGTATGCTAGGGAATAATCTAAGTCTTGAAGGTCTGGTAGGTAGATTCATTGCTTTTGAGCTATCTAACTTTGATAGTTATAGACCTTAAAAAATTGAATCTAATATCAAAGATAAGCTATCATTAAAGGAACCTAATGAGAAGACTAAAAAGAAAAGGGAAAAAAATGTGTCTAGTGATAGTGATACAGATGAGGAAGATGTACATCAACTTAAAGCACTATTAGTAAGGATATTTCATAGAGGTAAAGGAAACTTTAAAGGTAAGTTACCTATCATGTGTTTCAATTGCAATGAGGTTAGACATATTGCTACTAGATGTACAGAAGAATTACAAAAGTGGTGACAAGTACAAAAGTAGAAAAGATGAAGACATATGTAGTGCCTCTCATGTTTGTAGTCTGTACCTTGTCTATTTTTTATTTGAGAGATACTTGATACTCTTTTGATATTTGTACCTTGAGATGACCTGAGGGTCGAATGTTATATTTTGATTTCCATACCATAGATGCCTTGTTGCTATGCTGTTTAGTTTATCATATTTACATGTTGATGCTATTTTGAGATGATAGTAGATCTATGATATCCGATTATCTAGCTATATGATGTATTGGTCATATCTGTGATTTTTATGATGTGATGGACCTTATGTTTTGGTTATTTACTTCATTCTCATCTTTTATGATTAATGCAAACGTGAGTGGTATAAATGGATTAATAAGTTATTTAATGCTTTAATTGCTTTGGCTATTATGTTATATGCAATTGCACTTGATCGGGTGTTTTAGTGTACAAGAATTATATCCCTGGCAGTGGCCTATGGAGTTAGTGATTCAGCTGTTCATATTTTGCCAATGTCACTCCTATATGGTCGACGTATCCTTATTTAGTTGTTTTCTATTGAAACCTTTCTGTGATTAGTAAATCCAAACTCATTGCATTATGTGATTAGACCAGTGAGCATGTCTATGCATTTAGAAGTTTGCATTCGTTACGAAAGTCTTAAGTGATTTTCTGTAATTTTGGGTTTTCGAGTTTTAAATCTTTTTGGATTTAATTTTTGGAAACTTTTCCTTAGGTGAATTTCCATTATGGATAATAACATGTTTTCGTTTGGGTTGATTCGGATTTTAACTACTCTAGCTAGCTTTTTCCATAATGAACTATTCACTCAAAAATGGATAAATATTAGAAAAGTGAATTCATTATTCACTTCTCACATTTTGGAAAATTGAATTTCGAGAGCAAATTTGGAAATCCTCTTCTAAAGGATTATTGTTTTGCTTATTGTGGGGGCTATGAGCATGGGATCTTTATGAGGTTGGTCTCATTGGATTCAGCTCGAGGAGTTCTCGCTTTGCCTTCAGTTTTAGTAGTTTCGGCGAAGTATTTATTTTATTCTACAGGTTTCAGTTTCAGCCCTTTTTGCTGTTAGGTAGGGCATTCCCATTTTAATTTTTTTTCTTTGTTTCTACTTTCGTTTCTTGTAGCATTATGTTAGGAGGCTGTGAACTAGTGTTTCCTTCCATTTTTGTGTGCTAGTTCTGCCTGGTTGGTCGAGTATGAATGTTTTACCTATTTGTGAAATGGGGGTTTGGGTTTTTGGACCATTATGCTAGCCATTTTTGCATATAGTGTCCATTTTCAATTATTTTTAGATTTTTGGAGTTTTTGAACTCAAAGGCCAAATGGGTTTTAATTTTGAATTTTTTCCAAAATTTGGGGTTTTTACCTCATTTTGCGTGCCACCCTATGTTCTCAAGTTTTCTTGGCACATTATAGTTCATGGACTTGGATGATCCATTTGGATACCAGTCGAAACACTTTTGCATCTTTTGTTGCATTTGGATGCATGTAGCATTCGTCATCCCGATTATATTTTCGGTCGATTGACTTTTGTTTACATTCTCATCCTATCCTTGTGTATGATCTCTGTGATGGTGGTACACCACACACATGTATATTATCGGGGGACCTACAGGGCCCGATCTTCTATGGTACTTTCGAAAGTTGTGATCATTAGGGTTGGGTTGGGAGTTTGTATGCCTACGGGCACTCATCGTTGGATGAGCATGGGTAGGGTAGGGTAGCATATGGAGGGGGCTTCTATCTCGCAGCCTGGTGACCTTAGTCCCATAGGGTTGGAAAAGGAAGTTTTAAGTAAGTGATAATTAAATAAACATTGGGTGGTAATAACATTAAAGAAAATAAAATGGTACTTTTGTGTATTGGACTTCCGTTGAGGGAGTTGAGCTACATAGATCTGAGCTTGGGCTTTTGATGTCAAGCGACTCTCCATGATGTCAGTCCCTACATAGTATCCCATTGAGGTGTCTGACCAGCACCTGTAGTTTATGCATTGTCTATGTCTTGGATTCAGTCATCATACTGTCTGGCGTGTGTGTTAGCCATGGTTGCTATTTTGTGTGTGTGTGGTTGGATTATTATCTCCATCAGCATGGCGAGTGTGGACCTACAGGTGCCACATGGTTGGGAGATGTAGCTACCTTCACAACTGCTAGGGACCAATGTACAGAGATGGTCTATTTTTCTAGCGTGATTTTTGCTAGATGTATTACTTGGTACTTCGATTTGTGAAGTATGCTTTCTAGTGATTTATGCTTTCATTGGGATTTTTTTTTTCATGTTTACATGATGTTGGTTTTACGCATTCCTTATTATGATATTTAGCATATAGTAGATGATTTTATCTAATTACAGGGTTATCTTATGCTTTCTACTAGCATGTTAGATTTCATTTACTTATATTGTAGCATGTTTAGTAGTGATGTCCCTATCATGACAGCACCGATGATCTGATTGATGGCTTGGGATGTTATGCACGGGGGATAGTTAGGACCCATGATGGTCTTATGATGCCATTGATGGTTGGGAGGAACTGTGTACTTGTGGTTGTTTTGCTCTTTGTGATGTTATTTCAGTTATGGTGATGTTTCCTTTCTATACAATTCCTTTTCTATTTGTTAGATGTTAGATTCCTTTTTCCATATTTTAGTTACTTAGTTCTAGTTTGAGTGTTCTAGCCTCGAAATGTGGATCCAATACTCCTTGGTGTGGAGGTTCTTTTGTCATTTTTTCCCCAGTTTTGAGTTTCGGAAGTGTTTTTGTTTTGTGTGGGTGACATTTGTCCAGCAATGTGCGATATTTAAAAAGTGTCGCACACCCATACAAAACATATCATACGATTCTATAAAGTGTCGCACGCCTCATTGAGAAGTGTCGTGCGACACTTTCTAGTATTGCACACCTCTTAGAGTTGTGTCGTGCGACATTGTTAAAGTGTCACACGCCTTAAAGAAAAGTATTGCCCAGTCCCTAAAAGTGTCGTACTCCTTCTTGAGAAATGTTGCATGAAACTTTTCTATGCTGCATTAAAGTATCGCACAATTTTTGTAAAAAGCTACACAGGAAAATAGCAAGCACTTTTTATCATGATCTGAACTTTTTAAGAGTTGATTCAGATACCATTTTGGGCATTCTTCAACCCTATGTTGTTGCATTTTGATTTCTGATGGTTTTTCTTCAAATCCAATTTTTGGGTTTCTATTTTAGTCCTTCAGGGTTTAAAATATATCGTTTAAGTATAAGATTCTTATACTTAAGATATATTTTAATATATATGACGATTCATTTGAGATGGGTTTCAGACCTCTTCGGGCTAAGATTAAGATTCTAGGAAATTTCAGGGCTTCAAATTTTAGACTTAGCCAATTTTTGGGAGTCTGTTTTGGTCTTTTAGATCGATTGATCTCTTATGTTTTTTTTTTTTTTTTTTGGTTAGTGGTAACATTTGAAGATTCGTTGGGTGTCAAGATGGTCGTTAAGTCTTCCATTGCGATCTGTATGATCCGTGTATGTTGTTGTCATGTGCTCTTACACTTGTTTTAAAAATTAAAAAAATCAAAGACAAAGGCAAGAAGTCTTGCTACATTGTTGAAGAGGAAAAAAAAGATGGATCTAACAATCATGATAATGAAGTGGTGTATGTTGCAATAAAGGATGAATCCAATGAGGATGAGTCAATTACACTAGTGTCTTATGTGAACAAGAATGACAAATGGATCATTGATAGTGGGAGTTCACATCAAATGGCTAGAGATAAAACTAAGTTCATTACCTTGAATTATTATGATGGAAATAGTGTAAGGTTTGGTAATGATGCACCATGTCTGGTAAAAGAAAAAGGTTCTATGAAGCTCACAAAAAAGATTTTATGTGCCAATGCTTATTATGTTGAAGGATTTAACTATAACTTGTTGAGTGTGTTACAACTAAACAATTTGGGTTGTAAGGTTGAGTTTGAGAACAAAATTTCTAAGATATATGATACCAATGGATAACTAATAGGAAAAGGTGATCAAACTAGAGGTAATCTATTATACCTTGATAGAGAGGATGTCACTTGTCTAGTTGTAGAATTTGATGATGTGTGGCAATGGCATAAGATCTTATGTCAAGTTAATTTTGATGACTTGGTTAGTATTAGTAACATGAAAAGGGTTAGAGGTTTACCTAAGTTGAAGAAGCTTGACAATATAATTTGCAAACAATATCAGTTAGGAAAAATGACAAAGTCAATTTTTAAGAGTAAGACTCGTACCTCTAGAGGAATATTAGAGATTGTTAATACTAACTTGCATGGACCATTTGAAATGAAAAGCTAAAAAGGAGATAAGTGCATTATGTTTTTTGTTGATGATTATTATAGAATGATGACTATTATGTTTTTGAAATAGATTTCTAATGCTTTCCAAAAGTTTAAGTGGTATTTAGAAAAAGTTGAGAAGGAAACAGGTAAAAGTTTGAAATGTTTGAGATCTAACAAAGGAGAATTTACATCAAATGAGTTTGAATTATTTTGTAATGACAAAGGAATCAAAATAAAAAAGTCTTCTCCTAGAACCCCTCCACAAAATGGAATTGCTAAAAGGAGGAACAGGTCTATAATGGCCTATGCTAGGACACTCGTGATGGAGAAGAATGTTGCTTTGAAGTACTAGAGAGAAGCTGTAAGTATAGTTGTCTATATCTTGAACCATGTACAAGTCAAGAAAGGTACTTATTCAATACCTTTTGAACTATGGTATAGCTACTCACCCAATGTAAAATATTTTAAGGTATTTGGAAGCAAGTGTTATATTCTCAAAGATTTTAGGAATGGTAAAATAAACTAGATGCAAAAAGTGAAAAAGGTATATTTCTTGGTCATTCCACAAAAAGTAAAGCTTATAAATATTTAAATACTAACACTAAAAAAGTTGTGAAAAGTACAAATGTGAAATTTGATGAATATATAGAAGTATATGAGGCTGAACCTATGAAGGAACCAGAAGAATACAAATCATTTGCATACTTTTATGAAAGTATGCATGCTGAAGAAGATTCTATAATCCAATTGCAAAGCAATAGCAAATATCAATGATTGTCGAGTCACATACTATGAATGTCAAGTTGTATTCAAGAACTGAGCTACATTCAAGTGTCGAGTTATAGAATCAAGTGGAGGAACATTCTAATTCCAAAATTAGTGTACATGAAAGAGATCCTAAACTACCTAATAGATATGTACATAGTGATTCAGAAGTCAAGAGACAAAATGTAGAAGTCAAAGTTGAACCAAGATTGTCTAAATATGTCAAATGACATCACCCTATTATGCAAATCATTGCTAATAAAGATGCTAGCTTGATGAAAAGGAATAATTTGAGAAATGATACATTTTGTTGAGCATGCAAAAACCCAAGTCATTGAAAGATGTCTTAGATGATGTGAGCTGGAGTAAAGCCATGGAAGAAGAAATTAAACAAATTGAGAAATATAAGACATAGACTCTAGTTCCTAGACCAGAAGACAAAAATGTGATTGGTACCAAGTGGGTGTACAGAAACAAGTTAGATGAAAATTGTGAAGTCAGAAGGAATAAGGCAAGGTTAGTTTGTAAATGATATGCATAGGAAGAAGGGATTGACTATGGAGAAACATTTTCCCTTGCTGCAAGACTAGAAGGAGTAAGAACTCTACTTGCTTACTCAGTATACAAAGGTTTCAAAGTTTATCAAATGGCTATTAAATTTTCATTTCTAAATGGTACATTGGAGGAAGAGGCTTATATAGAATAGCTGGAAGGATTTTTTGATGCTAACAACAAAAACATGGTATCTATGAGTTGAAGCAAGAGCCAAGAGCATGGTATGAAAGGCTTCATAATTATCTTGTGAAGATTGGATTTGAGAGTAGTGATGATAACAACAATCAATACTTGAAGATGGAGAAAGGAAAAAGTATTTTTCTATCTAAAATTTTTGTTGATGATATCATATTTGGAGGTCAAGATACTTGATGTAATGCTTTTGCAAATGAAATGAAGAAATAATTTGAGATGTCTATGTTTGGAGAGATCAAGTTATTTGTTGGTTTTCAAGTGCATCAGATGAAATGTGGTATATACATCACTCATTCAAAGTATGTCAAGGAGATATTGAAAACTATTAGATTGGAGGATTACAAGCCAATAACTACACCTATAGTGACAAGACATAAGTTGTCAAAGAATGATGATTTATCTAAGGTGAATCAAACATTATACAGGTCTATGATTAGAAAATTACAATATGTAGTACACAACATACCTAATATTGCATTATCTATAGGGATAGTTGCAAGATTTTCTACTAAACCTAGGGAGAATCACTTGATGACATTAAAGAGCATAATGAGATATCTAAAATGAACGAAGGAGTATGGTCACCCATCCTAGTACTACTCCAGCCTGAGTGCACTTAACAACAGAGTTTCCTCCATGGTTAAACCCAAAGCTTGCAACCCATTTGCAAAATCTTCACCAAGTGTTGTGTTGTATAAACCATTCATTAGAAATCCCCTTAAGCTCATCAATTGATAAGTAGGAGATAATTTCCACAACAAGTCAAATTGTAATATTGCTATCAAGATTTAACTGTGTGATTTTGAGTCAAACTCATTGACCCATGTTTCATGAGTAGTGATTCAACATGAATCTATCTCTCATTAGAATAAATGGAACACTTAGCACTCATTGGATCTAGGTGATGCTCACAGAGGTGAAGCATCGAGACTTTCGGGGAGGTCACCCATCCCAGTACTACTCTAGCCTAAGTGCACTTAACTATGGAGTTTCCTCCATGGTTAAACCCAAAGCTTGCAATATGATTTGCAAAACCTTCACTAAGTGTTGTTCCTTATGAACCATTCATTAGAAAACCCTTTAAGCTCATCAATTTATAAGTAGGAGATAATTTCCACAAGAAGTCAAATTGTGATATTGTTATCACGATTTAACTATGGGATTTTGAGTCAAACTCATTGACCCATGTTTCATGAGTAGTGATTCAACATGAATACATCTTTCATGAGAATAAATGTAACACTTAGCACTCATTGGATCTAGATGATTCTCATAGGGTGAAGCGTTAGGATTTCTCGAGAAGTCACCCATCCTAGTAGTACTCTAGCCTGAGTGTGCTTAACTACAGAGTTTCCTCCTTGGTTAAACTCAAAGCTTGCAACCCCATTTGAAAAACCTTCACCAATTGTTTTTCCTTATCTAAAATTCATTAAAAATCCCCTTAAGTAGGAGATAATTTCCACAACAAGTCAAATTGTGATATTTCTATCAAGATTTAACTGTGTGATTTTGATTCAAACTCATTGACCCATGTTTCATGAGTAGTGATTCAATTGATCAGCTCAAGGGGATTTTTGATGAATGCTTCATAATCACAACACTTGGTGAAGGTTTTTCACATGGGGTTGCAAGATTTGGGTTTAACCATGGAGGAAACTCTATAGTTAAGCATGCTCAGGCTGGAGTAGTACTAGGATGGGTGACCTCCCAGGAAGTCCCAGTGCTTCACCTCTATGAACATCACCTAGATCCAATGACTACTAAGTGTTCCATTTATTCTCATGAGAGATGGATTCATGTTAAATCACTACTCATGAAACATGGTTCAATATGTTTGACTCAAAATCACAAAGTTAAATCCTAATAGCAATATCACAATTTGACTTGGTGTGGAAATTATCTCCTACTTATCAATTAATGAGCTTAAGGGGCTTTCTAATGAATGGTTCATAAGGAAAAACACTTGGTGAAGGTTTTGGAAATGGGATTTCAATCTTTTGGTTTAACCATGGAGGAAACTCTGTAGTTAAGTGCACTCACGCTAGAGTAGTATTGGGATGGGTGACCTCCCAAGAAGTCTTGGTGCTTCACCTCTGTGAGCATCACCTAGATCCAATGAGTGCTAAGTGTTCCATTTATTCTCATGAAATATGGATTCATGTTGAATCACTACTCATGAAACATGGGTCAATGAGTTTGACTCAAAATCACACAATTAAATTTGGATAGTAATATCACAACAAAACTACATTTCTCAGTCTATTGTTAAAGCTGAATATGTTGCTACTGTGGTAAATTGTAGAAACATTGTATTGATCAAGTAGCTACTCAAGGGTATGAAGGAATAAATCACTAAACCTATGATGTTTTATTGTGATAATACAAGTGCTATAATTATATCAAAGAATCATATGATGGATACAAAGACTAAGCATAGTGTAATCAAGTATCATTACTTGAGAGAATTAGTTCAAGATAAAGAGATGAAGATGGAGTATGTTAACACAAAAGAGAAAATTGCTGATACCTTCACAAAAGCATTATCTAAGGATGCTCATGAGTATCTAAGAGGTAAACTAGGGGTGATACCCCTATCAAAGGCTATCTAAAAAGCATGAGGAGTGTCTTACATCAAACCAGTTGATTGACAAATGTTACACATTGATGCAGTACATCTTACTTTAGGAGCTGCCTAAAGTAATCAAAGATATAGAGCTATAAATCAATCACAAGCAAGGTAATAGAGGGAGAAAATAAAAATATTAATATTTGTATATAAAGATGACAAGTCTTTGGCATTATTGTCAAAGAGGGAGAAAGTTTACCTATTAATTACATCTACCTAGTAAGAAGGAGATACTGTTGAGGGAGATTTAAGAAGTAATAAAAAGGTACTCATAATGATGATTTGATTGATTTTCTTTTGATTAGAACAAAAAAAATTATAATTTTATAACCTATTCAAAAGATGAAAGTTGTTGATAGAGGGAGAGATTTCAATACAAGAAATTATTTTCTTTTTGGTATTTTGATTGGTCATACTGATTCAGTTTGGTCAGTTTGGTTTACCATCAATTCCAAAGAGGGATATTGTTGAAAACATATTGACATAAGTATGAATATGTGTTTCAATCATTGTTTTTTTACTGATTTCAAACCTACTAGATGTTGGTAAGACAATTGCTTGTATGATTTAAGTATTATCATTTGTTTAATTCATGAAGAGGATTTGATCAAATGAAGTAACAATAGCACCTAGAGGAAAGGTTGAGTTATGTTATGAAAAGGAGTAAAAGAATCAATTTAGATAGTGACATTATAGTGTATTGATAATCTACTTACGGTTACAAAGGATGGTTACACTAATTAATTTCAAAAGAACAAGTTAAATGAAATTTTTCTACCAAGCTTAACATTTTGTATAGTAGGTGTCGAACAAAGTTAGTGCAAACTAAGTAGAAAATCAGTTGCAGCTGAGCAAAGTCAATTTTAGTGTAAGCTACGTGACACAATGTAAGTTGAGTAAAGTTTAGTTGATGTTGAGCACTAGTAAAATTTAGTTCATGCCAAGTGAATTGATAGAGGATATCAAGCAACGTAGTATGTGTCGAGCATCAGAAGCTAGTTAATGTCAAGTGTCAGCATTATGAGCAAGATCAATAATTCGATGAGTCTAAGCTGACAATTTTGATTTCTTGGATTGTGTGAACTATGTGGAAGATAAGCTTGATGAGTTGGTGGCATAGAATTCAAGATGAACCATTTTGAGGTGAATTCAAAGTGGATTGAAGGAGAAGTTTCTAGAAGGGAATGAGATTAAATGAGGGGTAGATTCATTGAATCCTACCTAATCTAACCTAACCATAAAATGGATGATGGAGGATGAATGAAAAAATATCTTAATTCTCTATTTATAGAGAGGGTTGGTCAAAAGCATGGGTTGTCATGTGCAAGAACCTAAGGAAGACAAGGAGTCTAGTGTATTTTCTTCATTCAGTGACCTAAGAGAAGAGACTACATTGGCAAGAAAAGCAAGAAGGCTTAAGAGTATGGATGCTTGAAGGATGAACAAGCTATCAAAGCTAAAGAGTGTGAAAGCCAAGTAGAATGAGGGATTGAAACTGAGATCTATCATCTAAAAATAGAGTTGTAAGTTGTTATCAAATCAAGCCTCATTGTTACTCTCTAATCATTGTATCAGTCTAGGGTAAATCCTTTGGATTAAGATTGACCTGACAATCATTTGTAAATCATTTAACTTGGTGACATTCCAAGTGAATGATCTAAATTTCTCTAACAAGGGTTACTCCTAATAAGATGATTATTAACCAGGTCACATTTAATAGTGTGCATTGTAACCTTTAATGGGGTTGACCTTTCATAGGGCATCACTTTAGAAGAGTGAGAATGAGTAGAATATTACTAGTGGTTTTACCTAAATTGGGTTTCCACGTTAAATCATTGTGTCAAATATGTTATTGAATCTATTATGTTTCATGTTTATATTTTTGTAAATTTTTGACAGTAACCTACAAGTTTAAGTGATTGCATAATCTAATGGATGCATGCATGATGAAAATGTTTTATGGATATGTTTTCACTAAGCTGTGAAAATTTTTATTTGTACATCTAGATCTTGGATAATAGATTCATAACCCCCCCCCCACCCCCTTCTCAGTTATTCTAAAGAATTCCAACATTATTTTTTCTTCTTCTTAGCCTTTTTCTTCTTTTTCTCTTCTTCTTCATCATTAGAGCTAATATATGATGTGATATTGCCAAAAATGGTTTGGCAAAATGTTGCAAAAGGATTCTCCTTTGCATCTATATTTATATGTACATACTATCCACCTACATAGATTTGGCACCCATAACAATATGTGAGGTTGAGAGTGCATGTTGTGTCTCCTTTGCTTCTTCCTCATTACTAGAAGGTGTACAGGCTTGTACATATACTAGGCTCTTAGCTTTGGGTTGCACACTCACCTCTGGCACTAAGGTCATGAATTTTACAACTGCCTCCTCTATTTCCTTCCTAGCATCCTCATAGTTTCCTCCCATTAGAAAAATTTCTTGGAATGCCCTGCCAAGGGATCCAAAGAATTAACCTAAAGTTTCACTAAGTTTGGTAGCATTTTTTTTTTTAAACATGAAAGTTAACCCTTCACAACATCATAGCGAAAGCAATGACATCATTAACTGAAAGTAAATATAAACATACATAACATGTTATGTTCTTCAAGGATCCCTTAATGTAGAATCACATCTAAATTAACTATTAATGATTCCATCTAATACTACATCCACAGAAAATAATAATGAAAAGTCCAACATTCTTAAATTACATTTTTGATTGCTCAATCATCCACTGTACATGTCACAGGGTATGAAAGGCTTAAAATAATATACATATGTATAAATAAAGTACATCATCCTATTCTAATCCATGATGCAAATTCTATAGAGTAAATGAAACCAAATACCAAACATGATACATCATCATCATAAAAGATATAACATCCATCTTAAGAGATAACCATATATCATCAAACATAATTATCTAAGTGCACAGTTCCTCCCAACTGTAAATAGCATCATTAGACCATCATGGGCCCTAGTCATCCCTCCATGCGTAACATCCCAAATCACTAAAGAGATCATCAGTATTATCATAGTAGGAATGTCACTCCTACAACATACTATATCATATGCAAAAAATAAATCTAATCATGCAAGATAAAGCATAAGATAACATCATCTAACATACACAAAACATCAATGTGAGGATACGTTTCCACCATCATAGTCCATGAACACAATAAAGATAGATACCAACAAAGAATGCTCCAACCACAGTGTCTACGGATGGATCTCAAATGGTAAGAGTGAAAAAGCACTACCACCTGATCCCATGGTTCCTAAATGGTCCACTCCCATCGTGCTGAGGAGATAATCTCAAGTCCAAAATAGGCTATCAATCACATAGCACAAAAACTCTCTAAGTCCAGAAATCCTAAAAGTATATTAACTCAAAGGTTCCAACCCAAAATGACATCTAAACCCAAAGTCACAACAAAGACATGTAAGAAACCTACTATGCAAGTGGGAAAGTGTCATCGCATGGATCATGCTAGAGTTACCCTAGTAGTCTCTCAATAGACCCCGGCCCCCTAGTGATCCCTATGTAGCCACTAGTATCCTTTCATACTAACGAGGCATACTAAAAAATGAAAGGTTGCAACCATACATTCTCTCTACTCCCATCCTATTCTATACTAGCACTCAAGGAATGGGAAAGAACAAACAATTATCTTATTAGGTTCATTAAGTTAGTATTAGGTGTAATGTTTTCACTTATTAAAACAACTTACAATGAGTTACCCTAGTAGCCACTTAGGGCCCCGGCCCCCATTGTAAGCCACTTCTCAACACTACAAGTAGATAACCTACCCTAAGCTCATGGAATCATAAATCACAAAATCACTACATTCCTATACAAGCGACTGGAAAAATACCAAAAGATAAACCATAATAAGAACATCAAATCTCCATGAGAAAATGAAAAACATCCATAGGTAATCATGACCACAACAGTTCTCTATTAGCAACTAAAGGTATCACTGATAATCACAATATCCATTGGTTCTCAACAAGCAACCAAAATGGCATATCAAGGAAATAACATTGATCAAAGACTCCAAAATGGTCAAGTCAAAACATGTCACAATATGACATCATCAAGATTAGATAAACAATTCAATTCCATCAAAGTGACTGAAAAGTAATTCAAATACAACTAATTGATAACTCATAAAAAGGTTACATAAATCACAACTTACACAAGAAGACTGAAGGCAATATCAATCAGCATGCCATCACATAACCATGGTTGAATTTAAAAGATCAAGATCAAAAGACATCATCATGACATCACAATCATAACCCCCGAGCCTATAGTAGACATCCTATATCTGGTCAACAACTAGTCAACCCAAAAACTCCAAAACAAGAAGCATAGAGAAACACAAAATGCAAGCACATGTTTTGGTTTGCTAAATTTACATAGTTGAATTAAGTGTGGAGGTCTCAGTTTTCATTTTCAAATTTTAGATCTCAAGTGGAGAAATTTGTACATTTACCTAACCCATATATTTTGTTTGATAGATAAAAGCTTCTCCCTATAACTCTTAGAATTCAATTTTCTAAATATACATTATACATTATTTTGGTAATGAATTGTCATTTTTCAAATAACTCAATTTTCTTCTCTTGAGAATCCCCAAAACAATAACTTAAATATTTCATTTATAACATTCTTATTAACCTTAATTAGACTAAATTCTAATTAAGTAAATTGATTAATTTAAAAACTATGTTATTTATCTAATTAACTTAAATATTAAAATTTTATTAAATTTTATATAAATATATATATACTTATATATACATACATACATATACATATATATGTAACTATATACATATATTTATAACATTTTTAATATTTAATATTATTAATCACATATGAATCGATTCACAAAACTCAAATCACATCATAGCTTTTAACCAGGGCCGATATATAATAGAAAAGTAAATTG